>SJYQ01007495.1:153573-184483 GCA_006410935.1 Redunca redunca
GAACTATGAAGTATTCAAGACATCTGACTTGCTCTTTCCACTCTAGATCATCACCAAGGCAGGTATTTTAAAGACAGCATTTAAACAGGGGACTAAACAGATTGGTTCCAAATAGGAAAAGGAGTACGTCAAGGCTGTATATTGTCACCCTGCTTATTTAACTTATACGCAGAGTACATCATGAGAAATGCTGGGCTGGATGAAGCACAAGCTGGAATCAAGATTGCTGGGAGAAATATCAATAACCTCAGATATCCAGAAGACACCACCCTTATGGCAGAAAGTGAAGAGGAAATAAAGAGCCTCTTGATGAAAGTGAAAGAGGAGAGTGAAAAAGTTGGCTTAAAGCTCAACATTTGGAAAACTAAGATCATGGCATCTGCTCCCATCACTTCATGGGAAATAGATGGGGAAAGAGTGGAAACAGTGTCAGACTTTACTTTTTTGGGCTCCAAATCACTGCAGATGGTGATTGCCGCTATGAAATTAAAAGATGCTTACTCCTTGGAAGGAAAGTTATGACCAACCTAGATAGCATATTCAAAAGCAGAGACATTACTTTGCCAACAAAGGTCCATCTAGTCAAGGCTATGGTTTTTCCAGTAGTCATGTATGGATGTGAGAATTGGACTGTGAAGAAGGCTGAGCGCTGAAGAATTGATGCTTTTGAACTGTGGTGTTGGAGAAGACTCTTGAGTCCCTTGGACTGCAAGGAGATCCAACCAGTCCATTCTAAAGGAGATTAGTCCTAGGTGTTCATTGGAAGGACTGATGCTAAAGCTGAAACTCCAGTACTTTGGCCACCTCATGCAAAGAATGGACTCATTGGAAAAGACCCTGATGCTGGGAGGGATTGAGGGCAGGAGGAGAAGGGGACGACAGAGGATGAGATGGCTGGATGACATCACCGACTCAATGGACATGAGTTTTGGTAAACTCCGGGAGTTGGTGATGGACAGGGAGGCCTGGTGTGCTGCAATTCATGGGTTTGCAAAGAGTCAGACACGACTGAGCGACTGAACTGAACTGAATCAAGATTTGACACTCAAATAGTTTCTTAAATACTTTTGGGTGAGTATAGAAGTTACTGGTCTTATAAAAGTTCTCTAGTAGAAAATTGTTTCTTACTTCAGCTCTTTTTTTGGAGGTTTAAAAAGGTTCAGTCTTTCTTTGGTTGAACACTGAAAAATTTCTTATCTGCTTGTGAATCTTGTTAGAATTTTGGTCAGATGGCTGCTGCGCCTGGTCTGTGTCAAACAGAAGACTACGGGAAGTCAGTATGATCTCCTCACCCAGTAGACTAACATATGACTCAGCTTTCCAGTAAAAGTGGAACCAGCCTGGCCCCCCAAAACCTGACCCTGAAACATTTTAAGCAACTGTGAGATCCCAATGTTGCCACATGAATCTGCACAAGCATTCTTTGGGAAATCAATGCTAATTCTTTCTAGAATAAATATTGAATCATCCATGCCTGTAATGGGCTTCCCTGATAGCTCAGTTGGTCAAAAATCCACCTGCAATGCAGGAGACCCCAGTTCAATTCCTGGGATGGGAAGATCCATTGGAGAAGGGATAGGCTACCTACATTAGTATTCCTGGGCTTCCCTTGTGGCTCAGCTTAGTGAAGAATCTGCCTACAATGCATGAGACTTCGGTTCGACCCCTGGGTTGGGAAGATCCCCTGGAGAAGGGAAAGGCTACCCACTCCAGTATTCTGGCGTGGAGAATTCCATGGGCTATATAAGTCCATGGGGTCACAAAGAGTCAGACACGACTAAGTGACTTTCACTTTTGCCTATAATATCTGGAGTTTCTGAACTCTACTTTTAGAATGGGGTTGCAGTATCAAGTTGTAAGTTTGAGACTCTGATATGATGGCAATTTGCTTCTTTCTGTGGCCTTGTTTAACCCTTTATTACTTTTTCTACATCACAGGGTGTTCATTTACACACTCGGTTAATAGAACAGTTCTTGAACAGTGAACCTGAGTCACAAGGCACAAATCAATGATCACCTCTTCCCTCCACAAGAGGAGATTCTTGACTCTTCTAAATTATCTCCAACATGAATGCAGGAGCCCCATAAGAACAGTCTTGATAATCTTAGATGTTGCACTCTCTGTTTTTCTCTTTTTATTAGATTGTTTTACTCTGTCATGTCCTTACAAGCCACATTTGTATCTGTGTCATTAACCGTTTGATTCAACTTCACATGTCCAAGAATATTCAGTGAGTGTTTCAATTTACAGTTTTGCAAGATTGCTTTTTCCTATACACCCATGTGTGCTTAGTCACTCAGTCATGCCCGACTCTTTGTGACCCAGGGACTGTAGCCCACTAGGCTCCTCTGTCCATGGAGATTCTCCAGGCCAGAATACTAGAGTGGGTTGCCATGCCCTCCTCCAGGAGATCTTTGCAGTCCAGGGATTGAACCCAGGTCTCCTGCAGTGCAGGTGGATTCTTTACTGTCTAGCCACCAGGCAAGCCTATAACCATAACTAATCATTCTTTCCTATCAATCTGTACTAATAATACATCATAGCTCATAGGATGTAATAAGGATTACACAAGTTTCTACCTATTCATTTTTTGTCTCCAAAGTCTACATAAAAAGAAAGGCTGTTATTTTCTGATGTACCATTTAAAGTTATTTTCCTCTTTCTCTGCAGCTTTAACTCTGTATCCATTATCATCTTTGTTTCATACAGTAGACATTCTCACAGATACTTGAAATTTTTTCAGAAGGCAAAATCAGAGTTTCCTGGAAGGTATAAAGGTGAAAGATTATATAAGCAGGCATTTCTGGTCATGAATAAGTTACTTGCTTCCTTGAAAATTCCAACTATTTTGTGTACACATTTAGAATTGCAGTTATCGAGTTGGACGGAGATACCAGAGTCACTGGTGAAGGTAGCCAAAGGCTGGATTTAGTCTTGCCAAGACTTCTGTCACTGGCTCTTAAATTCAAGCACTTCTCTTATTGGGGAGAGAAGCTACTTTAGTTTCTTAAATAATCATTTTCATCAAACAAACATATCATACCATGAATTTCACTATTTTAATAAGCACCAGGGAGGCCCAATAGGCTCATTAGTATGCACCATTTTTCCTCTTTTTTTTTTTTCCACAAGTTTAGAGAAAAGAAACCATTCACCATTTTACTTTTATCAATCAAAATAACTGGACTGAAAATCAAATGAAACTTTTTGAGCCAATCAGTTATAATAATTGCTGTATGATTCATGTTGAGTGGGCTGCTGAAAAATAAGCTCTCTGGTTGATGGGCAGTATATTATGCTGGCTATTTCTAAAGGCTGCTGCTCTGAAAACAAATCTATTGCTGAAAGAAGTACACTGAAATGGGGAATAAATTGTGCATTAGAAGGCACTAGACTTATGAATGTCAGTTTGTAATGGAAAATGTATAATTCGGAAACATGCTTATTGGGAGGACAGACAAAACTTGAAGTCATAGGAAGGAAGGGCAGAGATGGAAAGAATCATTTACAAAGGGTTTCTGAATGTGATGGCCAACAACACTGAGGCTTTTCAAAAATCAATTTTACTGCTGGAGAGGATGTGGTGAAAAGGGAAGACTCCTACACTGTTGGGTGGATTTAAATTGGTGCAGTCACTATGGAAAACATTATAGAGGTTCCTCAAAAAACTAAAAATAGAGCTACCATATGATCTAGCAATCCCACTCCTGAGCATGTATCTAGAGAAAAACATGGTTCAAAAAGATGCTTGCACCCCTATGTTCACTGCAGCACTATTTAAAATAGCCAAGACATCGAAACAACCTGAATGTCCATCAACAGAGGAATGGATAAAGTAGATGTAGTTCATCTATACAATGGAATACTACTCAGCCATCAAAAATAATGAAATAATGCCATTTGCAGCAACATGGTTGGACCTAGAGATTACTATACTAAGTGAAGGAAGCCAAAGACAAATATCATTTGATATCACTTAGATGTGGAATCTAAAATATGACACAAATTACATATCTAGGAAAGAAAAAAAAGACAAAGAGAACAGACTTGGGATTACCAAGGGGGAAGGGGAGTAGGAAGAGGGAATGATTGGAAGTTTTGGGTTAGCAGATGTAAACTATTAAACATAAGAATGGATAAACAACAAGGTCCTACTGTATAGCATAGGGAACTATAGTAATATCCTATAATAAACCATAATGGAAAAGAAAAAAATTAAAAGTATATCCACCAATTCTTTGAAACTTCCCCTCTTCAAAACATGGAGACTAATTCCCCTCCCTTTGAGTGTAGGTTAAACTTAATGACTCGCTTCTCAATAAGAGAATGCGCCAAAAGTGACCTGTGACTTCTGAGACTAGATGGTATCAGCATGGTGGTTTCCTCCTTCCTCTCTTTCTCATGGCTTAGCTGCCAAGTTATTAGGATGCTCAAGCAATCCTATGGAGAATCCAGTGGTGAGAAACTAAGGCCTCCTGCCAATCACCACTGAGTACACCATTTTGGAAGGGGATCAACTAGCCCCAGTTGAGCCTTCAGATGATGCAACCCCATGAGAGACCCTGAGACAGAGCCACCTGGCTTCCTGACCCCTAGAAACTGTGAGCTAAGATACGCTTATTATCTTGAGCTAAAACATTTCTGGGTAATTTGTTACAAGGTGGTACCTAACTAAGGTAGGGCCTCAGTGTGTCATTATGTGGGTCCAGTTTCAGGGTCTGGGGAGTTTTCCCCTCTCACCTGCCTATCTAACAGCAATATAATGCTTCATATAGAAAGAGGCACTGAAGAAACCTCCCTGAACTCCTGGTATTGGAGGATGTAACATATGACTCTTTACTCCCTTGCTGAGTCAAAAGGGTTTTTGCTGAAGTGATTTTCCATGTGGGGGAGGAGCACCACTTGGCCTGTGTGTATTCTAGTGACAGAAACTCCTTTAGGAAGTTCATAAACCCAGAATCTCCAACTCAATAAAGGATTGCATTTAATCCTGCAATGATCCTATGATGTAGGTACTAGTTGCCTGACCTCAAAGTCATGGGAATTGAAATGCTATGTTTTAGGGATGTACACAAATTTGGGGAAACAGTAAAAGTCTTGTGGATTTTCCTCACACATATCTGATGACTTCTGCATTGTAGAAGAGACAAAGCAAGCCATTAAGAGGGGAACAGATAGAAGGCACTGAGCACCGGGAGAAGGTGCTCTCCTGGCTCCGAAAAGAGGCCCTCTTAAGGATTGCTTCCTGAAAGGCTGTTTGAAGGCCTAATCAACTTGACATGGTCCTCAACCCCTCATTCCCTGGATGCCTTGGAAACCCTGCCAGCTCATGCCTAAACAATGGGCCTCCACAGGGCTACTTTCCTTTGAATTTCTGCCTCCTTTGAAGGAAGCAGCTGAAGGTTTTGCAGGGCATAAGGGACTGATCCCTATATTCTCAAAGACATTGTGAGCTGGGAAATAGAATGGTTCTGTTTGGAGACTTATGTTGTGTCAGGAATTGGTCAACCACCATCTGGGGAAATTACATGACAGGGTTGAACCTGATATGGGATGTAACAGACACCCCAGACATGCTGTTCTACAGCAAAGGACGTCCACTGCTCTGGCTGGGCTTCGAAAAGGAAAGCACCAGTGATCTGAAGCCAAAGAGATCCTTGTCTCTCCCTTAGTCTTGGTTCTACTACTAACAAACTGTGTCCCTTCACTTTAAATGTTGCTCTTTTTATCTGCAAGTGCAGATAAAATATTTTCTCAGATCTTTTCTGGCTCCGACACTAATGATTTCACGATTCCTTCAGACAGTTGTAAAAGCCTCCAATCCTTGAAGTGAATGGATCCACATTGTTTTCTTTGGGTATTTTCGCAAGTATTCTCCTTGGTAAACTAGAGCTTTTCTCAATTAGTGTTGGGTTTGTGAAGACAAACTATTCAGCTGTGAAAGATGGAATATACTTGGTTTACCTTTGGTCTTCCTGGAAATATCCAGAAAAAATGATGGAAGGCTGTTTATGAATAATTCTCATTTGGTTAATGTTGTATAACATCTCAGAGTCATTTTATTTTATCTATTTATGTAATGGAAATATTTCTTTTTTATGGAAGTATAGTTAATTTACAATGTTTGACAGTCATTTAAAAAATATAAAGAAGCCTTTATTTGAGGAAAACCTGATAATAAGGAGGCCTGGTTATGTGCTCATGTGCATCAAGTAGTTAAGATTTTCCATTTGTTGGAGAGGAGGAGGATTTTTTACATCTGTAAAACAACTCAGGAAATGTACATCAAATACTACTATCTAGACACTTCTAAGAGGAGCTAAAGCAGAGGATATGGAAGAAGGCCTCCAAGGGGTCCTGCTCAGTTACAATTCCCCTCTTTTCTCTGATACTCCTCAATCTTGAGAGAATAAGCTTTGAACAAGAAAAGGCATAAAGATTCAGGTAAAGAAGTTCCTCATAAACGTCACAGAGGCACCCACATTAATGGTTGGTAGTGTCGGAGTCTGACACAGATACTCCATTTTTACTTCCAAATACATTTCTCTTCTCAATAGGCAAAGGTGATGTCACCATTAGTGATTTTAAAGCTTGTCTAGATATGAGAAGATGCAAGAATTTGGGCTCATAAATTCTTCTGAAAATTATGTTAAGTATCTGAGGACTTGCTTTGCCAGTTTTTCCCAGAGCACAGAAGGCTTCATTCCTGACCTCCACCTTGAACTCCTTTCAGGGGGTGTTGAAGGTCAGCAGCTACAGTGGAGAGGTAGGGCTCCTGCTGTTGCTGTTTAGTCACTCAGTCGTGTCTGACTCTTTGTGACCCCATGGACTATAGCCCCCCAGGCTCCTCTGTCCATGGGATTCTCCAAGCAAGAATACTGGAGTCGGTTGCCATTCCCTTCTCCAGGGGATCTTCCTGACCCAGGGATCAAATCTGAGTCTCCTGTATTTGCAGGCAAATTCTTTACTGCTGAGCTACCAGGGAAACCCAAAGACTAAAAAGAATATGATTCAAAACTTCAAGAGATAAGTTTAAAAAGTCTGAGTTTTCCTCATAGTCAGAACATTCTCTGACCTAAATCATAGCAATGTTTTGAGTCCATCTCCTAAAACAAAGGAAATAAAAGTAAAAATAAACACATGGGACCTAATTAAACTGAAAAGATTTTGCATAGCAAAGGAAACCACAGACCAAATGAAAAGACCATCTACTTAATGGGAGAAAATATTTGCAACTGATTTATAAACAGCTCATACAACTTAACATTAAAAAACAAACAACTCAATTAAAAAATGGGCACATCTGAATAGACATTTTTCCAAAGTGGAAGTACAGATGGCCAACAGGCACATGAAAAGATGCTCAACATAGCTAATCACCAGGCAAACACAAATCAAAATCACAATGAGATCATCACCTTATACCTGTTAGAATGTCCATCATCAAAAAGAACCGGGGTCTCCTGCATTGCAGGCAGATTCTTTACCAACTGAGCTATGAGGGAAGCCCTCAAAAAGAACACAAGTAACTAACATTGGCAAGAATGTGGAGAAAAGGGAGCCCTCATACATCGTTAGTGGGAATGTAAATTGATGTAGCCACTAGGGCATTCATTTCTCAAATAATTTCTCTTTGAAAACAGACTGAGCACTAACATAGTATTGGAAAAGGGAATATTTTATTTGTGACTCAGTTAGTAACTTAATAAGGAGTCAATACAGGCTATAGGGGGCATTTCACTTTTTAATTTCTTCTCTGGTTTATTTCCTCAAAGTGACCAAAAGTTAATGACCATTTACAGAGAGCAAATATTGCTTTTCCCCAGAAATTCCTAATGTATGTGTTCATTTTACTTTAACATAGTTGTACTAAAAATGACAGAAATAATGACCTAGGCTTCTGTGGTGCTTTCCTTCTGGAGAAGGAAATGGCAACCTACTCCAGTATTCTTGCCTGGGAAATCCCATGGACAGAGAAGCCTGGTGGGCTATAGTCCATGGGGTCACAAACAGTTGGACACAACTTAGCAACTAAACCACCACCACCAGAGAAAATGTACAATGCATGCATTAACATGGATGGGCCTAGAGATTATCATACTAAGTGAAGTAAGCCAGACAGATAAAGACAAATACTATATGATATCACTTATATGTGGACTCTAAAAAAAAAAAAAAGAAAGAGACAAACGAATTTATTTGGGACTTCCCTTGTGGCTGAGAAGGTAAAGAGTTTGTCTGCAATGCAAGAGACCCAGGTTTGATCCCTGAATCAGGAAGATGCCCTGGAGAAGGGAATGGTTACCCAGTCCAGCATTCTTGCCTGGAAAATTACATGGACTGGTGGGCTACAGTCCATGAGGTCACAAAGAGTTGGATACGACTCTTACTTATTTACAAAACAGAAAGAGACTCATACACACAGAAAACAAAGCAAGCAGAGAACAAAGACCGAGTTCAGCAAGCTTCCTCTTAAGAGCACAATTTCTCTCCCTCTCTGGTGGTGGTGGTTTAGTTGCTAAGTTGTGTCTGACTCTTTGTGACCCCATGGACTATAGTCCACCAGGCTTCTCTGTCCATGGGATTTCCCAGGCAAGAATACTGGAGCAGGTTGCCATTTCTTTCTCCAGGGGGTCTTCCTGGCCCAGAGACTGAACCTGTGTCTCCTACAAGGCAGGCAGATTCTTTTACCACTGAGCCACCAGGGAAGCCCCTTCTCCCTCTCTATTCCCTTCTAATGTGAGAATGAAAACGAATTAAAAAGTGGTAGCAAGGGCCTGCACGTCTTCTTCCTACTCTTTCCACAGAGGATACAAGACAGGGCTGAGCAGTGTTTCCATTCCTTCTGGAATTCCAAGGTGATGTTGGCCTGAACTTGCATGGAACATTGCGCTGCTCACTTGAGTGTAACCTGACACATGATGTCATTGTCAGCCGTCTGGATTCATCAACTCCAGCTGCCAGACTGTCTGCTCTGTGTGGGGGTTCAAGCCTCCTCATCTGTTCCTGGGCCCCCCCCCACTTTTCTCTGCTTGAGCCTCCAGCCATGCCAGATGGCTCTTTTTTGGTATCAGAGATCATTTTTCTCTGATCAATGTCTCAGCCCCGATCCGTGCTGAACAATTCAAACCACCTCCATCACTTTCATTGCTTTAGGCATTTTTAGAGATTGATTTCCATGACACATGCATACGTGTGTGCATGTACATAGTGACCACAATGCACACACATATAGAACTTCATTCTTTTTAACTTTCACACACCCCACAACCCAGGCTCGGCTGTGGATAAGAAACAGGGTCTCTGAATGTTGAGGATCATCTCCAAAACCCTTCTCTACTACACTTGAGTACTTAGAAACTACAAAAAGTCAAGTTTACCAGCCCCTAGGGTCTATTCTATATCCTGCTGATCTGGTCAAGCAACTTCATTTTTGGCTCTGGGAAATCTTGCTCATAATTACAATACTCAAGTTCCAACAACGTAGGGATTTTCAGGAGTGGTTGAGAAAGACCCAGCAGCTCACAGACTCTGCCTGGCAGCTGGAGCCCTGAGCCAATGACTGTTCTCACCAGCAAATCATGGGTTGGGCTTCTGAATAATGTCTTTCACCATACCTGCGATGATTACAGTCATCTTCATGGGTGAAAGGGCGTAACTGATAAAAATGTGTCACTTCCTTGAGGGAATATTTCAAAGCAACAGTAGTTTTCATTTACTATTTTAGGTCTGATAGTTAGCACTGTTTTTTCAATGATGATGAAAGCAGTTCTCTTTAAGACAATATCTAAAATAGTCTATTTGGCTTCCCTTGGCAATCTTTATGCTTCATATATGTGAAAAAATATTACTTCTATTGCAGGGATTCTCAGCCAGGGGTGATTCTGCACCTTCCCCACCCATCCTGGGGGGAGGTGCTACCAGCATCTAATGGGTGGAGTCAGGAATGCTGTTCAGCATCCTATAGTGCCCAATCAGCCTGACCTCCACCAAAAGCAAAGAACTGCCTGGCCCAAATGTCAACAGTGTCCAGACTGAGAAGCCCAGCTCTATCGGATTATGAATTATTTACACCATCTGATGAAGCCCTGCTCCTTATAAAGGAGCACCTAAGACTGTAGACTGAGGAGCTTGGCAGGCTACAGTCCATGGGGCTGCAAAGACTTGGTCACAACTGAGCAACTAAGCATGTAAGAGTATAGGATTTCAGGTGTGAGGCCATCCTTCTTACAAAATGTTTTGAGCCAGGTGAAGGCTCACCCTAGAAACCAAACGCTGTATCTGTATCTTGGCTAACTTCTAGGCACCAACAAGATTTCTATTTAATTCTGGTAGGTCTCTGGAGCTTGAGGCCTTCCTCTTCCTCTTCAGAGTTTTTTCCAAGACTAAGGATTGGACAGGGAGGCCTGGTGTGCTGCAGTTCATGGGGTCGCAAAGAGTCAAACACGACTGAGTGACTGAACTGAACTGAAGGATTTTATTGCACTTCCCATGTGGCATTATTGGTAAAGAATCTGCCTGCCAATGCAGGATATGCAGGAGACATGGGTTCCATCCCTGGAACCCCTGGAGGAGGGCATGGCAACCCACTCCAGTATTCTTGGCTGGGAAATCCCATGGACAGAGGAGCCCCAGCAGGTTACAGTCCATGGGTCGCAAACAGTCAGACATGACTGAGCACTTACTTAAGGATTTTATTAGCCTGTAGTTCCTTGGTACAGTTTAATTATACTCCTTAAGAAACAAACAGAATTGTGTATAATAACAACAGAAACCTCGATTAAACAGTCAGGAGACCAGAGGGGCCGCTCTCATGTCCTTCAATGACAGCCAACTCTAACAGGAAGAAGACCCCTCTTTCCTGGCAAGGGCTCAGCCAGTGGAAAGCATGGACTCTGTTTACTATAGCTCTATCACCTCTACAAAAGTGTTCTTCTTCCCCTGACATGTGGAGGCTTACCCATGGCTTGCCAAGGTTGCAGACCCTCAACTGCAATTCTCTGCTGATAGCTAATAAACCCATCTTTCCTGGAGAAGTATCTGGCAATCTGATTATTTCAGGTCAGCAATATGCAGAAAACAAATGCAAGATCTTATAAGACTGATTTCTTTGGTGTAAAACAGTAATAGTGGTACAAGCTGGGTTTGGGAGGAACTCATGACCCTGTGAAGGTTTTCACAGGTCAACTTGCCTTCTTTTTATTCTAAGTCATGAAACCTACAAAGCCAGTCTCACCCACGAATTTCCTTTTTTGTTCACCATCAGAGCCAATGTTCATGGGAGTAGATTTTTTTTTTTTAATTGTCATAAGCTCTCATTCTCATTTAAAAAAAAAAGTGATCAGTATATATTCTCTTAAAAATGAAACGAACAACAACCTCAAAACCCACTTTTTGGGATCAGCATTTCCAGATTACAGCATTATACAAGGATGACAGTTCAGTTTTAGTCTCTCCCAAATATCATGCTGCTCCTACTAGTGGAATATACAGGGCCAGGCCTTCTTTGGTGGACATGTGATGCTTCTCAAGCAAGTGTTCAAGAAAAGAACCAGGTGATTTTTGTCTCTAGAAAGTTTCTAGTATAGCTTCTAGTTCTCAGGAAGAAATAGACTGTTAAGGATGCTGTATTTTTAAGTGGGATGATGGTGTTTAGGTTTGTTTTTAAAATTATCTTTAGAGTTAAATTCTTAACTATTTATGGATTAAAACAATATAATGTATGGAAAGTGCTTCAAAATAGTTCAGGGAGAAAGGTATGGATGAAATGAAGTTGGCCATGAGTTTATAACTGTTTTAAACTGATGATGAATACATGATGGTGTATCTATTCTAATCGAAATGCTCCAGTGGACTGGGAGAAATTGATGACCAAGAAGAGAGAGGAAATGGCCTAACAAAAAAATATTTAAGACATGATGGACTGCAGTGAGGTACTACCTCACACTGATCAGAATGGCCATCATCAAAAAAAGTCTACAACAATAAATGCTGGAGAGGATGTGGAAGAAAAGGAACCCTCATACACTGTTGGAGAAGACAATGGCACCCCACTCCAGTACTCTTGCCTGGAAAATCCCATGGAGTCTGGTGGGCTGCAGTCCATGGGGTCGCTAAGAGTCGGACATGACTGAGTGACTTCACTTTCACTTTTCACTTTCATGCATTGGAGAAGGAAATGGCACCCCACTCCAGTGTTCTTGCCTGGAAAATCCCAGGGACAGGGGAGCCTGGTGGGCTGCCGTCTATGGGGTCACACAGATTCGGACACAACTGAAGTGACTTAGCAGCAGCAGTAGCAGCATACACTGTTGGTGGGAATGTAAATTGGGACAGCCACTATGGAGAAGAGTATGGAAGTTCCTTTAAAAAACTAAAACTAGAGCTACTCTATGACCCAGCAATCCAACTACCAGCCACATACCCTGAAAAAACCATAATTCAAAAAGACACATGCACCCCAATGTTCATAGAAGCACTATTTACAATAGCCAGGACATGGAAGCAATCTAAATGTCCATTGACAGATGATTGGATAAAGATGATGTATTAACACACACATAAATTACTCAGCCATAAAAAAGAATGAAATAATGCCCAGTACTTTGACCACCTCATGAGAAGAGTTGACTCAATGGAAAAGACTCTGATGCTGGGAGGGATTGGGGGCAGGAGGAGAAGGGGACGACTGAGGATGAGATGGCTGGATGGCATGATGGACTCGATGGATGTGAGTCTGAGTGAACTCTGGGAGTTGGTGATGGACAGGGAGGCCTGGCGTGCTGCGATTCATGGGTCGCAAAGAGTCGGACATGACTGAGCAACTGAACTGAACTGAACTGAATGCCATTTGTAGCAATATGGATGGATCCAGAGATGATCATATTAAGTGAAGTAAGTCAGAAATAGAAAAGCAAATACAAGATTATTACCTATATGTGAAATCTAAAAAAAAAGATACAAATGAACTTACTTACAAAACAGACACAGACTCACAGACTTAGAAAACAAGCTTATGGTTACAAAAGTGGAAAGAGGTGGGAGGGATAAATTAGGAGGTTGGACTGTGAAGAAGGCTGAGCGCCAAAGAATTGATGCTTTTGAACTGTGGTGTTGGAGAAGACTCTTGAGAGTCCCTTGGACTGCAAGGAGATCCAACCAGTCCATTCTGAAGGAGATCAGCCCTGGGATTTCTTTGGAAGGAATGATGCTAAAGCTGAAACTCCAGTACTTTGGCCACCTCATGAGAAGAGTTGACTCACTGGAAAAGACCCTGATGCTGGGAGGGATTGGGGGCAGGAGGAGAAGGGGATGACAGAGGATGAGATGGCTGGATGGCATCACTGACTCGATGGAGGCGAGTCTGGGTGAACTCTGGGAGTTGGTGATGGACAGGGAGGCCTGGCGTGCTGTGATTCATGGGGTTGCAAAGAGTTGGACACGACTGAGTGACTGAACTGAACTGAACTACATATAAAGAAATGGCAACCCACTCCAGTATTCTTGCCTGGAGAATCCCATGGTCAGAGGAGCCTGGCGGGCTACAGTCCATGGGGTCACAAAGAGTCAGACATGACTGAAGTGACTGAGCATGTGCATACAAAGTAGATAATCAACAAGGACCTACTATATAGTATAGGGATCTCTACTCAATTCTCTCTAATAACTTGTATGCAAAAAGAATCTGAAAAAGGAAACATGTATGTATAAATGAATCACTTTGATGTACACCTGAAACTAACACAACATTGTAAATCAACTCTGCTCCAATATAAAATGAAAAATTTTGAAAAGACATGATGGGACAGGAGGTAGATTTCAGAGACTAGAATTTCTCAAGTAATCCCTGTAAATTCAGCCTGATCCTTGAGCGTATTGAAAACATGTCCTTCCACTCTGGCTATTTTGCCAGATGTGAAGACATTTAGAAGAGGAGGAAAGATGTTTCTAAGCCATATTAATTTATACTTTGGCTTGATTTTTATCTTGATGCACTTAACATATTGGGAGCCACACTGGACATACTTTCCTCCTTTATATGTCAAGGGTTTATTGAAATTGTGAATCAATTTTCTTTTTCTAAAATCTTGGCCTTGTAAGGCTGATATCTGGGCCAGTATGGTCAAAGATTTTACAATAACATTTTGGTTGATGTCACTTTCTTACTCTCCCTCAAAATAATCAGTTCCATGGGAACTGTAATATTTCTTCCTCCATGAGGTCATGAGCGGTGAAGCTTTCAAGCTCCTATCACTTTTTCCAAAAGATATCACTCATTCTGACTCCTAATTAATTGACATTATTATGTAGCAACCAAATAAATAGTCTCCTAAAGAAAGCATCCTCTCCTTGGCTGTTCCAGCAAACTCTGCTGACTCATTTGGTGTTGGATTTGAGTAAGTTTGCAGGCACCTGATGCCTAAGAAGCCACAGTTTGTCTGAGCCATTCCCCTGCCTCCTTGTCCCTACCAAACAGGGGAAGCTAACAAGAAGCTTTGTTCTGGGTTTTCAGTATCTTTGCAAGAGAGGGGGTTTAGCATGGCTTTGACAACCACCTCTAAAGAATATATTCTATAAGCTAAACACTCCTTTGCTACATTTGCTTCTTTTTCAACTGGAATTCCTTTAAACGTGTATCACATAATCTTTTATGCTCAGGTTCCAGGCTCACAAGAACTGCATTGTGGCCACCTTGGTTGCCCCTTCATCACTGGGTGTTTCTTTTAATTAATTAATTTATTTTAATTCGAGGCTAATTACTTCACAATATTGTGGTGGTTTTGGCCATACATCCACATGAATCAGCCATGGGTGCACACGTGTCCCCAAATCCTGAACCCCCCTCCCATCTCCCTCACCCCATCCCTCTGGGTTGTCCCAGAGCACCGGCTTTGAGTGCCCTGCTTCATACATTGAACTTGCATTGGTCATCTATTTTACATATGGTAATATACATGTTTCAATGCTATTCTCTCAAATCATCCTACCCTTGCCTCCTCCCACATAGTCCAAAATGTCTGTTCTTTACCTCTGTGTCTCTTCTGTTGTCTTACATATAGGGTCCTTGTTAGAAAATTCCATTTATATATGTTAATGCATTGTATTGGTGTTTCTTTTTCTGACTTACTTCACTCTGTACAATAGGCTTCAGTTTCATCTACCTCATTAGAACTGATTCAAATGCGTTCTTTTTTATAGCTGCGTAATATTCCACTGTGTATATGTACCACTACTTCCTTATCCATTCATCTGCCGAAAGAAATCTAGCTTGCTTCCATGTCCTGGCTATTGTAAACAGTGCTGCAATGAACATTGGGGTACACATGTCTCTTTCAATTCTGGTTTCCTTGGTGTGTATGCCCAGGAGTAGGATTGCTGGGTTGTATGGCAGTTCTATTTCCAGTTTTTAAAGGAATCTCCACACTGTTCTCCATAGTGGCTGTACTAGTTTGCACTCCCACCAACAGTGTAAGAGGGTTCCCTTTTCTCCACATCCTCTCCCAGTGGGTGTTTCTTTAAGAGAATCTATCTAGATGACAGATGAAGAAACTGAGGCCCAGAGAATCACCTCAAGGGGTGATATGGAGGCTACCCAGTTGGGTAAAAACATGGTTAAGAGAAAAGTGAAAAAGCTGGCTTAAAACTCAATATTAAAAAAAACTAAGATCATGGCATCTGGTCCCAACACTTCATGGCAAATAGAAGGTCCCAGCATCCAACAAAAATAGATACAACAGTGATAGCAACCACACTAATCATGCTAAGATATTCCACAACTATACATTTACCCCCAAGAATCCAAATAATATCAGTAAGATGGAACTCAGTTTGCAGAAGAACCCCTCTGATGAAATTTTGCTAATGTGAAACTGGAAAGCAAGTGAGTCCAACTGAATTCAATGGAAGTGACATCTTCTTTCCATTTTTTATTCTAGATAAGATGGTTTTAACTGATTTGAGGCCACGTATTAGAATCTGGCCTCATTTGTGCTTATATTTTCATACTCGATGACTTACTGTATTCAAATCTACCCCAGGTTGGTGGGGGCCTGCATGTGTGTACAAGTGGTTGCCCATTGAACTCATGCTTAGTAGAGTACATCAAAGTCAGTCTTTAGCTTATTGCCAGTGGCATTTCCCTGTTTCCTTGGTGGGAAATTCCAGCCTTCAGAAGACATACCTTTCAAGAGTTCAGTGGTGGAGAATTGCTTATAATTCCTGGAGACAGAGTTAGGAAAGCAATCAATCAGCTCCACTCAATTAGCAGAGGACACAAGGAATAAGCAGAAAGAGCTCAGGGGAGAGGGGAGCCTGAGGTCCAGTTTGAAACCTATTTTTATCTGAGTGAATCACTTCAAATCTCTGCGCCTCAGTTTCTTCATGTGTATAATGAGGGTTTGGAATGCTAAGCCTTTAAAAAAAACAATTTTAAAGGTTATACTCCATTTATAGTTATTACAAAATATTGGCTCTGTTCCCCATGTCATACAGTACATCCCTGAGCCTAGCTCACCCCAATAGTTTGTACCTCCCACCCTATATTACTGCTCTCTCCCCACTACTGGTAACCAATAGTTTGTTCTCTATATCTGTGAGCGTGCTTCTTTTTTGGTATTAGAGTGTTTACTCTTTATTACTCTGGCTTTTTTCATTCTGATAGTCTATTTACTAATGACTATGTACTAGGTACAATTCCTATAGGAAATGCAAAATTTTCTACAACCTAACACCAACCTTCAGAATGCTTCAAACCTCATTGGGAAGAAACAAATTTCAACTATTAACAAAAAATGTCATGCAGTGGTGAAAGGCAGATTACAAATGCTCAGACTTGAAGGGAACTTCATTTTGGTTGCTGTTTGGGAGGAAATGTGTGCAGAGAAACATTAATGAAGACTTGTCTCAAGTGTTGGTTCTAAATTGGTTTATTCCCAGTACTGGAGTTGGAAGACAAACACAAGAGTAAGGAACTCTACAATCTAAAACCTCCCCAAAGGGATACTACTATATATGGATAGCAATGCAATCTAATATGGCCAAAGCCCAAGGGGCCTTATAAACTCTGAGGGATACTGGTTAACTTGAGCTGCATAGATGAGAGAAAGCTTCCCAAAGAGGTAACAATTGAGACAGGTATGGACTTTTGGAAGGAAGCCTTGCTAATCAAAATCAACATGGTAACAGTTGCAGGTTTCCCATACACAGCTGTGTGAAATTCAGAAATCTATAGTTTTTTTAAAAATATGATTCTGGTGTTCAGCCAGATTTAAGAGCCGATGCATTATTAGTCATATTTCCATGGAAGCACTGTGTTCAAATTAGGAAATTTTAGTTCAAAAGAGAGCGGTAGAACTTGGATAGAGTCCAGAGAAAAGAAAGCAAAACCATTAAAAGTTCAGTGGTGGAATTCTAGAAAAAATGGTAAATGAAATAAAGAAGGCTAAGGGGGAAATAAGATTTCAAATATGAAAATCGCTATTCTATGAGTAGTAGCTGACTCTTGTTCTCTGGGTACATCCAGAATGAGAAAAATGGGAGTGAGCAAAAATGGGAGCAGTTAGGATTTAAAACAGATGTGCAGGCAAGGTCCTGACAAGACTAGTGAGATGATGGTATCTATGTAGATCTTTTCAAGGTATAATTTGCATTGATCTGACAGGACATAGATAAGGCAAAATATTATTACTTCATATATATTCAGATTACTCAGGGCTAACCCCCTATCTGTATCTACCAAGGAACTACAAACAAGGATTGCTGTTGTTCAGTCGCTCAGTTGTGTCTGACTCTTTGCAACCCCATGGACTGCAGCACATCATGCTTCTCTGTCCTTCACCATCTCCTGGAGCTTGCTCAAACTCACAAACAATGATACATTTGCAAAGTGTAGATTCACATGTGCCTGGTGATTGTAGACATTTCTCATGTGCTTGGAGGATGGACATGATCTCTCTTATAAGGAAAGATCTTTTTTGTTCCTATAAATGCTGGAGAACAGAACAAATTGCAGTGAGTTTTTAAAAATTCTTAGGTTCTCCAGCAGTTGGCCATGATGGAGGTCCACTATCATTGGTCTATTAAGTGGAGACAGCTTGGAATCAGATCACAGAATGTTAGATCTGGAAGGGAGCTAGTCTAGTGCTTCTCCAAGTGTGGTTGAGAAACAATCAGTGTGGGGATGTCCTGAGTTTTCTTCTGAACAAAAGAAAAGGGACTTCTCTGGTGGTCCAGTGGTTAAGACTTCACTTTCCAAAGCAGGGGGTGTGGGTTCAATCCCTGTTCAGGGAGCTAAAATCCCACATGCCTCAATATTGTAACAAATTCAATAAAGATTTTTAAAACGACCCATGTTAAAAAAAAAAAAAAAAACACTGAAAAAATAATAAAAAGAAGGAATTTTGTAGTCTTATAAATTTATATAATCCTGAGTTAAAAAATTAAACAGATTCACTTATTGCAAGGATTCTCAGAGGCTTCATTCTTCCGGAAGGGCATAGGGACAAGCAGATGCATTCTTGTATCTCATCAGATCATTTTTCTATGAAATACACTCTGAGACAAAGGGAATGATCTGGACCAACTCCTTCATTTATCTTTAAACAACAGCATCTCAAGTTTAGTGAGGTAAAGAGAGATACCTAACATCATATACAGACAATAAAACACTGAAGCTTAGAAACAAGTCTCCCAACTCTATGGAGAGTGCCTTTTTCAGGCAACCACTGTGTGAAAGCTATACCCCCATTTTAGACAAACAGTCACCATGTCCAATGTACATTTGGGACAACCCAGTGTGTATAGTTGGAATATACCCAGTGGAGCAATATTGAGGACCCCAAAGTCAAAGGGATCAACTGCTAAGCTTGCAGTGCCATGAGGACATGATGTGATAATGACCAATGAAAAAGTTGTGGTTGGAACTAATCTTGCACAGGAGAGAAAAATCTGCTACTCCAAAATGCATCTCTTTGGCATGAGGATTAATTTAAGCTGATTGTTTTTAAGAAACAGACAACTCAGGAAGTTTTCTTTTATTCGCCCCTCTCCCCGACTTGGCTCAGATGGTAAAGAATCTGCCTGCAGTGCAGGATACCTGGGTTTAATTCCTGGGTTGGGAAGATCCCCTGGAGAAGGAAACGGCAACCCACTCCAGTATTGTTGCCTGGAGAATCACATGGACAAAGAAGCCTGGCATGCTGCAGTCCATGGGGTTGCAAAGAGTCAGACACAACTCAGCAACTAACACTTTTAGCTATTTAAAGAATTTACATAAAGGACCAGAATACAGCAGTCACCAGAAATATCTTCAAAGATTATGGGGTGAGGTGTAGTCGGGACAACTGGGTAGGCCAAAAGACCAGAGTCCACTCAGTATCCCATTGTCTCTGCAGGACCCAGCAAACATTTGTTTACCAAATGAGTGCTTTTCCATCTCCATGTCAATTGCCTTCCTCCCTATTGAAGTCCCAAATGACTACCCCCAACCTTCTCTTTTGTCTTCAACTAAAGATGGTATTCAAGGTGAGGGTTTTGGCCATCTTGGTGAGTGACTTAGTTTTCCTGGGTCTCTCCCATGTTTATATGTCATTAGACTTTTGTTTGATTTTCTCCTGTTAATCTGCCTCATGTCAATTTAATTCTAGATCAGCTGGAAGAACTAGAAGGGTCAAAAGTTTCTTCCTCCCTGATGTTTATAACCATTATATTTGTGAAACTGAAAGTGTTAGTCGTTCAGTTGTGTCCGACCCTGCAACCCCATGGGTTGTAGCCCGCTGGGCTCCTCTTTCCATGGAATTCTCCAGGCAAGAATACTGGAGTGGGTTGCCATTTACTTCTTCAGGGGATCTTCTCCACCCAGGGATCGAACCCGTGTCTCCTGCATTACAGGCGGATTTTTTTTTAACCACCTGAGCCACCAGGGACTCATATCAGTGTATTAACATGACCTGTATTATACTGCAACACAAAGTTCTGTGCAAATGTCTCAATTTTTTATAGAGACTTTCTGAAAGTGACAGTTGCTCAGTCGTGTCCAGCTCTTTGCAACCCCATTCTACATGAATGCTGTTCTAGTATTTGACATGTGGTTTACATACATATACATATCTACATTAAGCATGAGCTAGAGGGTAGCAAAAGAGAATGCTTAGCAGATGGGTGTTAGGAGTGAAGTAAATTGCTTGATGATGCCACCAATTAGGTGGTCTCTAAGATATATACATATATATCTATGTCACTTACTCCCAGGAATAGAAAGCATTAATCCATTTATCTGAGTAGCAGCCACAGATCATTAATTAAGCTTAAAACCCCTATTACAATCTTCATTTTGGACCATTTTATACAAAATGGAATGAATTTACTTTTGAACAAACATCCAGAGTAGTAAATAGAAGTGAAACCAAATAATTGCTGTCTTTTGAAAATAAATATTTAAGAGCTTTTTAGAGTCTTTGTTTTGGATGGAGCTTTTCAAAGCCTGCTATATTGGTGACTGTTGGTAGAAGCTGACTCCTGCTGTCCGCTTCTTGGGTGCAGATGCAGCATATTCTTTGGGTGTATTTTAGTCGTTTTTATGCTGAGATGAATAGGCTATTTGAAGTGAAGGGAGGACTGGTAGTTCCTGTTGGAATAAAAGGATCATAAATCTGTTCATGCCAAACTGTGAACACAGTTAGACAATGCACTGAAGGCAATTTTTATTTGGTAATTACTGTCTTTGTTCAGAAGCTTTGCCAACGCTGATTGAAAAGCTCCCAGAACAAAACAGTGAAAGGATAAAGCTCCCTCATTAGCCTAAACTGCATTTGAATTATTCCTGTCTTTTGTGACACTCCGGGTTTTTCTTTTTAAACAAAGGGTTAATGGACTCTTTAGCTTGTATATTCAAAATCAAGAGGGATGGAAGAGGATAGTTATCTCCTATCTTCCTTATCTTGACTAAAGGGTTGGAATGAGACCAACAGATTTTCCCCTTTGAAAGCTTTGCCTTTATGGCTGCTTCCTCAAAGAGCAAAAGTCAGCAAGTGAGTCAAATGGCTAGAGACTCTCCTGAAGATAGGAGGAATGAATGAGCATGCTGTACCCGCTAAAAGTGAGTACACTGAATGCCCACATCAGCAAATACTCTCATTGGAAGTACTGTGAATCTCTATTATCATATGATCAACATAAGGCATTCCCTTAGTGCTTCAGGATGTCAATGCCGAGGGGGAGGGAGGGAAAGGGAAACTAGGAATGACTAGTATAGTCACACTCAAGACTTACACTCAAGTTAGTAGGTAAAATAATGTCTTCTCTGTCTTGTTGAAAGATTCATTATTCAATTCAAAGAACATTTATGGATAGAGGGAGGAGACAAGATGGCAGAGTAGAAGGACTTGAGCTCACCTGTTCTCATGAAAATACCAAAATCACAACTAACTGCTGAACCATTGACAAAAAACGGCTGCTGCTGCTGCTGCTGCTAAGTCACTTCAGTCGTGTCCGACTCTGTGCGACCCCAGAGACGGCAGCCCACCAGGCTCCCCCGTCCCTGGGATTCTCCAGGCAAGAACACTGGAATGGGGTGCCATTTCCTTCTCCACTGCAGGAAAGTGAAAGTGAAGTCGCTCAGTCGTGTCTGACTCTTAGCGACCCCATGGACTGCAGCCTACCAGGCTCCTCCGTCCATAGGATTCTCCAGGCAAGAGTACTGGAGTGGGATGCCATTGCCTTCTCCTGACAAAAAAGACTGGAATCTACCAAAAACGATATTGTACATCCAGAGACAAGTCACAATGAGATGGTGGGAGGGGCACTTTTCAGATATAATCAAATCTCATAACTGCCTGGTGACCAACCCATAAACTGGAAAAATAACTATATCACAGAAGTTCTCCCACAGGAGTCAGAGTTCTGAGACCCATGTCAGGCTCCCCAGTCTGGGGGTCTGGCATCAGGACGAGGAGCCACCAGAGCACTTAGCTTTGAAAGCCAGTGGGGCTTGAGTGCAGGAATTGTGCAGGACTGGGAGAAACAGACTCCACTCTTGGAGGGCA
Source organism: Redunca redunca (assembly GCA_006410935.1). Taxonomy (NCBI): domain Eukaryota; kingdom Metazoa; phylum Chordata; class Mammalia; order Artiodactyla; family Bovidae; genus Redunca; species Redunca redunca. Next base: position 175,615 of record SJYQ01007495.1, read on the forward strand.
AGCACAAGTTTTCATGTGTACTAGGACCCAGGGCAAAGCAGTGACTCCATAGGAGACTGAGCCAGAACTACCTGTGCGTCTTGGAAGGTCTCCAGGAGAGGTGTGGGTTGGCTGTGGCTGACTGTGGAGGCAAGGACACTGGTGGTAGAGGCCCCAGGGAAAACTCACTGGCATAAGCTCTCCCAGAGGTTGCCATTTTGACACTGAGAACAGGCCCCACCCAACAGCCTGCAGGCTCCGGTGCTGGGATGCTTCAGGCCAAGCAACCAACAGGGTGGGAACAGCCTCACCCATCAGCAGACAGTCTGCCTACAATCATACTGAGCTCACAACCACCTTGAAGACACACTCCTTAAAATGGCCCTGCCCAACAGAGGAATAGGACCCAGACCCAGACTGGCTGGATGGATACAAAACAAAGCCCATATAAGTGCTGTCTACAAGAGATCCATTTCAGATCCAGGGACACATACAGACAAAGTGAGGGGATGAAAAAAGGTACAAAGGGGAAATATGGAGGGCAGTGATAAATTAGGAATTTGGGATTAACATATACACTGCTATGTATAAAATAATCAACAAAGACCTGCTGTACAGCACAGGGAACTCTACTCAGTATTCTGCAGTAATATATATGGGAAAACAATTTGAAAAAGAATGGATGTATGTACATGCACAACCGATTCACTTTGCTGTACACCTGAAACTAACTCAACATTGTAGATCAACTATACTCCAATGTAAAATAAAAGTTAAAAAGTAGAAACAAAACAAATAAAAAAACCCAAACAACAACAAATAACACTTATGAAAAAACACTGTATGTTCCCAAAGTTACTTTCTGATGGTCTAACATTGCTAATAATCTAATTGGTCTCAGTTCAGTTCAGTTCAGTCGCTCAGTTGTGTCTGACTCTTTGCGACCCCATGAATCGCAGCACGCCAGGCCTCCCTGTCCATCACCAACTCCCGGAGTTCACTCAGACCCATGTCCATCAAGTCAGTGATGCCATCCAGCCATCTCATCCTCTGTCGTCCCCTTCTCCTCCTGCCTCCAATCCTTCCCAGCATCAGAGTCTTTTCCAATGAGTCAACTCTTCGCATGAGGTGGCCAAAGTACTGGAGTTTCAGCTTCAGCATCATTCCCTCCAAAAAAATCCCAGGGCTGACCTCCTTCAGAATGGACTGGTTGGGGCCTACATGCTGTTTATTATGTGGTTCTGGTTGGCCTGGAAATATTGGAAGATGAAGATACTATGTGAAAAGACAGTCATTTCAACTACTATTAATTGATACTTACTTTATGGTAGTCATTAGAGGTAAAACATGAGTAAGTCACAGCCTCTCCAATGAGGAGATTGATAATTTGACACAGTGTGCTTGTGTCAAAATATTTATTATTCAAATACAGGTTGTTCAGGGAAGCAAAAGTCAACATAATACTTAAAAAATATAGTAGGAACTGACTACTTAGTAAAATCTGTCCCCAACCAATCATCCTTCTTTCTTACTGAGGCATATCCCTCCCTGTCTGTTGGGTCAGTGTCTTTGGTAATGTCAACCAAAACAATGCAGAGGTCTGCCAACAAGAGTTTATTTGGGGTCTTAAGAAGTGAAATTTGGGAGAGACAGATTTGGATAAAGCCAAAAGAGGGTTCTGGGTAAGAGCAAGAATCAGGAGCTTAGAAAGGTGAAAGCCACAAAGATGTATTCTGACACAAGAAAATATCTGTCTTTAAGGGTAGGCTGCAATGAGCTATTTTAGGGTAAGCATTCAACAAGTATCTTGAGTTTCTGAAACATTGTCCAGATGTTGTGGATGACTGTGTTAAGACAATGAATGGTCAAAAGGTCAGATTCCATCTGGCTGAAATGTACATAAATCATACTTCCTCAGTGGTCTCCTGGCTCCATTTTAGACAGCTCTCTTAGCAACACTGACTCCCATTTTTATTTGCCTTTCACACTAGTCAGTATTTGCAGATTAAGATCTTAAATCAAAAGCAATTAAATTTGGCTAATGTTAACTGGTGCCTATTTTATGCCAGTCATTGGTGGTACAAGTCACATCCTCTCCATTAAAGAGTTCAGACTTTATATTTTGGGGCTCCAAAATCACTGCACATGGTGATTGAAGCCATGAAATTAAAAGAAGCTTACTCCGTGGAAGGAAAGTTATGACCAACCTAGATAGCATATTCAAAAGCAGAGACATTACTTTGCCAACTAAGGTCCGTCTAGTCAAGGCTATGGTTTTTCCAGTAGTCATGTATGGATGTGAGAGTTGGACTGTGAAGAAGGCTGAGCGCCAAAGAACTGATGCTTTTGAACTGTGGTGTTGGAGAAGGCTCTTGAGAGTCCCTTGGACTGCAAGGAGATCCAACCAGTCCATTCTGAAGGAGATCAGTCCTGGGTGTTCTTTGGAAGGACTGATGCTAAAGCTGAAACTCCAATACTTTGACCACCTCATATGAAGCGTTGACTCACTGGAAAAGACTCTGATGCTGGGAGGGATTGGGAGCAGGAGGAAAAGGGGACAACAGAGGATGAGATGGCTGGATGGTGTCATGGACTCGATGGACGTGGGTCTGAGTGAACTCCAGGAGTTGGTGATGGACAGGGAGGCCTGGTGTGCTGCGATTCATGGGGTCGCAGAGTCGGACGTGACTGAGTGACTGAACTGAACTGAATCTAGTGAAGGAGCCTGGTGTATACGCTTCCCTGGAGGCTCAGACGGTAAAGTGTCTGCCTGCAATGTGGGAGACCTGGGTTCGATCCCTGGGTGAGGAAGATACCCTGGAGAAGGAAATTGCATCCTACTCCAGTATTCTTGGCTGGAAAATTCCATGGACAGAGGAGCCTTGTAGGCTACAGTCCATGGGGTCAGCAAGGAGTCAGACACGACTGAGCAACTTCACTTCACTTCACTTCATATTGTAAAATATGACAAAATAATACAAGTAGTTTTTAACTGAAATCACATAGCTTGCTAACATGAAGGAGTCTGCAAAGCTGATGATGCAGGAGAATGGCTCAAATTGCTGGCAAAGTCAAAATAAGAATGCTGGAGTTAACATTGGAAGAAGAGAAAATGAACAAGGATGTTATGGAATACTGTCCAGGATGAGAGTTATTCAGAGTGGTTGTTTTGTGTCCATTTCTCACTTCGAAGCAGCAGTTTCACCCTGCTCTCCAAGTGAAGGTTAACAGAACACAGCACCCCAAAATATGCTTCTTTGGCATAAAGATTATTTTGAGCTATTTTGGAGAAAAAGCAGACACAATAGAACTCTAAAAAGAGGAGAATTTACTCTTTTGTATGGAGAAGGCAATGGCAACCCACTCCAGTACTCTTGCCTGGAAAATCCCATGGACGGAGGAGCCTGGTGGGCTGCAGTCCATGGGTTTGCTAAGAGTCGGGCACAACTGAGCAACTTCACTTTCACTTTTCACTTTCATGCATTGGAGAAGGAAATGGCAACCTCCTCCACTATTCTTGCCTGGAGAATCCCAGGGACAGAGGAGCCTAGTGGGCTGCTGTCTATAGGGTAGCACAGAGTCGGACACAACTGAAGTGACTTAGCAGCAGCAAGGGAAATTTACATTTATAAAGGAAATCTTCATTTGTGAGGGTGTCTCCCTTTCTGTGGCTTCCTTGGTGGCTCAGTGCTAAACAATGGGCCTGCCAATGCAGAAGATGTGGGTTTGATGCTTGGCTCAGAAAGATCCCCTGTGGAAGGAAATGGCAACCTGCTGCAGTATTTTTGCCTGGAGAATCCCATGGACAGAGGAGCCTGGTGGGCCACAGTCCATGGAATTGCAGAGTTAGACACAACTGAGCATGCACGCACGCACACACTCCCTCTCAGTATCAGGAAGAGAAACAGTTACCAATGGAGAGAGTAGCCTTATACCTGTTTACCATGCTTTTCCTGGTCACCTCCCACAATTGATTCCCCAACCCTTCAATATCTTTATTTTGTCTTTAGCTGAAGACAGTTATTTCAGGTGGTGGCTTGGACTATGTTTACTCAAGTTTTCCTGGGTCTCTCCTGTGTATATAGGAGGTATGCATGTTATGAGACTTTGTTTTTCTCTTATTAACCTGTCTTTTATGATGGGAAGGGGGTCTCAGCCAAGAACCTAGAAGGGTAGAGGGAAAATCATTTGTCCTCCCTTACAATGTCAGAATATGGGGTCTGGAAAAAAAAAAAGATTTGAATATCAAGAGTTTTAGAGAGGTCTTTGGGGGAAATTGATGAAATATTTTTGTAAAGACCTTCTTTGTGACTGTGCCTGAAAATCAACTGTGAAGAGAGGGCCAAACAAAACTATCATACAGTTTTTCCAGAATAATTATGGTCAAAGAAAAATCCACACTTGTCACTGTTGTTGATTTTAAGAATATATGGCAATTACATTGAATTTTTAGTATATGAGAGTATATAAAATTATTTTATTTTTTAAACAAATTTTTTTCAGAAAGAAATTGTATTAATCTTTTTTTCAATACTTACTATGACATTTTAGTACTTACTATGACATTTGGTCCCTATTTTAGGTAGATTTGTTTTAAATTATGTTTTTGAGATATAAATTATCTGCGGATAATGAAGGCTTCCAATATTTATGAAACAATATGATAAACATGTATAAAGAGACAAGTACAGACAGAAATGGCAGAAGAGTTGGAACTGAAGGATTCTACTTTTGAAATTTACCCTTAGGCATGCATGTTTCCTGTGGATACTTTACTGCGATACTCTTTTGAGTTAGATGCTGTCAGGGTTCAACCTGTAGGAAAGTGACAATGATGATGTCTCTTAAGTGGAGATTTGCCTCCTGACTCTGACATGTGATTTGACACTTTGCTCTAAGACTGATAGTCCCATCGTTCACATTATCCTAGATCACCTCCATATTTGCCAGATCATTCAGGGTCTTGAGGAATGCAGGTTCCTAAGCCACTTCTTTCTCATTGTGAGAACTGACAAACCAGGGAAAGAGTGGAGTGTTTGCTGGTAATTTTAGAAAGCCTTCTCCAGGGACAAGCATTTGTATTGATTCCAATTCCTTTCCTCTACATTTTAAAAGTCTTGATTCTGAGTGATGGAAATCTGAGATCTAAAAGAGGCTGACTTTGGCAGTAACATTGGATTGGACAATCATTTAAAGTGCTGGTGTTTCATTCCTCACAGTGAAGTGGAGATGGATGGATAAAACAGTCTTGGACTCCAGTGACTAGAAGCAGAGCAGATGCTCCTTTACACGTGTCATATCAGCCTTACTTAGAGCTCAGAGTTGGGAAAACTGACCTAGTAATGTTACATTGCTCTTCTGCAAGCTTTTACCTCTGCCATCTTACTCCTTTTTTTCCTTTCCTGTTGGTGACTCTCTAGATGTTCTATTCCAACTGCAATTAGGCTGTGGAAGATGGATGGAACTGAGCCCACGTGCCACCACTACGGAGCCCACGTGCCACAATTACTGAGCCCATGTGCCTAGAGCCCGTACTCCACAACAAGAGAAGCCACCACAATGAAAAGCCCGCATACGGCAACTAGAGAGTAGCCCCCACTCGCTGCAACTAGAGAACACCTGTGCACATTAACGAAGACCCAGTGAAGCCAAAAATAATTACCTTAACGAAAAAAGACACATCCATCCTGTAATCCAGATATTTCTGGCTTCCATTGAGACCAATCAGTACAGAGTCACATTGCAAGAAAACCAAACTGACATTTTAAAAAGTATTTAAACCACATGTAACTTCACAGAAGTCTCTTAGAGTAAGGGCAATATGATTGAGAGCACACAGCCAAATTTCTAGAGATCACCGGAGACATCCACCTCTGCAGTGTCACCCGGCACAGGGTGACAGCTTCAGCCCCAACCCCCTAGAAACTCTTGAAACTCTTCCTTGAAGCTCCCTGGCTTGTCTCTGCTTCACAGCCTTTTCCTTTCAGTATTATGTCTTCCCCAAAACAGCTCCCGCTTCTCCAACATCAGACCGCTTAGCCTTTCCTTCTAACTGGCGCCCATCTTGCTGCTCTAGGCCGAGGCAGCAGGAACAGCTGTGAAGACGATTTCACCTTTGTGGTATCTTATTTATGGACTCTGAAGCTTTTGTCTCTGTTAGAAACCCTTAAGGGAATTTGGCCATTACCTTGAGCAAGCATCCCTTGAAAGTGGCTTTTCACGTGACAATGAATGTCTTCCTGAAGTTTCTCTTCAAAGCAGCTCCTCAAGGACCAAGTAGTAAAGATGTTTGGCAGTGCAGGTTTTAAGGCCTCCATTGCGCCTACTCAACTCTGCCATCATAGCTGGAAAGCAGCCACAGGCAACATATACATTAAGGGTGGCTATATTCCAAAGAAACTTTGTTTGCAAACACAGTGTAGTGAGCCCTGCTTCTCAACTTCTCTACAGGGCTTCTCAACTGGACTCGTGCATCACTATCACCTTGGGAACTTTGGAAACTCCTGGCTCTCAGGCCACACCCAGGCCAATTAAATTAGGATCTTGAGGGTCAGGGGGTGGGACTTCAGTGTCAGTATTTTAAAACTCCTCAGGTGAGTCCAATGTGCAGCCAAAGTTGAAAATACCTGCTGTAAAACTGCTAGGCAGTCCTGCCACAACAGGAGTCCCCAAGCTCTGGGATCTAATATCTGATGATCTGAGGTGGAGCTGATGTAATACTCATAGAAATACAGTGCACCATAAGTTTAATGTGCTTGAATCATCATGAAACCATGCCCCCCAACCCCAGCCAGTGGAAAAGTTGTCTTGCATGAAACCAGTCCCTGGTACCAAAAAGGTTGGGGACCCCTGCTGTAAGCAAACCTGAAGCATCAAGATTCCCCTGGTCCTGAGTAGGCTGCACGTGTGCATAGATATTAATCCTCTCCATTTCACAATGTTCATGGGGGTCTCCTGTGAATGGCTCCACTGCTTTTTCCTATATTAGAGTTACTAAAATTCCTTGAACAGGGATAAGTGGAGCATTTTTTTTTGATAAGGCTAAATTTAACTATTCACTCTCTTCTAAACTGAGAAATATCAATGCATTCCACTGACACTTCTTGCTTCTACAGGCTACATTTAAAGCTGTGATTTTAACAGGACTGTCTCTCTCGAGTGAGATGAAAAAGAATATGGTTATTTCCTGCAAGTAAATCAGAAATTCACTCCTGGGTCCACAGCTGTGCTTCTTTTCAAATCTTCCAGGGCACATCTGAGTTGGCCCCAGTGGAGGACTGGGTTAGACTCATACTTTCCTGTTTTCATCAGAACCAGGTTCAAGTAGATTAAAATGTTGTTTAAGTCATTCTGAGGTCCACTTGCTCATAACAATTTTACTTGAAGTATAATGCTTTCTAGAGACCCAACACTCCATGGAGAGTACTCCATGGTACCTGAGGTGCCGCTTCCCTGCTATCACCAAAGAAAGCCTTGCAAGTAGCCATTACCCATGAAAAGAGTTGGCTGCTCTCCTCGTCCTTGGCTGTCATGAGCTCTCACTGTCTTAGAAACACTAACCTAACAAGAAGGTTCTTCCCTCAGATTTCAGAGCTAGCAAAAACACATTGTCCAGCATAGAGCTAGGATTATGAGGATCCAGGGGAGGATAAACACCTGTACATGTCCCTTTCCCCCTCCTCTTGGTTCATGGAGCATGTGTTAGCTTGGAGACTTTGGGTTGAGTCTCTGCAAAGCCCACTCATGGTCTCACATGCAATTAGCTCATGGCACATGCCCTCCCAAGCCCCAGTGGGTTGACTCCAAAAAGGTTATACAAGTTTATTAATGCAGGCTCAAGGATGGCTAAGGATCCTTGCAGAAAAGAGGGCAAGTTGAAGGTTCTTTGACATCTCAAAAGGCTTTCTGGAAAATTTCTCATGATGGCAATGACTCAAGGTGGTCCTCTCCAAATTTTCAGTTCTTCCCATGGCAACTCCAGAAGGAACTTAAGAACAGTGACCTATTTGGTGGCTTTGCAGGACCTCAGAGATATGTTGGCAAATAAATTGATATTATCTTGACAAAATATTATTGGTGCAAATAAAAAAAAAGGTGGAGGGAATCTGATGGAGATTGGGGAGGGAAATAAAGCCACCCGACTTGTGAATGTTCCACTCACACCTTTGCCCTTGGCACTGCTATTGAGGCCTTTGGATTCCCAACTTGGGTGGGTTGTGTAGGCCTAGAATTGGACTGGGCATTTTTCAATGACTAACTCTGACCTGAGTGAGGAACTGAACTGTAATAGGAGTAGGAGAAAAGTATACTAATAGGTGCTATTAGTATCTTTGCATAGAAGGTTTTAGAAGACCCACTTTCTGTTCTTTGCTTAGTCAAGGTTCTTTTGTGGTTTGTGGCGGGGCAGAAGTTTCTAGACACCTGGCCATATCCAGAGAGAAGCAGCCCCAGTCTGTTATGGTCGTCACAGAATCCACATAAGACAGCTTTCTTTCTGGCCCTGACCAAGTTCCTCGCTCAGTGGCAGGGGATGCTGAAACCAGACCCAGAGAGTTAGCTGTATTGGCAGAGGTTGGCCTAATTCACAGGAACTTAATAGCTGCCTAGAGAATCCACCCAAAACATGAATGATATAATTTAATAAGCACCAGCATTACTGGACAAATAACTAAACTAAGTGGCAGGATCCCATCAAAATCAGAAACAGAACAAGGATCTCTCCACCGTTATATTAGTTAATACAATTCTAGTACAGATATAGGAACATTATTACTGACAAAGAGAAAACAAAAAGTGTTATTTGGAGATGATGTAACTGTCTATCAAGAAATCCCAAGATAATTAAAAACTGATTATATTTAGTAAAATGGCTGGTTAAAGATAAGTGTAC
>SJYQ01007495.1:185752-206614 GCA_006410935.1 Redunca redunca
AGCCCAACACTTGTGTAGGAGAGAAAAGAGCCCACAATAGTCAGGACTCTCTAGAGAAACAGAAGCAATGGGATACAAAAAGAGATATATTATATAGAATTGGGAACTGGCTCATGAAATTATGGAAGCTGAGAAGTCACATGATCTGCTGTCTGCAAGCTTGAGGCTGAGAAGAGCTGGTGGTTTAATTCCAGTCCCAAGAACTAGGTCCTAACTAAAACACACAGGCAGATAGGGAACAAATCCTCCCTTCATTTGTTTTTTTGTTCTATTTAGGCCCTCAAGGGACAAGACGATGCCCACCCCTACTGGGGGTGGTGATCTACTGAGTTCACTAATATAAACTCACAGACACACCCAGGAACAATGTTTAAACTGGCCACCCCATGGCCCAGTCAAGTTGACACATAAAATTAACCACCACAATAGCCAAGACACAGCCAGAGGGCTTGCTCTCCCAGATACTTAGACTTATAAATTAGTTACTTATTAATTACTTACTAATAGTAATGTAGACAGCAATGCTATTTGAGTTGGACAAAATAGGTGCCAGGCACTTATAGAGACTTGATGTTGGACAGGGAGGACCCTACAAATCAGGGTGGAATGCATGAACTAGTGACAAATGAATCTGGGAAAATTCGTTATCCTTCTGGAAAGAAAATTAAGTCACTATCTTACACCTTGCAAAGACAAATTCCAGACTATCCAAATGTACAAAAGAAACCACAAAAACGTCTGGAAGAGAATAAAGGAAGGCCTCTGATGATGACCCTGAATAAATCTTGTGGATTTCACAGATAAGCATAAGAGAAAAAAAACAACCCTTAATTAAGGAAAAGGTAGATAAATATAACTACAATAAAGTGATAAACTTAAATACAACCAAAAAAAAACCATCTTTAACCAAAGTTAAAAGATAAGTCATAGCCAGGAAGAAGATACTGAGTGCATATAATCAGCAAATGTTGTTGTTGTCCAGTTGCTCAGTCATGTCCCACTCTTTGCAACCCCATGTCCTACACTGTCCTTCACTGTCTCTCAGAGTTTGCTCAAATTCACGTCCCTAACAAATGTTAGTATCTAAAATACGTAAAAGTATTTTTATAATTTGTCAAGAAAAAGACAAATATCCCCCAATGGGTAAAATATACCAAGGAACACATTCAAAGAGGAGGAAATATGAATGTCAAATAAATGAAAAGTTGCTCTATTTCTTTAGACATGTAGAAAATGCTATCTCATAGCCAAGAGATTGGCAAAATGAAGAAAAGGTAGGTTTCATACACTGTGGGTGTAAATGTTACTTGATAAATCAGGACTGAGAAGAATTTCTCACTCTACCTTTGTGGGTCTATAACCTAGAGAAGGTCTCTGACCTGTGCATGAGGAAGCATGCACCAGATTTTCCTTTGCAGCATTGTTTATGAGAGTGAAAACTGGAAATAACTCACATGTTCATCAGCAGAAGAACAGGTGAGTCGATTGTATTTTATTCAGTAACAGAATGTTATCGAGCAGATAAAAAAGAGGGAACTAGATCAACAAGGGTAAGACTCATCAAAACAATGAAAGAACAGACAACCTGTTGAAAGATATCCCATATGATGCCATTTTCAAAACTATGATCTTATTATGGATACATGCATATATGGTAATAGGATAAAATAGCCAAAAGATTGATACCAGATGGGGTAACAGTTATAGGAAGAAAGGGAATACATCAAAAGGTGGATATACAGAACATCAAAATATTAGTATTTGATGGATCCGAGTGTTGAGGGTGTGGCTGGGTGTCAGTTATATACTCTCTAAATTAATATATATTTGAAGCATTTTATAACAAAAATGGGGAAATTGTTGCATGTACTTTAAAATTTTCTTCCTGCTTGTAGAAGGTTCATGGTAGGAATCTTATTTCCCCTAAAACATCATTTGCCATCACCTTTGCTCCCAAACAACAGTGATTACTTGACTTCTTCTACAACCTTACACAATTTTATGTACAGTAAAAATAAAATGTATGCAAGACAGCAAAAGAGACGCAGATGTACAGAACAGACTTTTGGACTCTGTGAGAGAGGGAGAGGGTGGGATGATTTGGGAGAATGGCATTGAAACATGTATAATATCATATAAGAAACGAATCGCCAGTTTAGGTTCGATGCAGAATACAGGATGCTTGGGGCTGGTGCACTGGGATAACCCAGAGGGATGGTATGGGGAGGGAGGTGAGAGGGGGGTTCAGGAGTGGGAACTTATGTACACCCGTGGCAGATTCATGTTGATGTATGGCAAAACCAATACAGTATTGTAAAGTAAAAAAAAATAAAATAAAATCAGAAAAATTAATAAATAAATAAAAGTAAAGATTACCTAGATAATAATTTTAAAAAAATCTTTAGAAAACTTTACTAGTCTTATTTACATAACCTTTGCTCCCAGACAACAGTGATTACTTGACTTATTCTACAACCTTACACAATCTTATGTACAGTAAAAATAAAAACATCTTTAGAAAACTTTACTAGTCTTATTTACAATGATATAAATTCTAAGCTAAAAATTGTGTCTTTGCTGTGCAAACATAATTTTAGATATGCACTTTCCCCTTTCTAGGCCTCCGCTCTACAAGTGGTAGCTTCTAAGTCTGTCCTGCATAGAAATTCCAGGGCTACCACTTCATGTGCCCTCCAAACACCATGGTAACTAAATGATTAGGAAGTTCTGGAGTTGCCCCTCTCCATTAATGGCCAGAAATGTAACTGGAGAATTATGAGCTCAAGAGTATATGGAACAAAGCTAATTCCTTCTATTCCGTGTATGTTGTGAACAAAAAACATCTTGGACACAGTTAATGCGTAGCTTCCATCTGGCATTTTTCATATTATGTAAAATTGTTATGTCAGCAACAGATGGTAGAGCTAAGTGTTAGGAGATCTTACTTATGCCCAACTATCAGGTTTGCAAATCTGAACATTAAACAGTTTGCAGGTCTGTGGAAATGCACGAGGTGCTAGATTTTCTCCTGTTATGCTCACAGACTTGCAAAATATTAGTTTTTTGCCTCTTTCTCCCTTCCTCCTTCTTAACACTCCTTGATTTTGTTTTGATATCCCCATCTGAGATCCTGAGCTGACTCCTCCACCATTAGTTCAGCAAGCCTGTGGCACATGTTTTTGGTAACTTGAAGACGGATTTATAAGCTTGTGCAAGTGAAGTGTTTGTATCTCTACTTCTTATCTGATGCAACCAAAGGAGATAATAGATGTGATTTCTTCCAGAAGCCACTTAGTGACCATGAGAAAACCTCAGCTTTAGGATGAAACTAGTGTGAGAATGGTGGAAAGGAGACTCAGAGAAAGTGTGAGTCTTTAACCTCATCAAACAGTTGATTATCTATGAACTGCCCAACCTCTGGGCACAGTGGTTGTCAGACAAAATATTTTCTTGTTCAAGCCTGTGAGTCAGGATTTCTTTTCCTTAGAGCCCAAAGCACCCTGATAAAAGATGGAAAAACTTTAATATTCATTAAGTTAGAAGTCCCTTGCTATAAAATTCATGAAACACAATTGATCCTTGAACAAAGCAGGGGTTAAAGGCACCAACCCTCTGTGCAGTTGAAAATCCACATAACTTAAAGTCTGCCCTCCATATGAACAATTCCTCTGTATTTGCCATTCTATGTCCACAGAGTCAACCAACCACACACAGATGGTGCAGGACTGTAGTATTTACTACTGAAAAACCTCTGTGTGTAAGTGGACCTGCGGGGTTCAAATCCATGCTGTTCAAGGGTCAACTGTACAAAGAAAAGAAACCATAGACCTGGATCAAGAGCATTTTTGGAAATTATAATGATCAGGATGGGGTAGGTTATGTTGCAGTAATAAACGCCCCCAAATCTTGGTCGCTTACAAGAGCAAAGTGGGAACAGTTGGGTTGGTCAACACCTCCACTGCATATTGTCCTCATTCCAAGCCCCAGGCTGATGGGACTACTTCTATCTGAATCATGGCTGGCCATCACAGCAGAGGCAATAGTGCATAGGCAATCACCTGCCAGCTCTAGAACCTCTGCATGGAAGCCAAATGAGGCAGATTCACTCTATTTGCATTGGCCAAATTAGCTTAATATGACCAAGTGAGATGTTAATAGGTCGAGGAAGGATGATCCTTCCCTATAGAGTGCTAGTGACAATGAACACAGAAAACTTGCCATATTTCCAATGAACTTCCACTCTAATTCTGTGCCCCTGTACCCAGTAACACACACACACTTAAGAATGAACAGTTCAGGGACTTCCTTGATGGTCCAGTTGTTGAGACTCCACGCTTCCACTGCATGGGGCACAGATTCCATCCCTGGTTGGGGAACTAGGGTTCTGCATGTATGATGGCATGGCCAAAAAACAAAATAGAAAAAAAAAAAAAACCACCTAAAATAAAATGAACAGTTCACAGGGCTATTATGTCATTCACACTGGGATGTAACTGATGATTGATGAGGACAATGTTTCTCAAAATGCATCCTAGTTGTGTGAGACATTGGTAAAGAATGGCTTGCATGGTCTTATGATTTGGGAAAACACTGTATACTAGATTCTCCCTAGTAACTTGGAAACAGATGGTAGTATGTGCAAATCTCTGAGAAGTCTTACAAAATGCTGGACTTTAATCTCAAACTTTCCAAATATATTTCATCATGCAGCTTTTAGTTATTTTCCATAACTTGGTTTGTTTTGCATAATAGCTATTGGCATCTCACAGCGCTATGTTCCCTGGCTACACTTTGGGCTAGACTGTTGTAGTAAAACTGGGCTTGGGGTCAAGTCCAGGGTTTTAGCTCCACCTCTTTCACCAAATAGCCATGTGAACTTGGCACATCATTCATAATTTTGTTTTAATTTATACATTTGTTAAATGGAAATACGTTAGCCTGTGAGCCTCTAGTGAGATCATTAATGTGAATACTCCTTGAATGATAGAATGTTTTACATATGCCAGGAACAAGCCTTGGACAAACATTTTAAGAAGATCTGTCTTTATTGGAGTCCTAAATCTCTCTGCACTGCCTGTGAGTCCCTTCTCTGAGCCTGTGTCAGAATGGGGTTAAACCACCTAATGGGCTTGATGTGAGCCGCAGTTCATCTGCTCATTTTTATACCTGGGCTGTAAGCATAGAGCCCTCCTCTCCCTGATGGTTCCCAGATACAAACCATATATAAGATAGTATCTGGGAACATGCCTTGTAAACTGTGAAGTGTCATACAAATTTCACAATTTCTAAACTGTGACATTTTCCCCTTATTATGTATTAGTTCTTTTCAAGTTTTGTTATAACCATAAGTTGCCCTTCAAATGCTCTATTTATCTCTGAATTCAATAAGGAGTTCTCTTTGGACAATTTGAGAACACACATACACATACGTGCACATTTCCATTCATTCATTCTTGCAGCAAGCACATACTGAGAGTATATATATATATATATATATACACACACACACACATACATATGTGCACACACACATAGAGATATACCTGGTTTTATGTTCTCTTAAACTGTATGGCAGAAGTGAAGAGGAACTGAGAAGCCTGTTGATGAAGGTGAAGGAGGAGAGGGAAAAGTTGGCTTAAAGCTCAACATTCAGAAAACAAAGATCATGGCATCTGGTCCCATTACTTCATAGGAAATAGATGGGGAAACAGTGGAAACAGTGTCAGACTTTATTTCTTGGGGCTCCAAAATCACTGCAGATGGTGACTGCAGCCATGAAATTAAAAGACACTTACTCCTTGGAAGGAAAGCTATGACCAACCTAGAAAGCATATTCTAAAGCAGAGACATTAGTTCAGTTCAGTTCAGTCACTCAGTCGTGTCTGACTCTTTGCGACCCCATGAATCACAGCACACCAGGCCTCCCTGTCCATCACCATCTCCCAGAGTTTACTCAGACCCACGTCCATCGAGTCCATGACGCCATCCAGCCATATCATCCTGGGTCGTCCCCTTCTCCTCCTGCCCCCAATCCCTCTCAACATCAGAGTCTTTTCCAATGAGTCAACTCTTCGCATCAGGTGTCCAAAGTACCGGAGCTTCAGCTTTAGCATCATTCCTTCCAAAGAAATCCCAGGGCTGATCTCCTTCAGAATGGACTGGTTGGATCTCCTTGCAGTCCAAGGGACTCTCAAGAGTCTTCTCCAACACCACAGTTCAAACGCATCAATTCTTCGGCGCTCAGCCTTCTTCACAGTCCAACTCTCACATCCATACATGACCACAGGAAAAACCATAGCCTTGACTAGACGGACCTTAGTCGGCAAAGTAATGTCTCTGCTTTTGAATATACTATCTAGGTTGGTCATNAAAAGGTCCGTCTAGTCAAGGCTATGGTTTTTCCAGTAGTCATGTACGGATGTGAGAGTTGGACTGTGAAGAAAGCTGAGCGCCGAAGAATTGATGTTTTTGAGCTGTGGTGTTGGAGAAGACTTGAGAGTCTCTTGTACTGCAAGGAGATCCAACCAGTCCATTCTGGAGGAGATCAGCCCTGGGTGTTCTTTGGAAGGACTGATGCTAAAGCTGAAACTCCAATACTCTGGCCACCTCATGCAAAGAGTTGACTCATTGGAAAAGACTCTGATGCTGGGAGGGATTGTGGGCAGGAGGAGAAGGGGACGACAGAGGATGAGATGGCTGGATGGCATCACCCACTCGACAGACGTGAGTTTGAGTGACCTCTGGGAGTTGGTGATGGACAGGGAGGCCTGGCATGCTGCAGTTCATGGGGTCGCAGAGAGTCAGACACGACTGAATGAATGAACTGAACTGAACTGAAACTTTAAGTTGATTATAAATATCCATGAGGTACAACAAAATAAAAGATAAATAATTTGATAATTTTATGAAATGAGAGAAAAATGTAGTTAGGGGTGGAAGAAATAAAATGAGTACAGATGCAATTCAGCTCCCCCTGCCACCCATATATTCTATAAGGTGCTGTCCTGCTGTTTTGGCCACTGTATACAAGCTTACCTTGGAGTTTTCAAGGCCAATAGAAAGACTAACACACAATTCATTGCAGATTTCCTTTGAGGAAAGCTGGGAATGCAAATGATGATTTGTTATATTCCAAGTTTTAAATGCTGACAGCTAATTTAAATTTGTTTAAAAACTGTGCACTAAACAAAATATTTGTGAAAACTGAATCTAGCACATGGGTCTCAAGTTTATAATCTCAAATGTCTGTGCTGGGGGAGGGTAGCTTTCCCAGAGGAGAGGCTGGGGCCCACTCTATCAAATGGATGCAACACAGAATCTGGGGGAGGGGGATTGCTATGAACTGACTGTGTCCCCCTCAAATCCATACAGTGAAGTCCCAATCTCGAATGTAATTGTATTTGGAGATGGGGCTTTAGGAGGTAATTTAGGGCTTCCCTGATGGCTCAGATGGTAAAGAATCTGCCTGTAATGCAGGAGACTCGGGTTTGATCCCGAGGTTGGGAAGATCCCTGAAGAGAATGGCAACCCACTCCAGTATTCTTGCCTGGGGAATCCCATGGGCAGAGGAGCCTACAGTCCATAGGGTCTCAAAAGAGTCGGACAAGACTGAGCAACTTAACACTTTCACTTAGGCCAAAGGAGGTCATAAGGGTAGCGTCTTTTTCTTTTTTTTTTTGGAGTCTTAATCCAATAGGATTGGTGGCCTTATAAGAGGAAGGCCATCTCTCTCCCTGTATACACACCAAAGGGAAGCCCTGGGAGGATACTGTCTTCAAGCTGGAAGAATGCTCTCACCAGAACCTGGCCCTGCTGGCCCTCGGGTCTAGGACTGCCAACTTCCAGAACTGAGGAAATCAAGTTCTCCCTTTTGAGCCAGGCAGCCTATGGTATCTCATTATGGAAGCCAGGGTAGAGTAATCCCCGGAAATTAGTCCACCTTCCTAGCCCCTGTGAGGGATGAGCTCCTGAGCCCCTCAAGGAAACCCTACCAACAGTGCATTCACCTTTGTAGGATTCTAGAGACGTGTTTTAGCAGGAAATGAAAAGGAGAGAAAAAGACTTGGGAAGAGCCTTCTGTTTCAAGGCTGGGATCCCAGAGGAAGTGATGGAAAAAATGCTTCCAGATGAGTTCCACTGAAAATATATTAATAATTAGTATATGATGATAAATGAAAATTAGTTCATGCAAAATACAGATACCATTCAGAAGGCTGCAAATACACCTTTGCATTATGAACAAACCCCAACCTATATTTTCAAGGTCTTCTGTTTCCTCTTTTCCCTTCACTTTTGATTACAGTCACCTGGCTCTTCAAATACACCTGTAACTACTACTAGATATGTTGCTGGAAGTTAGCTTGTTGTCTTATTTAAAGTATGATTCTAAATCTTGGTTTGAGGATACAAAGTCCAGCTATGACCATTACTCCATGATTTTGGGCAAATTATTTAATATCATTGTGGCTTAATTTCCTTTACTCCAACATAGGGATGACATTAATAGTACTTACCTCCTAGGGAGTCTGTGAGGAGAAAATGAGTTAATACTTGTAACACATCTGCAACATTGCCTGGAAGGTAAATTTTACGCGTTTATTAAATAAAATGCCCCTGTATGTTTGTATGTGCTTTTCCTGCTGCTCAGATGCTTATCCTCCACTTTTTCAGCCCCCATCCCATGCCTATGCCTTTTTAAACAGTTTTATGAAGGCGTGACTGATACAATAAACTGCATATATTTAAAGTTTTGACATATGCAAACTTTCCAAAGGGAAAGTGGGGGGGGTGTAAATTGAGAGTTTGGGATTGACATATACACACTACTATATTTCAAATATTAATAGATAACCAACAAGGACTTGCTGTATAGCACAGGGAATTCTACTCAATATTCTGTAATAACCCACATGGCAAAAAGAAACTGGAAAAAGAACAGTATTATGTATAACTGAACCACTTTGCTGTACACCTGAAAGCAATACAACATTGTAAATCAGCTATAATATAAAATAAAAACTTGTTTTAAAGTTTTGACTTATGTATACATTCATGGCCTCATCACTACAGTCAAGATAATAAACATATCCCCCACCTCCAAAAGGTTTCTCATGCCCCTTGCAATTCCCTTCTGCCCTCCCTGTCTCCTCTTTCCCCACACCTGCTAGTCTGCTTCCTGTCACTATAGATTGGTTTGAATCATCTCGAGTTTTATAACAATGCAATCATAGAGCCTTTGCTTTTACTCAGTATAATGTTTCTGAAGTTCATCCATATTGTAGCCCCATATCAGTAGTAGTTCTTTTTTATTGTTGAGTAGTTTTGCATTGTATGGATAGACTATGATTTCTTTATTGATCATCTGTTGACAGATACTGGGGCTTTGTCTATTTGAGATAGTTGTTTTCCTAGTGCCCTAAACACTGCCCGGAACTACTGAATCCTCGATAAATACTTTTAAATGAATAAATGGAAACATGTCTTTCTGGTGTCCTTCAACTTGTCTTTAAAGCTCAAGTTAGTGTTGTCATGAATACTATGCAGCCATTACAAACTATGTTTTCAAATAATATTTGATCATATATAAGAATGCCGATAGATGTTGGGCCATAAAAGGCAAATTCCCAGAGTGTATAATGGCATAGTATGCATGGAGGACTAATACAAAAAATATCAATAGATGTCATCTCTGATTTTCACTTCACTATTTGCTATATTTTCCAAAATTTTGACAATGACAAGAGATAAACAATTTTTTTTCAAAAAGGGAATTAAGAATTTTTATTATTTTTAAAAATAATCTGCTTACACATTACTTCCTCCATAAAGTCATTACGATCTCCCTCCAGTAGCATCAATTTCTCCTTCTGTAAAGGAAAAATGCGTGTATCAGTCAGCTCTTGCCAAAGTAATACTGCCCAACAAATCACCCCAAATCTTGATGACTTACAAATACAAGCCTTTATTACTCACTTTGGGGTCTGCAGGTTCGCTAGGTAGGGGATATGGTGCTTTCCTTCAGGCAGAGTTTACCTGGGTTGCTCTCATTCTTAGCCTCAGATCTTCTCCAGATATGACCTTCTTCTAGAAGACCTGAGTGCAAACACATGATGCCTCTCAAAGCTGAGTCTCTGAACTGCCTCAGAGTCCTTCATACTCATGTTCCATGGCCCAAACAAGACACACCAAGTTCATGTCAATACGGCAGAGAATGATTCCTTCCATAGAGACAGGTGGAAGTGGAAGACTAAATACTTGCTGAACAATAATCTACCACACAACAGAAGACAAAACCCTGGTTTGGGAGGGGGCGGTTTTTCAAACTCAGCTTTGGAAGCTGGCGCCACCATTTAAGAGCTTCCCAGGCGGTTCAGACGGTAAAGAATCTGCCTGCAGTGCAAGAGACCCAGGTTTGATCCCTAGTTTGGGAAGATCCCTGAAGAGAATGGCAACCCCCTCCAGTAATCTTGCCTGGGAAATCCCATGGACAAAGAAGCCTGGTGGGCTACAGTCCAAAGAGTCGGACACAACTGAGTGGTTAACACTTTCACACTTGACCACTTAAGGGCCACGTGCTTTGCGGAATTTTATTTAAGCCCCGTTTCCCCTTTTCTTGACTGGAGATTATAAAATGCTTGGAGGAGGGGTTGTGAGCTCTGAACAAGATGGTGTGTGGTGATCAGAGAAGTGTGCCAGATGGAGCTCCTTCTAAAGAACTTGCTGCAGGGAGCCCAAGTGTTTCGTAGCCTCGGCTCTGGATCCTCCAGGGGGTTTGCACTGAGGCCACGCTGCCCCCAGGCTGCCAGTGGTCAACAATGAAGCACGGCAGAGAGACCCTCAAGGGCCCATTGCTGGGGAATGAGAGACTCCTCTAGTGGGAGATGAAGACTTCCCATCAATCTGGCCCAAGCCTTCTTAGACCACACTGTCTGAGGGCTCCCTTCCTTTCATCCTCTCCCCTGTGTCAGACCCGCACTGAGCCAGAAGCCTCCCCCTGCCCTTTCCTTCCTCCTCAGCTCTGCCCTGCATAGGTGTTTCCCAGAGTCTGTAGCACATTTAATTCCTCATGTCCCCTTAGCATCTGCTTCCTGGAAGACCTGGACTGACACAGACTATCAAGTGCCTAGAAAAGTGTCTAAGAAAAAGTGTGAACTCAATAGGTTTTGTTTTTAAATGATGATTTCTTCTCTTTACTCTTAAGATCTTTGACATATGTTGCATCTATAGCTTTTGCTACTCTTCAAAGGTAGTTATTTATTGTGGCAAAATATGTAGACCATAAAATCTGCAATTTTGACCATCTTTGAGTATAAAACTCAGTGGCATTCATTACACTCACAAACTTGTACAGCCATCACCACTATCTGTCTCCAAAATGTTTTTATCACCTCAAACAGAGACTCAGCAGGATCACCACTCTTCCTTCTCCCCTAGTTCCTGAGAATCTTTGTTCTACTTGCTATCTCAGAGAGCTATACTGTTACCTACCACCCTGCTTAACTGAACTCAAAGACTGGAAGTTTTCTCTAGTCCTTTTTGTATTTTAGGGAGTGTACAAAGTCTTGACAGTAATGGAACAAGAACTAGAAACAGGGATGGTTCCCAGATCTTTTTTAACTTGGATATAATTTTGGAGGATGTTATCATATCTATATTTTTGCTTCACAGTAAAATTTGTAAATAAGAAAGGGGTGGTACTATGCTCCTGCACTTGAAGTTAAAGATG
Organism: Redunca redunca; assembly: GCA_006410935.1. Lineage (NCBI taxonomy): Eukaryota > Metazoa > Chordata > Mammalia > Artiodactyla > Bovidae > Redunca > Redunca redunca. The sequence continues at coordinate 197,478 of SJYQ01007495.1, forward strand.
TCTCTTATCTTTCCCCATTGTGTCCCCTTTCTTGCCTGGACTGCATGTTCTACAAACTTCAGCACATGACTGTTTAAGCAGAAGGCCAGAAGTAGGTCAACAGATGACTGGGAGCAAGGAGCAAAAGAAGAATAGAAAGCCACCCTTTGTTCAATGTTAGCTAGCCTGGAAAAGTTAACATGATGTGCTATAGATGTTTTATCAGAGGGGTCTTTCTTTGATCTGCATTTGACATTCTACTCATATCACATGAACTAGCTGATAGATTTGAAAAGAAATGTGCATATGTCTTCCTAATTAAAAGAAGCTCAGATCACTTCAAAATAAAAGCATAGCCATTACCTTCTGAGAAAATCCACAGTGTTATGGTTAGGAACACGTTCCAGTTTAGACACTGCACAGACTGGGCTGCCAGGCCTGATGATGGTATCCTAGAGCAAGCAGTGGGAAGATCATCAGGCTGGGCCTGCTGGAATTGAGGAGGGGGAGGTTGGTGGTGGTTTAATCTTTAAGTTGTGTCCAACTCTGTGACCCCATGGACGGTAGCCCACCAGGCTCCTCTGTCCATGGATTCTCCAGGAAAGAATACAGGAGTGGGTGCTATTCCCTTCTCCAGGGGATCTTCCTGACCCAGGGATCAAACCCATGTCTCTTACATTGGCAGGTGAATTCTTTACGCTGAGTCATCTGGGAAGCCCTGGGAGAGGTTGAGGTCAACCATATCAATGGCATATCACTCATGTACCTGTATGGAAGACTGGAGCTACTGCTCCAACAAGGGAGGGATCTAGAGCAGAGTTCTTCAACTTTAGCACTGCTGATTTGGGGGGCTGGATCATTATTTGTGATGGGAGCTGCCATGTGCAGTGTAGGACATTCATAGCAGCATCCCTCATCTCTACATACTAGATGCCAGCGTCACTTCACCTGCCCTGGGAGTCATGACCACCCCAAATGTCTCCAGACATTGTCAAATGTCCCTTGGGGGGTAACAACACACACCTGAATGAGAATCATTGATTCTGATGAAAAGGTCCATGAATGAATTTCACCATTGCATTATGCCTGGGCTTCTGCATTTTGAATCTGGAGATACTATTTTTTCAGGTGCTTTTTCTAAAGCTTTTGTCTGAATTTCTGATCAGAACAAGGAAATGGACATAATGCTCTTAAGGACCTCCTGTTCTCTCACATCATTCTTTTCAGTCACACCTGCCAGCAGTATTTTTTTCCTCTTTCTATTGAGAAATAACTATTGTCTTAATGAACTGATTTAGGTTTGTGATTTAATCTATTTCCCTACTGCACTAACTCAATAGGTGTACACTTTTCCATAACAATTTTAAAAATGCATTTAAAAAATAAATCATAAAAAAATAAATATCTTTCTGACAGATGGCTTAAACTAGCTAGACTTCATTTAATAAAACATTCCAAGGGGTTTCATCCGATAAAGCACCCCAAGACTTCACTCTCTAAGCATCACAAAAGTTCTAAAAGTTTATTCAACCCTCTTTCAAGAAAAAGGCTGTCAGGCTCTAGCCCCTTGGCCTTCTGTTTCCTAGAGGACTTTCAGCAGCTTTGAGGGGAAAGTGGGAACTCACTACAGACTGGCCTAAGACTACCAGGGAGCTAGAAGCTTAATTAGTGTTTGTAAGACTTTTGAGATGAAAATCATTATTAGCTCGAACCACTGCTATAAGAAGTGTTATTTTCAAAACCTCACTGACACATTAGCATCTGTCTTAACCAGTCGTGAGGGAAAGAGAAAAGACTAGAAGTACCAAAGTGTGATAGAAGAAATGATGAAGGTCCTAATACGACTCCAGGTGCCAGGGAAGGTGATGCTTGAGATAATGACAGGTTTGGTAGCCGGCATGCTATATACAGTCCTGCTAATCAGAGCAACCTCAAGCAACCAATTGTTTATGTGAAAGGACTCCCAAGGTCCTTCAGCCAACCTAGTGACCATGTTTATTTGCAAGTGTCCTTTAAGTTGTGTTGAACAACCATCACAGTGATCAAGGAAATTTCAGATATCCTGTCACACTATGAAGGTGTCTCTAACTAATGTGTTTTCTTGAAATTTTCAGGCAAGAGTAGATGGTGCTCCTAATCAAGATAATGACCTTGGGAGTTTACAGATATCCAGGTAAGAGATCACACATCCCTACTGGTGTCTGTCTGGATATCTGCACAATCTCAAGAGCTCTAACTTTGGTACGAATATCATCACCTTATAGTTAGATGCAAGCAAAATTCTGCCTCCAATACTGTGCAGAGCTTCTCAACAGTCTCTTAATTGGATTCTGCAAAAACTAAAGAGACACTAGTGTTTAAGGATAATTCTACAGTCTGGATACTGGAAAATCCTATGAGCACTACAAGCTGAAAGGGAACCATTAAGTCTACCTGGATATTTTATTTGCAAAAAATCAAAAAAGTAAGGTCAAGACTTTGGATAGAGATAATATCTCTTCTTCAGTAAACATCTGCAAAAATATCAATCAAGAGATGATGGCCCAACTAATATTAAGATTCAATTTTGCATTTTGCTGGTGGTTCACTTAAGAGATAATATGAGGCCTTCTTTTGGTATTATGCAACACTATTTGGTATTATAAAGACAAATGATAAATAGTGAATTAGGAATACATGTATTATCTGAACACTTGGGAAAATTCCATTAAATTTATGGGGCCAATCAAATATACCTGAAAACTTGCAAAAGTCTAAGATCAACACCTTAATTAGACACAATCCTGTCTTTGACAAGAAAACTGCAAAAAGCCACGGTAAACAAAAAGTTTCTCAACGATTACATGGTAAAATAGAAATCTTTTTAAAAATATAAAACAGGAGGGTGACATGGTTGCTAGAACTAGTGGAATACTATCAATTCTTACCTGAAAACCTAGCCCCCAAATGCCATGGCAAAACAGTAACAAATATCACTTACCTAAGCGTTTGAAGACTGGACGGTCTCTGATGTGATGAAGGTGCCTGTAATCACTTACCTGGATACCAGATATGCCTCTGAGAACAAGCATTGTAAGGTTCGCCATGATCTCTTGACACAAAGGTGAAACAAACATTATGATGCATGTAAAAAGGACACAATTTGTTCTACCAAGACACCTGAAGACACTGCTTTCATCATTATAAGAACATCAGCTTTCATTGAATACTGGCAGGAATCCAAGTTAGGAATATTCCCAGGTAAGCAGACATTTCTTAAGGGCACATGTGCAAAATTTCCACAGTCACTATCATGGCTAGCTAGGTTCATTGTGCTAATTACCTCTGATTATGTGAAATTACTCAATACTCAGAGAAAGACAAAATTTAAAAAATAATAATAAATGAAAACTCCTGGTTTCTAGAACTGGTAAGAGATCCACTGTTTCCTATCTGAAAGGCTGCAAGGAAATCATGGTAACAAGTGTGAGGAACACTACCATCACCTACGTAGCTACCTGGAGACTGGAAGGCCTGAGTAGTGGTTCAGGCCCACACCATCCCTGCACACCAACCATGTCTCCCCATCAACAACCAATTTCTGAGATTTCTAGAAGAAAACATGAAAGAAATACTATGAAGTATATGTTAAAGGGCACAACTTTTTTTTTTTTTTCTACCAGGATACCTGCAAATAACCTTGGTCACTTCCTCATGAGGAGACACATCAACTTTACCTGGGTACCTGCAGGAATCCAAGGTTAACACCAAGGTTGGAAAACTCTCATTTCTTGACTGGACACCTGTACAAATCCTGTGGGTAGTCCTGTGGTGGGGAAAACCACCATAACTATCTGTATACCTGCAACCCTTGAGCGCCCCTGTGTTAAACATAAATTTCACCCGAAACAAAACAGTGAAAACTCACAGTCTCTAGATTTGGTAATGACTCTATCATTTCATACCTGAACATCTGAATCTAAGTCATACTGACAAGCATTCTTGACACCTGCCATCACTTACCTCCATACAGGAAGACTGGATGGTCTGAGATGTGGTTTAGGCCATGCCATCACTTACCTCAACACCAGCTGTGTCCGCCTATCAACTGCCACTGACTGGCTCGCCGCCTGATCTCTTGGCAGGCCCTGAAAAACACAGTGAAAAACGTGCTTGGTATAATGCTGCATGTCACCTGTGCATCCGCAAGCCCCTCTGTCACCTATATCATTTTCAGCTCCATCAATATTACTTGGATACTTAGAGAACTCTGAGGATAAACTCGAGTAACACACACACCTTCCTCCTCTGAAGGGCTACTTGCAAATATCCTGTGGTTAATAAAGCCATTAGAACAATATAACAAACTGCCTGGATGCTTGCAATCTGTCTACCAGCTCAAGTGAGAAACACACATTATATCTATATGAGATTACAATAAAAAACTATCGTTTGCTAGTATTACTAGGGACAAGTTAATTTAGCCTACACTTGTGCCAAACAAGGTAACTATCAGATGGTTACATAGATATCTGAAAATAAGCAGCCCTCTAATGGGCTTCCCTGGTGGCTCTGCTGGTAAAGAATCCGCCTGCAACGAGGGAGACCTGGATTCTATCCCTGGGTTGGAAGATTCCCTGGATAAGGGAACGGCTACCTGCTCCAGTATCCTGGCCTAGAGAGTTGCACAGATTGTATAGTCCATGGGGTGGCAAAGAGTCAGATATGACTGAGCGATTTTCACTGATGTGTTTACATCACATCATCTCATACCTGTGTACTACTTAAGACCTGAACTGCATACCTGCGAAAATTAGGGAAGCACAAGTGTTAGGGACACCATCAACACTAACTTTTATGCATGGAGATCACATGATTTAGGTTGTGGCTTTGGCGCAAGTCACCACTTCCCTCCATATCTGTGATGTGCCTTGATAATTACTATGAATAAGTTCACTGTGATGCTTTCACATGAGCTGAAAACAACTGTGTAAAATGTGTTTGGTATGCATCTTACTCCACTGGGCCACCTGAAAATTCCTTGTTCAATTCTACCATTTCAAGACACATTGCTGTTTCATGGATAACTGTGGAAATCTGAGATTAATAAAAAGAGATTCTTTCCTCTCTTGCAGGGATGCCTGGAAAAACCTCAAAGTGAACGTTAACCACTGATTGACAATATGACAAATCATCCACCGATTCATCTATCACTGCTGCTGCTGCTAAGTCACTTCAGTCGTGTCCGACTCTGTGCGTCCCCATAGACACAAGCCCACCAGACTCCCCCATCCCTGGGATTCTCCAGGCAAGAACACTGGAGTGGGTTACCATTGCCTTCTCCGCATCTATCACTATGCGTACATAAAACACATAACCTGTGAACAAGAACACAGTCAAATATCCAACTTACTGGTATTGCTGGGGTCAATTTAAATTCTGAATGGCAAACATGCCAAAGTTATGCTTAACACAGAGACTTGAAAGCATCATCATTCACACATATGAAAATAAGAAGCTCTGTAATGAGGGAAAGTCATATAACCTCATACCTGCACATTAGGAAAGGACTTAATGGATCACATGCAAAAGAACAGGGTAACACTCTGTTAGGAAAATCCTATCCATGTACTCAGATATCTGAAGACTAGATGGCCTGGCTTCTGCAAAAGGCCCACAGTGTCACTCACTTGGATAAAAGCCATGTTCTTTTCATGGTCATGAAGAAGTGCACCATGATCTCTAGACAGGAACCTGGAAAAAACATTGTGACAAATGTGTCTATGGACACGATTAATTGTCTGGACACTGTAGATGACCTCATACACTGCCTTCACCAAAGAACCCATCCTCTGCTCTCCCTTGGGGCATGCAGTTCTCCAAGGTCTATGCTATTGTTCTAATTGCTATAAATATCATCCTCTCTTCCCTGCTCTCCTGCAGAAACGCCACGTTCACAATTGTGCCACACAGTATTACTGCCTGCATGCCCAGGAATTGCTCATCACTCACAGGGTTAAAAATAAACTCTCAAAAATATAGAACAGTAGACAATCATAATTGTTAAGATTAATAAAAACACTATCATTTCTTACCTTAAGTCCTGAAAGTAAACATATGGTACAACAAGTTAAGCCAATCAATACCACTTACCTAGAGATGTGAATGGAGGATGCTGTGATGTGGGGAAGGTGCACATCATCACTTACCTGGACGTCAGCAAGGACCCCTTTAACAGCCATTAAGTTCATCTTGATCTCTTGACGGGAATCTGAAAAACACATTCTACAGTTCCAAAGGACAGAACTTGTAGCAGGACACCTTCAAATGACCTCAGACACTTCCTTCATTTTGAGAACATCAACTCTACCTGAATACCTGCAGTATAGCAAGGTTGTCGGCATTTGCAGATATGACAACATTTCATTCTGGGACACCTGCAATATTGCATGGTCACTATCATGGTTAAGGGCATCATGAGAATCATCTGAAAATGACAAACACACCTCACTCACGGCGTCAACCAAAATTCTCTAAAATATAAGAATGGAAAACTCATGGTTTCTAGAATTGATAAGAACAGTCCTTTTCTACCTGAATACCTAGGGCTTTCCAGGTGGTGCAGTGGTAGAGAATCTGCCTGCCAATGCAGAAGACCTAAGAGACGCGGGTTTGTACCCTGGAGGAGGAAATGGCAACCCACTCCAGTATTACTGCTGGGAGAATCCCAGGGACAGAGGCGCCTGGAGGGCTACAGTCCATGGGGTTGCAAAGAGTTGGACACAACTGAGTGTCTGAGCACTACTACCACCTCCCGAATACCTGTAAAGAAAAAATGGCAACATCAACTGTCAGAGAAACTATCAGAAGTTGCCCAGTTTTATGAATATCAAATGGCCTGATATAGGTTAGGCCTATATCCTGACTTACCTACATGCAAGCCACGGTCACCACTAGTTAGCACTGTTAGTTTAACCATGGTCTCTTGACATGAACCTAGAATGATAAGATGAAATGTTTGTTAAAGGATATAACTTTTTCTACCATGACAGTTGCAAATAATTTTGGTCACTTCATCATCAGGAGACACAGCAACCTACCTGGATACTTGTAGCAAGCCAAGGTGAACACCAGTATAAGATAAAATATCCCTCTTTGACTGAAGACCTGTAAAAATCTTATGACTAGTACTGAGATGGGGAACACCATGATAAATAACTACACTCACATAAAACCTCAGCATTCACAGAGGTAAAAATGAACATTTCCAGAAATACAACAAATGAAAACTGAGGATATCTAAGTGGTAAAGACTATCACTTTCTAACTCAATATCTTAAAAAATCAGAGTAACAGGAAGTATAAGGACACATCATCACTTAGCTGGATATATGAAGGTCAGATGGGATTTGCTATGGTATAGGCCCATGTCTGCACTTACCTCCATACCAGCAATAATCCCCAGTGACTACCATTAGTAGGCTCACCACGATGTCTTCACATGAATCTGAGAAACACATTGTGGACAACGTTTGTGCATGTGTGCACACTCGGTTGCTCAATTGTGTCTGACTCGTTTGTGACCACATGGACCATAGCTTGCCTGCCAGGCTCCTGTGTCCACAGAATTTTCCAGGCAAGTATTACTGGAATGGGTTGCCATTTCCTACTCCAGGGATTTTCCCGACCCAGGGATCAAAAGCACATCTCCTGAATCTCCTGCATTTGCAGATGGATTATTTACCACTGCGCCACCTGGGAAAGTTCACAGAACATAAATCATTCGACCACTAAAGATGCACATTTCCTTGGTCACTTGATCATTTTGGTACCCACTGACACTACAGGGCTAGTTGCAGAAGTTGAAGGTCAATTCCTAGGAAGAGACACCATTTTCACTTGAAGGGACACCTGAAAAAATTTCCATGGTCAGTACTATAATGATGGCAATGTGAAAGAATATCTGCATCACTGCATATCTGTTCATCAGTACAAGTATTAAGTATATATTATCTCTAAACAGGAATAGAAAAAACAGCTTATTGGTAATAATCTATATCAGTTCAGTTCAGTTCAGTCGCTCAGTCGCGTCTGACTCTTTGCGACCCCATGAATCACAGCACACCAGGCCTCCCTGTCCACCACCAACTCCCGGAGTTCACTCAGACTCACACCCATCGAGTCCGTGATGCCATCCAGCCATCTCATCTTCTGTCGTCCCCTTCTCCTCCTGCCCCCAATCCCTCCCAGCATCAGAGTCTTTTCCAATGAGTCAAGTCTTCACATGAGGTGGCCAAAGTACTGGAGTTTCAGCTTTAGCATCATTCCCTCCAAAGAAATCCCAGGGCTGATCTCCTTCAGAATGGACTGGTTGGATCTCCGTGCAGTTCAAGGGACTCTCAAAAGTCTTCTCCAACACCACAGTTCAAATGCATCAGTTCTTCAGCACTCAGCTTTCTTCACAGTCCAACTCTCACATCCATACATGATTACTGGAAAAACCATAGCCTTGGCTAGATGGACCTTTGTTGGCAAAGTAATGTCTCTGCTTTTGAATATGCTGCCTAGGTTGGTCATAACTTTTCTTCCAAGGAGTAAGCGTCTTTTAATTTCATGGCTGCAGTCACCATCTGCAGTGATTTTGGAGCCCCCCAAAATAAAGTCTGACACTGTTTCCACTGTTTCCCCATCTATTTCCCATGAAGTGATGGGACCCGATGCCATGATCTTAGTTTTCTGAATGTTGAGCTTTAAGCCAACTTTTTCACTCTCCTCTTCTACTTTCATCAAGAGGCTTTTTAGTTCCTCTTCACTTTCTGCCATAAGGGTGGTGTCATCTGCATATCTGAGGTTATTGATATTTTTCCTGGCAATCTTGATTCCAGCTTGTGCTTCATATAGGGTCAAATAAATTTAACTACACACATGCCCCAAACAAGGTAAATATAAGATACAGAAATTACAGAGAAATCTGAAAAGGAAAATATCCTTAATAGGGTAATGTCATAAAATATCATACCTGTATATGAGTAAAGACCTCATGAGGATACCTAAAAATGCACATGGTAACACATCTGGGATACCAACCTCACTTATCTTCATATTGAAGTTCAGATGGTCTTGTTGTGGTAGGACTCACTTTGTCACTTAAATGGCTGAGAACAAGGTTCCGTTAGCAA
>SJYQ01007495.1:206689-219649 GCA_006410935.1 Redunca redunca
TTCCATCAGGGCACCTACACTGAAAATTGTCTTCTACCCGGACTGTGGAAATAACAACACGTAAAGGTATTTGAAATTCAAGTCAATATCATTCTCAGGAGAAATGTTGACTTCTTAACAGGATATGTGAAAAATCATATGGTGAGTACTCCAGTGGGAATTACACGAAAATTAAAAGATATGATCACACAACACTCAAAGGATTAAATAGTAGTTATACCTAAAACATACAAAATGTAAACTCATAAGTAACAGAATTAGTAGGAAAACTTAGAACTTCTCACCCGAAGATCTAAAACAAAATCATGCTAAAAAGAACTGTTCAGAACACTATCATCACTTAGCAACATGCAAGGAGAAGAGATTGTCTGTGATGAGGAAAAGGCAACTATCCCAACTTAGGTAGACATGAGCAATGTCCCAAGTAAATTACCAATGAAAGCTCACCATCAGGACATGACATGAATCTGAAAACACATTAAGAGAATGAATGCAATAAACATACTATTCTAGGTGTGGACACCTGAATATTCTCTTGGTCAGTTTTACTATTTGGATGCTTGTACAAGTGCAGGACTCAGTCTAACAAAGAGATACCATCTCACCTGGCATCTTCATAAGTATGTAACACAGAGAATCAACCTGCATCTTGTCAGGAATAATAGATTCATACTGACATCAGATAAAATCACCAGGACTTCACTGGAAACCTGGGGAAAACATATGGGTACTCCTGGGGTCAGGAAACCATGATCAGTATCTAGGGAGGTGTAATCCCTCAACTATCACAGGATGAGACAGAAGCTTTTTCTAAGATAAAGAGTGGAAACCATGTGTTGGAGGATTTGGTGAATCACTGTCATTTCTTACCTGAGTGCCTGCATGAAAAAAGTCTTGGCAACAACAGCATGACAACACATCCTAACTTACCTAGATTGATGAAAGCCTGAGGACCTGTGCCGTGGGTGAGGCCACAACCACCACTTAACTGGATACCGGCCAGGTCACATGGGAACCTAGAGTGCTTGACATGAATCTGAAAAACGCATTGGGCAAAACGTGTTCACTACACATCACAGTCGACCTGTGTGACTGCTAACTTGATGAAGTACATCAGTGATGGATGCATCAACCTTACCTGGGTAACTGCAGGAACATCAGGTCAAGGCCTAGTCAGAGAACCTTCCTCTTTTGAGCGTTTACCTGCAAAACTCCCTTGGTCAATGTCACAGGTATGGGAAATCCAATGAATTGCATCCATACCATCACAAGAGCGGGGAAAAAGAAGCATCTCTGAACAAGAACATATTCATAGTCAGTTTCTCATGCTGATGAACACTGTGAGGGACCAATGAGTTTCTGAAATGCTCCATGCCAAATCAAGGTCTATTTAAGAGTCTTCAGAAGATCATGAATTTACTATCAATCTGAAAATAAAAAGGTCCCTAATGAATTCATGTCACATAATCTCACGCAACTACACTACGCAAAGAACTGAATGGGAAACCTGCAACAAAGAATGTTCACACACTGGGTTAAAGACACCATCCCCATTCACCTCAGACATGGAAACATCAGAAAATGGAATGATATGGCCCACTCCTGGTTGCTAGCGAGGTCCCGAGGACAGCTATCATTTGGTTCATTGTGATGACAAGACGGCTAGAACCTTGAGAAATGCATTCCACTGTGTCTTAAAGGACACAGTGGCTTACCTGTGAAATAAGCTTACCCTTGCCAATAGCATCGGTCACTTCCATTGAGAGGGCAAGCATAAACACAACCTGGACTTGGACAAATTGAAAGTCAACACCATTGTTAGGCACAGAGTCACCTCTTGGAGGCATACCGGGAGAAATCTCCTGGTGAGTATTTCAACAGCAGAATCAATTGCCTGGATGTGCATTACCCTCTGTCACTCTTTAGCTGAAACACACTTTATAGTGAAATTCTAAGGGGAAGAAAAAAGAAGAGGGGAAGACGTACTTAGCATTGGTGGTGGACAATGTCATGTCTTGAATGAAAACTTGCTCCCCTGAAAAATAAAAGACCTAAAATTGAATAGGTAGGAATGCCATACACATTTGCCAACATTGCTGAAGATCAGTTTGCTTGCAGGCAGCGAAAGGCCCACCTCATGACTGACCTGGACACCAGCAAGGTCCCCAGAGAGTGACCATTGGAAGCTTCCTCCCTTGAAAGGAACCTGTAAAACACATGAAGAGATCTGTGTAAAGGGTCACGATTTGCATGACCAGGACACCAGAAAACCACCCAAGTCATTTCCGTCCTTAGCGAATCAACGTTACCTGAGTGCTTGCAGGACTCTGAAGTCAAGACCCCTGTCAGGTAAATTATACTTCTTCACAGAGTACCTGCAGAATGTCCATGGTCAGAACAGTGCTTGGCATATTATAAGAAATACCTGACCTGTGTCATCCCTCACAACTCTCAGAGTAAACTTTTTTCTCTAAAGGTCTTAAGAATGAGTAAAGTATCCCTCGTTACCTGAGGACCAGCAAAGAAGTCTTGGTCACAGTGGGAGGGTCACAATGCTCGCTCAGCTATGCATGTGCAGTTCAGGGAACCCGTGTTGAGGGTTAGTCCCCATCATCCATGTACCTGATGTGCCTTTCAACCAGGACACTTGGGTCATGTCATCATTAGGGGACACATCCACTCTACCTGGAGATTTTCCAAGGTCATGGCCCAGTTTGGAAAGCCGTAGTTGGCTCACTGGACACCTATTCAAAGCCTATGGGCAGCACCGTGATGGCAAAACCATGATCAATATCTGCATATGTGCAAACATTCATGCCTAAGAGGATTCAACTTCTTCCAAAAGAGAAACAGGGCAAAGTGTTGCATTTTCACATCATGAAAGATATGCTTGGGCTTCCCTGATAGCTCAGTGGGTAAAGAATCGCCTGCAATGCAGGAGACCTCAGTTCAATTCCTGTGTGGGGAAGATCCACTGGAGAAGGGACAGGCTACCCACACTAGTATTCTTGGGCTTGCCTTGTGGCTCAGCTGGTAAAGAATCTGCCTGCAACACGCAAGACCTGGGTTCGATCCCTGGCTTGGGAAGATCCCTTGGAGAAGGGAAAAGCTCCCCACTCCAGTATTCTAGCCTGGAGAATTCCATGGACTGGATCGTCCATGGGGTCGCAAAGAGTTGGACACGACTGAGTCACTTTCACTTTCACTTTCAAAGACACTCTTCTCTCTTACCCTGATCCCTGAAAGAAAAAGTCAGGGTAACGAGAAGGGTTAGGACACACCATCACCTACACAGACATCTGGACATCAGATGGCCTGTGCTGGGGCTTAGGCCCACTGCGTCCCTTACCTGGACACCAACCAGGTTCCACCTGCAAATCTTTCCATCCTTCACTGCTATGTTGAATACATACCAAATGCTAAAGAGGAACAAAGCAAGATGTCATTTCTACCTGTGTCATTAGGGAAACGTGAAATTCCTCATCAATGACATGCCAGAAACAAAGTCAACACAAGAGACTGGAATCATGATGTACAGAGATATCTCACGATCAAGTCATCTTTATCAGGTCATATCACACGAACTCATACTGGGAGAACAAGGATGGGAACGTGAGGCCTGCAGAAAAAAAAAAACAAAAGAGAGAAAGAGAGAAAAAAGAAGACATAATCAGAGATTGTAGGGATAGCATCCTTATTTATCTTGATAGGAAAGTTCAGAGGGTCTGCAGTCTGCTGAGATCCACTTCAACATTTAACCTGGTTAAGCGGTCTCTTCTGGGTGAATTGGCTCACCCCGTTCTCCTATTAGGATCCTGAAGAAACACATGCAACCGATGGGTTTAGCATGAATCTTGTGCTACTAGGATGCCTGCTCCTGACCTTTTTCACCTCCTTTATTACACATCACAGCCGTTCTACCTGCATCTTTGCAGCCATTCATGGTCACCACTGTGGTCAGGAGAGACCAGTTGTACTTCTCTGGATATGTGCAAAAATGCTAGAGTTACAACATGGCAGAAACTTCAGGACAACTACCTGGACAGAGTCCTCATTACCTACTGGATGAAACAGATGGTTTCACTAAACTGGAAACAGGGTAAACTTACGGTTAATACAATTAGCAAGGACTCAAAAGCAGAGACATTACTTTGCCGACTAAGGTCCGTCTAGTCAAGGCTGTGGTTTTTCCAGTGGTCATGTATGGATGAGAGTTGGACTGTGAAGAAGGCTGAGTGCCGAAGAATTGATGCTTTTGAACTGTGGTGTTGGAGAAGACTCTTGAGAGTCCCTTGGACTGCAAGGAGATCCAACCAGTCCATACTGAAGGAGATCAGCCCTGGGATTTCTTTGGAAGGAATGATGCTAAAGCTGAAACTCCAGTACTTTGGCCACCTCATGCGAAGAGTTGACTCATTGGAAAAGACTCTGATGCGGGAGGGATTGGGGGCAGGAGGAGAAGGGGACGACAGAGGATGAGATGGCTGGATGGCATCACTGACTCGATGGACATGAGTCTGAGTGAACTCCGGGAGATGGTGATGGACAGGGAGGCCTGGCGTGCTGTGATTCATGGGGTTGCAAAGAGTTGGACACGACTGAGTGACTGAACTGAACTGATCTGGTGGCTCAGACGATAAAGGGTCTGCCTACAATGCAGGAGACCCAGGTTCAATCCCTGGGTTGGGAAGATCCCCTGGAGAAGGAAATGGCAACCCACTCCAGTATTCTTGTCTGGAAAATCCCACGGATGGAGGAGCCTGGTTGGCTACTGTCCATGGGGTCATAAAGAGTTGGATACGACTGAGCAACTTCACTTCACTTCAGTTAGCATTTCTCACCTGAGTACCTGCATGAAAAAAGTCTTGGCAACATCAGTGTGAAAACCCATCCTAACTTACCTAGGTTGATGAAGGCCTGAGGACCCGTGCCATGGGTGAGGCCACAACCACCACTTAACTGGATACTGGCCAGGTCACATGGGAACCACCTTCAACACGTTCACCTAGAGAATTTGACGTTAATCTGAAAAACATATTGTGCCATATGTGTTCAGTACACATCATCCACATACCTGCACCCCAACAATTTCTTTACTGTCTTGATGCTTGCAAAACTGCACCATTAAACCCTAGGAAGTAATACTCTGTTACCTTGAAGAGATATCTTAAAACTTGACTGTCATATTTGTAGTCATGAACAAGAAGATAAATTACCTGGATCCTGTTGTCAGCAGGAGTGTATAAAACAGTATATCAGAAGAAGAGTAAATTAGTCTTGTAGTAGTAATGTAGTAGTAGTACATTATTCTTACTAGTGTTTCTAGGGACAGGTTGATACTTTGACTGTATTCAAACCCAAAATATAGTTAATACAATTTGCTAGATTTTAAATTATATAGTGTTCATAATTCTATTAGTTATGTACTTATGTGAATGCCTAATAAATTATGTGACATGTCATACATTTACTAGCAAACAGTGTATCAGGATTCTGTGTAGGAAAATACATGGGAAGACTGTGCTTGTGGTATTACACATCCTCACTTAGCAAGATGTGTGAAGATCAGCTGGTCTATTTTGTGATATTGTTTTTGAGGTTTGGTAAAACTCTGTCATTTCTTACCTGAATAGCTGCATGCAAAATGTCAGAAACTCATAACTGACTCTCAACTGCACAGTGAAATTGAAGGGAAACTGATTGGATTAACTCCCACTTCTAAAGGCCCCTACGCTGGACTGGTGTATAGCGAGGCCTGTTGTCCTCAAACTCACCTTCAAATGATGCTCAAACAGACGAAACTGCACTACACTAGGATGAGAAGACGATGACATCAGACATAGCCAGCTTGCCCAAGATGTTCATCTGATTCGTATGATTATAATGTTTTCTTGATTCCTTGGCCATGCCTATCAATCAAATGTTTTCTATCATGGACACGATTCTGTGCTAGTTTAAAACTCAATCCAATTTTTGAGTTGTGGCCAGTTACCTGTGTCTAGTACTTCTGGGTTACCTGGGTGGATTTCTGTCTTCCGGGGCTCTGATTGGATACTCCCTAGGAAATTTATTTAGATGAGAATTCAGTCGTGTTCTGTCTATTCATGATATTACTAAATGGGATCCTCTCACCTGGCCAGTTAATAATATCTGCTCTGATATTGGCCATAGATTTAAGTTTTCTCTTAGAGTCATTCAAAATCAGAGTGATGAGCTAAGTCCCAAACAAAATATCAACCTCTCATCTATTAAAAGGAAAACTCCCACAATTATGGGCTGGATCTATATGGTTAACACCAGGCTATGGTCATTCACACAGAGTCGGACATGACTGAAGCGACTTAGCAGCAGCAGCAGCAGCATGGTCATTTAAGTTTAAAAGCTCCTCTATGTTGGGAACAATTAAATCATACTAAAAATGATAACCTGGTAATATTATGAGACAAGGCTAGGTGCTTTATGAACTATGCTTATTATTATCCTTAGAGAGAGTGATTGGTATGGAACTCAGTGGATCTGTGACACTAATTTATGGCCTTGACATCTATAAGCATGGATACAAAGGTATAGCCTGGGATTCCCATGAATTTAAGTTCAAACATGTTAACAAATTAGAGCTAACTCCAACCAATCTACCATTGGTATGATCCCAATGGGTCAAAAGATCTGTATTCTACTGGTATGACCACTTAGCAGCTATTTTTTTGTGTCTTCAATGGGATTGGAGGATGTAATTGGCCATATCGAAGCCTTAACAACTTTCATAAACTTTAAATGGTAGTAATAGGGCTATTAGCCTATTGAATTCTGATCTCTATGATGAGAAAGGCAGTGCTACACAACTGCAAGCCCCTTGACACCTTATAGCATCTCAGGGAGATATCCGTGCTATAATTCAAACTGAATGCTATATTTTCATACCTGATAAATCCTTTAATGTAAAACATTTGATGAACCATATGAAAAATCAGATTTCTGCTTTAAGTGACTCATTCCCTAGTCTTGACGATCTTTTACTGGTTTGGTGTAGGAGGCTCATGCTAAAATATTTCCTTTTAATTTCACTAATGTTATTAACTATACTATTTGTATTTTGTCTGTTTCACAAGATTATTACTTCTTGTATTACCAAGTATATTACTGAGCCTCCAGTGAAAATAATGATGACTAGACTTGAAGCAGTTGATCAAATGTATAGCTTGATATGTGATCAATGATTGTAATAGTGTAACTCTAGATATGGGAAGACGCAATGAAAGGGAATACTTTGCTGGACCATAACTAGAAGACAGGTGTCCAGAGATCTTTGACTATTAAGACCTACTCCAGTAATAGCACATTCAATGACCTATCAGCAAAACCTTCAGAACTGGGAAAGAGCCTTCCCAGCAACGTGAGACAAAATGGTAATGAAAAGCCCCCCAAAGTGCGGTCGGATTAATGACCACAAGGTGTCCGTGTCAACTACAAATTGGCACTGACCAAGAGCGATACCAATGACTGAACAACAAAGGCATTTCCCGTCTGCCTCTATAGAGACTGAACTCTGTGCTGCTATAGCTATTGACCTTTAACAACCCCTGAGGGAGCTCAGGGTGGAGTGAGGCACTCTGTGCTCCAGAGAATTTGGTGGGACAGGTCTTTAGACAGTTTGATGTTTTTAGGAACAGATTTTATGATCTCAATCCTTGCATCTCCTCGTATCTAGAGAAGCACTAAATTCCTTCATGGTGACATCAGATCCTCATGACTAACAAAACATCTTTTGTAAAATGAGTGCTTAATGGTATTAAACCCCCCCTTCCCCAAAGCCTTATATATTGACCTCCCTCCACTGCTGCTTTGGAGCAGTTTCTGAGTTGGGAGCAGTTTTCTGAGATGCTGCCTCCCAGGCTGCAGTCCTCATTTTGCCCCCAAATAAAACTTAACTCACAACTCTCAAGTTGTACATCTTTTTTTAGTTGACAATATATATGTACATAACACACAAATAGTGAAGCCTTAGTTCTTTAAGATTTCAGTTTTGAGTCAGGTACAGCAAAGTAAAACCCATCTGTTTACAAAAGAGGCTGGATTAAAATTGGGGTTTTCACAGATAAAACAAGTCAGGCTTACTTGGCTAGATGGTTAAATATTATATTTGCAGAAAAAGCAATTTCTAATTACTTTGGACAAGCCAATTTCTAAATTACTTTACCTTCTTTAAAATTTGCACTTCAAAAAGACATAGATAAGGTTCCAAGGAAGACCAGAGAGGATATTTGCATCTCAAAGATACAGGCAAGTTCTTCCTAGAATAATTTGTTTCCCATGTTTAGTATTTAGGAGCTTCACAAGATGAACAGGGAAGGTTTTAGGGGTGGTGAAGATTTTTGGAACCATCCTTCTGGAACTGTAAAGATTACATTTGTAAACCAAGGACAGTTTTGTTTTTCCCTCCTTTTCCAAAAGAATTGGGTGTCCTCCCCAACAAGGACTGACACATTTATCCATCCATGATGGAAAGCTTCACCTCTCCTCTTCTCTGGAAGAGAAGAAGCGAGAGGCCTCTTTGGAGGGCCCAGGAGCAACACCCAGGTTCCCACAAGAAAGAGGCAAATGTAACAGGAAAGATAGGGAAGACTGAGAAATCCACCCTGTGATCCACTGGGCTGGTCCTCAGAAAGGAGTCAAAAGGAGAAACCCTCACCCATTGGGCAGCCGCTACTGGGGCCCAGTGAGCAGTGGGGCCTTTGGAACACACCAGAGGGTAATCCTGGCCAGAGTTCCTCAGTTGCTTCCACAGCTACTGGCCTGTTCACAGAGGGTGTGAGGAGAAAGAAAAGAGGAGAAAATCTTAGAGGAAGCCATAGCGGAAGCAGTTCCAGATGTCTGCACATCACCAAACTAACCAGAATAAACCAAAATCTAACCATCCAGAAAGTCACATTAACATGACTTCCCAGTCCCATTAGACTGGCAACCTTTCTCCGAAGTGCTTTATAAACAGAGTTTCCCTTCATAGGGAGAACACTCCAAATTCGAGCCATAGCCCCCAAGATGGGAGCCGAAGCTCCCCAGATTGTACAAGGTCAAAAAAGGCCACTGTGGCACCCTGATGTCAGGCTGTTCTGGGGAAAAGGTTATTTAAGTATTTAATTTACAAAGGAGAGTAGTATGTATCAGAGAAACAATCAACTTGTTCTCCGCTGTCAAAATTACCTGCGGCTCCAGTAGGGGAAATTAGAATTGGATGCCTCAAGTCCAAGGGAGTCTCCTGGGCATGTTCATTATCAGCGCTTTGTAACTGCCTGATTGTTTAGTTGTGAGCCATTTCAGGGGCCATTGTTCTTTCGATCTTAACATATCTAATGTGAACCCGAAAGACCTTTCCTTCAGGGTAGATGAAATATTTCCCACTTTTATAAGCTGTATAGCACCAAACACACAGACAAATTCCAACAAAAAGGCACAGATTCCAGCATCGATGCATCCAGACAAACCGATTTCCAGATAAAACAAATGAACTAACTCCAACTAGGCTACCCACCCCCATAAGAACTAGCTCCCAAATGAACAGGTTCCAACTGGACCAGTTCCCAAATGAGGTAAATTTACCCTACAAATGAGCTAATTTCAACTAGGGTGGGCTTGCCCCACGAGGACTAGTTCCCAGTGAACCAATTCAGGGTAGAGTCCAGTAACACCTCCCCTCTGCAAATGGGTACCAAATCAAGTTGGCTAGTCCTGTAAAGCAAAAGCCCAGATTGAGGGGAAAAAATGTTTCCGGTGTGCACACTGAAGCAACTTAACCTTCAAAATTGAGCCTGTCGGCTCTTAACACAAAAGGACACACAAAATAAGTGAACTGGCTGAACCAGCTATCAAACTGGGTAGATTTACCCTACAAATGAAATTCAGTCTGTTGACTAAAAATTTGTCAGTTCCTTGTCTCAACTACCACGTGCTAGGGGCAGTCAGTGCCACTTCAGGCAATCTTGAAGGAAAGAACCTCAGGACAACAAATGGTCCCAGCAGCTGCTAGGATCTTGCCCCAGTATTCCCTGTTCAGGGCCAGCTAGCCACAAGCAGCAAGGCTCCTGGCTGGCTAAATCAAATTGTTATCGAGTCCAAGCTCGCTCTGCTCACTGCACAATAAGCCAATGAATCCACGAGATGAGGCGTTGAGGAAAGGAAGAGATTTTAATTGGAGAGCCAGCAGACAGAAAAGATGGCAGGCTCAGTTTAGTTCAGTTGCTCAGTCGTGTCCGACTCTTTGCGACCCCATGGACTGCAGCACACCAGGCTTCCCTCTCCATCACCAATTCCCAGAGCTTACTCAAACTCATGTCCATCGAGTTGGTGATGCCATCCAACCATCTCATCCTTGGTCAAAATAACCATTTTATGGGGTCTGGATGCCAGGTTCCTTTATAGATCACAGATGATGAAGGGAGGTAAGGAAGCGAAGTAAAAAGGCCATTAATCTTGCAAACGTATCCTAGAATGGCAAGTCTCAGGCAAAGGATGTGTTAAGTTTTTCCTTCCTGCCGTCCACAGGTGGACATGGTTCTGAACAAAGGCACTTTAGTTTAACAGTCAGGCAGAGGGGCAGGATTCTTTGATGCAAACCATTCTACATGATTATGATAACAAAAGCAAGTCACAGAAACAGTTCCAACAGGGGAGTTAGAATTGGCTTCCTCACTGCAACAGTGTTAGGGACACTATCACCACTTCCCTACATTTCTGAAGGTCATATGGCCTGTGCTATGGTTTAGGCCCACACCATCACTTACCCGGACAACAGCAGTATCCTCATTAATAAACAGTGTTACCACAATGTCTTGACAGGAACCTGAAAAACACATTATGAAATACGCATCAAAGGAAACAATATATTCTACCAAGATACCTGCAAATAACCCTGTTTACGTCTATCATTATGGGACGCATCAACTTTACCTGTTTATTAGCAACATTCCAAGGTCAACATCATTTTGGGGTAAGGCCATCATTTCCTAAGTACATACCTGCAAAAATTCCACACTTACTACTGTGGAGAGGAACACCATAATTATCTGTGTACCTGCAATTTCTGGATACTTGGAGGGCAAAACAAAGTTTCTCTCAAATAAAAATGTGAAGACTCATGGATTCTAGAATTGGTAAGGACTCTTATCATTTCTTACCTAAAGAGCTATTTTTTTTTTTAAATGTTAAGTGTTAGGGATGCTACTGTCACTTATTTAGATATCTGAAAATCAGATGGCCTGTGCTGATTTAGACCCACATCATCATTTACCTGGACACTGGAAAAATCCATGTCAACAGCCATGGTAAAGTTCATCATACTCTTTTGACTGAAATGTGATAAATACAATGTTACTAATGTTTCCACATATGTATCTTTTTTCTTCTGGGTGCTTATAAATAAAGCTGATTTTTTTTCTTTATTGCAGGATTTATCAACTCTACTTGGATACTTATTGTATTCCACAGTTCACATCTTTGTTAGTAACAATATTCTCTTTTGAATGGATATTTGGAAAAATTCTAGTGAAAAGTAAGGGCTAATTTTTTCTCTCTCTTTTTTTTAGGGCTAATTCTTTGTAGTATTTATGAGAACACTAAGATGGTAGGTGTTGCAAGAGGGCATCAGAGGGCAGACACACTGAAACCATAATCACAGAAAACTAGTCAATCTAATCACACTAGACCACAGTCTTGTCTAACTCAATGAAACTAAGCCATGCCATGTGGGGCCACCCAAGACAGGCGGGTCATGGAGGAGAGGTCTGACAGAATGAGGTCCACTGGAGAAAGGAATGGTAAACTACTTCAGTATTCTTGCCTTGAGAACCCCATGAACAGTATGAAAAAGCAAAAAGAGAGGATACTGAAAGAGGAACTCCCCAGGTAGGTAGGTGCCCAATATGCTACTGGAGATCAGTGGAGAAATAACTCCAGAAAGAATGAAGGGATGGACCCAAAGCAAAAACAACAGCCAGCTGTGGATGTGACTGGTGATAGAAGCAAGGTCTGATGCTGTAAAGAGCAATATTGCATAGGAACCTGGAATGTCAGATCCATGAATCAGGCAAATTGGAAGTGGTCAAACAGGAGATGGCAAGAGTAAACATCGACATTCTAGGAATCAGTGAACTAAAATGGACTGGAATGGGTGAATTTAACTTAGATGACCATTATATCTACTACTGCAGGCAAGAATCCCTTAGAAGAAATGGAGTAGCCATCATGGTCAACAAAAGAGTCCGAAATGCAGTACTTGGATGCAATCTCAAAAAGGCCAGAATGATCTCTTTTCGTCTCCAAGGCAAAACATTCAATATCACAGTAATCCAAGTCTATGCCCCAACCAGTAATGCTGAAGAAGCTGAAGTTGAACGGTTCTATGAAGACCTACAAGACCTTTTAGAACTAACACCCAAAAAAGATGTCCTTTTCATTATAGGGGACTGGAATGCAAAAGTAGGAAGTCAAGAAACACCTGGAGTAACAGGCAAATTTGGCCTTGGAATGCAGAATGAAGCAGGGCAAAGGCTAATAGAGTTTTGCCAAGAGAACGCACTGGTCATAGCAAACACCTTCTTCCAACAACACAAGAGACGACTCTACATATGGACATCACCAGATAGTCAACACCGAAATCAGATTGATTATATTCATTGCAGCCAAAGATGGAGAAGCTCTATACAGTCAGCAAAAACAAGACCAGGAGCTGACTGTGGCTCAGATCATGAACTCCTTATTACCAAATTCAGACTCAAATTGAAGAAAGTAGGGAAAACCACTAGACCATTCAGGTATGACCTAAATCAAATCCCTTATGATTATACAGTGGAAGTGAGAAATAGATTTAAGGGACTAGATCTGATAGATAGAGTGCCTGATGAACTATGGAATGAGGTTTGTGACATTGTACAGGAGACAGGGATCAAGACCATCCCCATGGAAAAA
>SJYQ01007495.1:220237-252347 GCA_006410935.1 Redunca redunca
GTTTTAGAAAAGGCAGAGGAACCAGAGATCAAATTGCCAACATCCGCTGGATCATGGGAAAAGCAAGAGACTTCCAGAAAAACATCTATTTCTGCTTTATTGACTATGCCAAAGCCTTTGACTGTGTGGATCACAATGAAGTGTGGAAAATTCTGAAAGAGATGGGAATACCAAACCACCTGACCTTCTTCTTGAGAAACCTATATGGAGGTCCGGAAGCAAAAGACTGGTTCCAAATAGGAAAAGGAGTACGTCAAGGCTGTATATTGTCACCCTGCTTATTTAACTTATATGCAGAGTACATCATGAGAAACGCTGGACTGGAAGAAACACAAGCTGGAATCAAGATTGCCGGGAGAAATATCAATAACCTCAGATATGCAGATGACACCACCCTTATGGCAGAAAGTGAAGAGGAACTAAAAAGTCTCTTGATGAAAGTGAAAGTGGAGAGTGAAAAAGTTGGCTTAAAGCTCAACATTCAGAAAATGAAGATCATGGCATCTGGTCCCATCACTTCATGGGAAATAGATGGGGAAACAGTGGAAACAGTGGCTGACTTTATTTTTCTGGGCTCCAAAATCACTGCAGATGGTGATTGCAGCCATGAAATTATAAGGTGCTTACTCCTCAAAAGGAAAGTTATGGCCAACTTAGACAGCATATTAAAAAGCAGAGATATTACTTTGCCAACAAAGGTCCATCTAGTCAAGGCTGTGGTTTCTCCTGTGGTCATGTATGGATGTGAGAGTTGGACTGTGAAGAAAGCTGAGCACTGAAGAATTGATGCTTTTGAACTGTGGTGTTGGAGAAGACTCTTGAATGTCCCTTGGACTGCAAGGAGATCCAACCAGTCCATTCTAAAGGAGATCAGTCCTGGGTGTTCTTTGGAAGGACTGATGCTAAAGCTGAAAGTCCAATACTTTGGCCACCTCATGTGAAGAGTTGACTCATTGGAAAAGATTCTGAGCTGGGAGGGATTGGGGGCAGGAGGAAAAGGGGATGACAAAGGATGAGATGGCTGGATGGCATCACTGACTCGATGGACGTGTGTTTGAATCAACTCCGGGAGTTGGTGGTGGACAGGGAGGCCTACGTGCTGCGATTCATGGGATCGCAAAGAGTCGGACACGACTGAGTGACTGAACTGAACTGAACTAAACTGAACATTTCTTACCTGAATATTTTCAAAAACAAAACAAAACATGGTAACACAAATGTCAGGGATACCATCATCATTTACCTAGATTTCTGAAGGTCAGAAGGGCTATAGTTTTGTCAGATTCATACAATCACTTACTGGATCAAGCAAAGTCTTATTAACGACGATTGTTAGGGTCACTGTGCTTCCCTGAATAGAACCCAAAAAAAAAAAAAAAAAAACAGTGTGACAGATACATTTAACAACACAACATAACTATTCCTACTAGGATACTGACAAAGAACTTTTGTCACGTCCATATTTACGGGCCCATCTATGCTACCTGAACACTGACAGAACTTACAGGTTAACACTGTGGTTACAGGCACCATTATTTCTTGACCTTGCACCGATAAAAATCTCCTTTTCAATACTATGATGGAGAACGTTAAGCTCACTTATCTGGATACTTGCAAATCTCTCATTCATTCCTAAGGTTAAATACACATTATCTCTAAACTAGAAAACTAGCTAAATTAGATCTCACAGTTATTGGTATTTGTAGGCCCAGTATCACTTTTTATCTGAATATTTGCAAAAAAAAAAAATATGATACCAACACGTGTGGGGGACAACATCATTGCTTACCTAGAATTCTGAAAATCATATAGCCTATGCAATGTTTAAGGTCCACATCATCACTTGCCTGGATTCCATGATTTTCACCTTTATCTCCTGATTTGGAGCCTACAAAAACACATGGTGGCAACTGTGATTAGGGATATATCTTCCACATGGACTTCAAACACTCCTATGATCACTACTACCATTGTGGGACTCATGAACTCTACCTGGATCCTTTAGTTCTGAGGTTAGCATTGTCGTTAGAGACACCATCATCTCTTGACTGGGACCTATAAAAACACATGATGGCAACCCTGGTTAGGAATACTTGTTCTTCCATCTGGACCCTGCTAATTCCAGCAGTCCATTGCATTATGGCAACTACCAACTCCACCTGGATACCTGGAGAAGTCTAAGGTCAACACTGTAGTTTCAGACACCACCTTCTATTCAAAGAATACCTGCAAAAATCCCATGGTCGCTACTATAGTTAGGACTCTGAGATATCTTATCTGGATCCTTGCAAATATTTTTGTCACTACTAAACTTTAAGACAAAATCATCCCTGAACTAGGAAACAGTAAATTCTGATGCCTGCTACTTTTGTTAGGGACATTAATTTCTACAAAAACATGGTTATGTTAAGAGTTTGGGACAACATCATTACTTTTCTAGATATCTGAAAATCTTATGTTTTCTAATGTGTTTAAAGTCCACATCATCTTTTACTTGGGTATTAGCAAAGTCCAACATTTATTCCTATTATTAAGTTTACCATCATCTACTGATGCTGAAGCTGAAACTCCAGTACTTTGGCCACCTCATGTGAAGAGTTGACTCACTGGAAAAGACTCTGATGCTGGGAGGGATTGGGGGCAGGAGAAGGGGATGACCCAGGATGAGATGGCTGGACGGCATCACTGACTCGATGGACATGAATCTGAGTGAACTCCAGGAGGTGGTGATGAACAGGGAGGCCTGGCGTGCTGCGATTCATGGGGTCGCAAAGAGTCGGACATGACTGAGCGACTGAACTGAACTGAACTGACTGGAAACTGAAAAATCCCATGGTCTCTACTGTGGTGAGTGATGTCATGATAACTTACTGGATAGTTACAAAATACTTTGAAGTCCACTTGGTTAAAACCCACACCTTTTCACCTGAAAGATTTATCTGCCTACAAGGCAAACTTCTTTAACCATTTGTTTCCTCTTCTCACCTTCCTATAAATTGTCTTCCTCCCTTTGGAAGCCCCAGAGCCCTGTCTCTTCCCTTAGCTCAGGATGGTATATAAATCTCAATGGCTTGGCTGCCTTTTTGAGTCTCATATCTTTGTGGGGCTCCAATACATACATATGTGCATGTTAGCAAAAAATGCAAGTTTGTGTGGCCAGTGCACAGTGAAGCCAAACAATATTAAAACATTGGAGTCTGGAACAGAGGTGCATTACAGGGCCATGCAAGGAGATGGGGGGATCATGCCCTAAGAACACCAAAGTTACCAAAAGCTTTCAGCAAAGCCCTTTTATAGGAAAGGTAAGGGAGGGGCATGGTTAGTTATTACAAACTTCATGCAGTCAAATCCTTTGTCCTTGAAGTCAGGTCATGATCAGATAACAATGTTCCTATAAATCTCTACCAAACAAATGTTATCCTCTGTCCTGATAAGAAAGAGCAAGGTCCTAAGGCATAACTTTCACCCTCTGAGGTCCAGGTCCTGGCTAAGAGGTGGCAGATCTCAGTTGGCAGCTCCCCAAGGCCAGGTTCCCAGATCCTGCCCAGCTGTCATGGCTGAGGAAGCCAGGTGCTCAGGACCCAAGTGGCCCTCAGGCTTCTCAGGCCACCCAAACTGGGGCATGTGAGGGGGAAACCATGTCCCACAGACTGCAATCCAGGCAGACTGGCCACCTGATGCGAAGAGCTGACACATTTGAAAAGAACCTGATGCTGGGAGGGATTGGGGGCAGGAGGAGAAGGGGACGACAGAGGATGAGATGGTTGGATGGTATCACTGACTCGATGAACTTGAGTTTGAGCAAGCTCTGGCACTTGGTGATGGACATGGAGGCCTGGCGTGCTGCAGTCCATGGGGTCACAAAAGAGTAGGACACAACTGAGAGACTGAAATGAACTGAACTGAAAAGGGGAAAAGAAGTGCTTCTACAGGTCACAGCTCAATGATGTAGGCCCACTCAAAAAAACCTGAGATTTAATTTTAAGATAATAGAGTGCTTCCCCACCTTATTACCTTAGCACAACATTGGCAGGACTCCAGGATAATAATAGTGATTTCAACTGAGAGACTTGTAAAATAGACTCTACTTAAGAAGGTGTTCTGAGGGAAACCTAAAGATAATACAGAAGCAGAAAAATAAAAAGGGGATGATGACCCTGTATGCAAGACAACAAAAGAGACTCAGATCTATAGAGTGAACTTCTGGACTCTGGGGGAGAGAGAGAGGGAGAGGGTGGGATGACATGGGAG
Organism: Redunca redunca; assembly: GCA_006410935.1. NCBI lineage: Eukaryota > Metazoa > Chordata > Mammalia > Artiodactyla > Bovidae > Redunca > Redunca redunca. Next base: position 224,489 of record SJYQ01007495.1, read on the forward strand.
AATGGCATTGAAACATGTATACTATCATGTAAGAAACAAATCACCAGTTGATGTCCGATGCAGGATGCAGGATGCTTGGGACTGGTGCATGGAGAGGACCCAGAGAGATGGTATGGGGTGGGAGGTGGGAGGGGATTCATGTTTGGGAATGCATGTACACTCGTGGTGAATTCATGTCAATGTTTGGCAAAACCAATACAGTATTGTAAAGTAAACTAAAGTTAAAATAAAATTAAAAAAAAAGAAAGAAAGAAAGAAACCAGAGAAGTAAGTGTTGTAAGTGTTAGTCACTCAGTCGTGCCTGACTCTTTGCCTTCCCATGGACTGCAGCCCACCAGGCTCCTCTGTCCATGAGATTTTCTAGGCAAGGATACTGGAGTGGGTTGCCATTTCCTTCTCCAATATACAGTTCTAATAAGCATTAAATATAGCCCAGCTCTGTCCAGATTTACATAAAGATTCGCAATGAAAGGCTGATTACCTTAGTTCCTATTATCAGATACACGATGACCACTTTTAACAAAAAATTGTGAGTTATGTTAAAGGACAAGAAAAAAAATACATTCTGAAGACATAAAGCAACCATCAGTACCAGACTCAGATATGACACAAATTTTGAAATTATCATATAAGAAATTTTAAAATAATCATGATTAGTATATTAAGGGCTCTGTAGTATAATAAAGAATTTATCTAATCTTCTTCCCTGGTCTCTGGCAAAGAGCTTCAAAAACCCTTGGAATTTCCTGAGTAATAGGAATGTCTGTTACTTTAATGAGGCATCTGTGGTATGCCCTTTGTTAGCTTCAGGATGGGAACTGGTCACCAGAAAAGACCAACCACTTGATTATAAGGCTGGAACTCTAGACCACTCTGACCTCCAGAGACAGGAAGGGAGCTGGAGATTGTGTTCAATCATGTGACCATCATTTATTCAATCATGCCCATGTAATGGTACCCTACATAAAACTCTGAACACTGAAGCTCCACAAAGTTTGCTGGCTGATGAACACAGGAATGTACCGGGACAGTGAAATATCCTGACTATACGAGAAAAGCATGAAAGCTCTTAATCCAGGGCCCTTCTGGACCTTGTCTTTTATGTGTCTTATATAATAAAACATACTTCTAAGTATAACAGTTTCAGGGATTTCAGTGAGTTACTCTAAAAAGTTATTAAAACTGAAGGTTGTCAAGTCACTAAGTCATGTCCAACTCTTTGTGACCCCATGGACTGCAGTATGCCAGGCTTCCCTGTTCTTCACTATCTCTTGAAGCTTGCTCAAACTCACATCCATTGAGTCAGTGATGCCATCCAACCATCTCATCCTCTGTCATCCCCTTCTGCTCCTGCCTTCATCTTTCCAAGAATCAAGGTCTTTTCTAATGAGTCAGTTCTTTACATCAGGTGGCCAAAGTATTGGAGTTTCAGCTTCAGCATCAGTCCTTCCAATTAATATTCAGGGATGATTTTCTTTAGGATGGACTGGTTTGATCACCTTGTAGTCCAAGGGACTCTCAAGAGTCTTCTCCAACACCACAGTTCAAAAGCATCAATTCCTTAGCACTCAGCTTTCTTTATAGTCCAACTCTCACATCCATACATGACTACTGGAAAAACCATAGCTTTGACTAGACAGACCTTTGTTGGTAAAGTAATGTCTCTGCTTTTTGATATGCTGTCTTGGTTTGTCAAAGCTTTTCTTCTAAGGAGCCAGCTTCTTTTGATTTCATGGCTGCAGTCACCATCTGCAGTGATTTTGGAGCCCCCCCCCCCCCAAATGAAGTCTCTGACTATTTCCATTGTTTCCCCATCTATTTGCCATGAAGTGATGGGACCGGATGCCATGACCATAGTTTTTTGAATGTTGAGTTTTAAACCAGCTTTTTCACTTTCCTCTTTCACCCACATTAAGGTGAAATCATCATTAAAACTGAAGGGGTTGTGGGAAATGAATATTTGTGAAAATGCTATGCAGGCTATAAATGTAAGACATCTTCAGGACACATCTATAGAAAGGGTTGCAGCACATATTCTGGGGGCTCTGCCCTTACCCTCCTAGCACTACCTATATGCCACAGGCATCCAGTAACAGGTATTTACATCTGAGGGCTTCTGCTTGACCCCAGAAGGGAGGGAAATATCTCATCTCTTGGAGCAGCTCTCAGTCAATAAGAGATAAGAGTCAGAGGCAAAATAATGCCTATGTCTAGCTTCTCAGTAGGGAGATCTCTGAGATCTCTGAGCTGTTTTTCTCAAAGTTCCCCAGCAGGAGTTAGCCTTCATTGCTCTGTTACCTGCTCTATGATGTGTCATTTATTAGCTTCCTGCTCTTCCCTGTCACTTTTCCTATGGATGCCTCCAGGTGTCACCTCCCAAATAGAATCCTTGTCTCAGAGTTAGTTTCTAGGGTAACCCAAGCTAAAGTAGGTGCCAAAGAAAAGACTTTCGTGGAAGCCTTTTTAATACATTGCCATAGTGAATACAGTCAAGACTGCGATTGATGGTGATAGAAGCTGTGAATATGAAATGAAAAGATGTGTGTAAGAGTACTGCGAAAAGATAAAGCATTCCACAAATGCAAGGTGAGAACATTAGTATCTTGGTTGTCATTAGAGTCTGAACCGAGGAAGCTCACTATAAAACACTGCCAGCTCACGGCTACCTATGATGATGGAAGCAAGCAGCAGTATGAATGATATAAAACAGTAGATGACTGAAAAGCTAGTAACGCATGGCTTCAAAGAACATTATGTGACATTTAAGCAGTAGTTTTCATATTTTACTATGATTTTTTTCCAAAAATAATGTTTGTAGAGTAACATAATAACCATAAAATGCACTAGTAGAATGGAAAAAATTATAACATTTTGCAGTTCATTTTAGATCCCTTTCTAAAAATAAGCAGAACATTGCAGATACAGTTGGATTTTCTTTTATAGTCCTAGCTGTCCCAATTGCCTCTTTCTTTTCCCAGTGACAACCACACTCATTAAACTGGTGTGTACTCTTCATATTTGTAGTATAGGGGAGCAGAATTTGCCACCCTGCAATATATGTATGCCACCCTGGCATACTCATTGTTGTAAACTGCTTATTTGCTAAGAAACAGTGGACACTGGAAGGTCACAGAAAGCCCAAAGAGCTGTTATTTGGTAGAAACATCTTCATTTGTAAAGGAAATCTCCATTTGTAAGGGTATCTCTTTCTCTGTAACTGCAAGGGGTAGATGACCAAACCTCTAGAAACTCTTATCAAACGAGAAGGCAATGACTTAATCTCGATCACAATCACTCCTGTTTACTATGCTTTTCCTGGTAACATCGCACAACTGACTCTCCACCCTCAACATTCTCCTTTGTCTTTAGCTGAGGCTGGTATTTAGGGTGAGGGCTCTGACCATTTTGGCAAGTTACTCAGTTTTCCTGGGTCTCTTCCATGTATGTGTGTATGTGTGTGCATGTGTAGTTGTGTCTGACTTTTATGACCCCATGGACTACAGCCTGCCAGGATTTCCCAGGTAAGAATACTGGAGTGGGTTGTCATTTCCTTAGGCATCTTCCTGACCTCCCATGTATATGTGTTATTAAATAATAATTCAGTTCAGTTCATTTCAGTCACTCAGTCATGTCCGACTCTTTGTGACCCCATGGATTGAGGCACACCAGGCCTTCCTGTCTATCACCAACTCTGGGAGTTTACACAAACTCATGTCCATTGAGTCGGTGATGCCATCCAACCATCTCATCCTCTGTCGCCCCCTTCTTCTCCCACCTTCAATCTTTCCCAGCATCAGGGTCTTTTCCAATGAGTCAGTTCTTCGCATCAGGTGGCCAAAGTATTGGAGTTTCAGCTTCAGCATCAGTCATTCTGTTGGGGAAGCACACTGATTGAAACCGCCCACCCTGGCCAGGCACCATAGTCACCATTTGCATGAGTTGTTTTACAACAGGAAGTCCTGGCAAGGAACAGGGAACTAATAAGCCTCCACCAACCAGAAGAGCTCAGGAAAGTTCAAAAGGAGACACCACCTGTCTGACCACCTCCCAGAATCCTTCTCTCTGGCATCCATCTTGGCTGAACAAGACGTGCACCACCAGGAAGGACTCTGAGTCAGAATGATTGGCTAAGGACAACCCAGAAAGTAATCCCATCACCATAAAACCTGAGACTGCAAGCCATGTGACAGAGTTGTTCTCCTGGTTCCCTTACCCTAGTGCTCTCCACCCGGGTGCCTTTTCCCAATAAAATCTCTTGCTTTGTTAGCAGGTGTCTCCTCAGACAATTCTTTTCTGAGTGTTAGACAAGAGTCCGCTCTTGGGGCCCTAAAGGGGGGCCTCCCCCTTCCAACAACACTTCCAATGAATATTCAGGACTGATTTCCTTTAGGATAAACTGGTTGGATCTCCTTGCGGTCCAAGGGATTCCCAAGAGTCTTCTCCAACACTACAGTTCAAAAGCATCAATTCTTCGGTGTTCAGCTTTCTTTATGGTCCAACTCTCACATCCATACATGAAAACTGAAAAAAACCATAGCCTTGATGAGATGGACCTTTGTTGATAAAGTAATGTCTCTGCTTTTTAATATGCTGTCTAGGTTGGTCATAGCTTTTCTTCCAAGGAGCAAGCTTCTTTTAATTTCATGGCTGCAGTCACCATCTGCAATGATTTTGGAGCCCAAAAAAACAAAGTCTTCCACTGTTTCCACTGTTTCTCCACCTGTTTGCCATGAAGTAATGGGACCAGATGCCATGATCTTAGTTTTCTGAATGTTGAGCTTTAAGCCAACTTTTTCAAGAGGCTCTTTAGTTCTTTGCTTTCTGCCATAAAGATGGTGTCATCTGCATACCTGAGGTTATTGATATTGCTCCCAGCAATCTTGATTCCAGCTTGTGCTTCATCCAGCCCATGTCATATATTAACACATATTTTAAACAATATTATTAAATATGTGTTATTAAATGATTTTTCTCCAGTTAATATGTCTCATGTCAATTTACCTCTTAGATCTGCCACAGGAACCTAGAAAGGTAAAGTTTTTTTCTCATGACAATGGTTTTATACTTTTACTCCATAGCATGTTTCTATAAACAATGCATATTACAAGATTTTGTGATTTTAAGATTCATAAATAGTGTCTTCCTATGCAAAGCTTTCTGCTACTTTCTGTGTTCAGTTCAGTTACTTAGTCATGTCTAACTCTTTGCAACCCCATGAATCGCAGCACGCCAGGCCTCCCTGTCCATCAGCAACTCTCAGAGTCCACCCAAATCATGTCCATTGAGTCAGTGATGCCATCCAACCATCTCATCCTCTGTTGTCCCCTTCTCCTCCTGCCCTCAATCTTTCCCAGCATCAGGGTCTTTTCAAATGTGTCAGCTCTTCGCATCAGGTGGCCAAAGTATTGGAGTTTCAGCTTCAACATCAGTCCTTCCAATGAACACTCAGGACTGATCTCCTTTAGGATGGACTGGTTGGATCTCCTTGCCGTTCAAGGGACTCTCAAGAGTCTTCTCCAACACCACAGTTCAAAAGCATCAATTCTTTGGCACTCAGCTTTCTTTATAGTCCAACTCTGACATCCATATATGATCACTGGAAAAACCATAGCCTTGACTAGATGGACCTTTGTTGACAAAGTAATATCTCTGCATTTCAATATGCTGTCTAGGTTGGTCATAACTTTCCTTCCAAAGGAGTAAGTGTCTTTTAATGTCATGGCTGCAATCAACATCTGCAGTGATTTTGGAGCCCAGAAAAATAAAGTCTGACACTGTTTCCACTGTTTCTGCATCTGTTTNTAAATCGAGGGCAGACAGGCAATCTACCTGAGAGTGAATCCAGAGTGGTGACAGCAAAGATGATCTAAGATCTCACGAAAAGAATGCAAGCACAGACTAAGAAGATACAGGAAACGGTTAATGATGAGCTAGGAGATTTAAAGAGCAAACAGAATTGGACAATGACTGCAATGAAAAGCACAGTAGAAGGAGTCACTAGAGTGAATGAGGCAGCAGAATGGATACGTGAGCGGGAGCCAACAGTGGAAACCACTGCTGTGGAACAGAATAGAAAAATGAAAAAAAAAAAAGGAAATGAGGACAGTTTAGGAGCCCTCTGGGACAACATCACACGTACCAGTGTTCACATTATAGGGGTCCCAGAAGGAGAAGAGAGAGAGAGAGGACCTCAGAAAATACTCAAAACAGATAATAGCTAGAAACTTCCCTGACTGGGAAAGGAAATAGTCACCCAAGTCCAGGAAGTACAGATAATCCCAGGCAGGATAAACCCAAGCAGGAACACTCCAAGACACATAATGATCAGTTGCTGTTAATAAAAGCTAATGACAGAAAAATATTAAAAGCAACAGAGGGAAAAGAACACGCAAGAGAGCGCCTGTAAGGTTAGCAACGGGCTTCTCAGCAGAAACTCAGGCTAGGAGGGGGCGGGGGTGGCATAGCTTGCTTGTTCAGCTGTGTCCAGTTCTGTGTGAACCCCGTGGACTGTAGCCGCCAGGCTCCCCGTCCCTGGGATTCTCCAGGCAAGAACACTGGAGTGGGCTGCCATTTCCTTCTCCAATGCATGCAAGTGAAAAGTGAAAGTGAAGTCGCTCAGTCGTGTCCGACTCTCAGCGACCCTGTGGACTGCAGCCCACCTGGCTCCTCCGTCCATGGGATTTTCCAGGCGAGAGTACTGGAGTGGGGTGCCATTGCCTTCTCCTCTTTCCCGCTGAGCCACCAGGGAAACTCGATAGAAGGGAGTGGCATAATATATTCAAAGTGATGAAAGGGAAATACCTACAACCAAGAATTCTCTACCCAACAAGGCTCCTGTTCAGATTTGATAGAGAAATCAAAAGTTTATACAGAAAAGCAAAAGCTATGAGAACTCAGCAACACCAAACCAGCTTTACAACAACTGGTTTCTGGAGAATGGCAGCTCAAGACCAGCTGACTCGGAAGTGCCGGTTGCCCAGTGGTTTGTGTCAGTTTTATTTTGTGACGTAGGCAAGTACACCAGGCAGGCTTTTTAGCAGGACACTGAATTTTAAGTCCTCAGGAAGCTATGTGACTGCACACATTTTAACTTAGTAATATTTTAGTAACCCGTATTGTCTCAAATGATTAAAAACTATAGACCTCATGTAAAATTAAGGGTTCCTCACTCACCCGAAAGAACCAAAGGAAAGTCATGTGTGCCTGGATGGTTTCACCAATAACTTTCAGGATCTGCTGGGTCTGGGGAGCTTCTGGAAGACAGCTGACAGGGGGATCCACAGACAGCCTTCCTCCTTTGCTCACCTGAACAGCAGAGAAAGGGGACACCTAGTTCATGCAAACAGGGCAGGAAGAAAACAGAGCCGAGGCCCCCAGCTGCTGGTGCTTGAACCATTCCACTTTCCTGCATGTCTGAGACTTTCCATGGAGAAAGCTGAAAAGGCACAGGCTAAGCAACACTGTGGAGGGGGAGGTTGAGGGCCACATCGCTCTGTCCCACATGGTGGCTGCCTGAGCTCAGCTATCATTAATACTCCAAGCTTCAAATCAAGGCTGATGGGAAAAGTCGTTTAAAAAGATACTGATCGGGTTGACATCCCTTTAGTCCCCACTCCTGGCCTCTGCGCCTTCAGATATAACTTATAATTTAGGCTCTCTTTCCAATCTACATTTTTATGATATTTTTAGATTTTTTTTTTTGGCTGTGCTGGGTCATTATTGCTGCACATAGGCTTTCTCTAGCTGCAGCAAGCAGGGGCTGCTCTTTGCTGCGGTGTGAGGGCTTCTCACGGTGGAGGCTTCTCTCGTTGTGGAGCACAGGCTCAAGGCGCGCAGCTTCAGCAGGTGCAGCGCGTGGTCTGCAGGGCCTGGGCTCTGGAGAGCCGGCTCGGTAGTTGTGGCACACGGGCTTAGCTGCTCTGTGGTATGCGGGATCTTCCCAGACAAGGGATCGATTGGCAAGCAGCTCTTAACCACTGGAGCACCAGGAAAGTCCCTATTTTTCTGCTTTTTGAGAAGCGGTGGAAAAATAAACATAACATAAAGTTTGTCATTTTAACCTTTTTCAACTCTGTGGCATAAAATCCATTCACATTGTGCAGCCAACATCACTACTCATCTCCAGGACTGTTTCGTTTTCCCAAACTGAAACCCTGTCCCCATTAAGCACCAGCTCCTCCCCCTGCCCCTCCCACTGCCCGCGACGATGACTTGCCTCCTCTGGGGACCTCACATGAGTGGGGTCTGTCTTTCTGTGACCGGCTTATCTCACTCGGCATGGTGTCCTCCGGGCTCATCCATGTTGCCACAGGGACACTTGGGTTGTTCCCGCCTTTCGGCTTCTGTGAATGCTGCTGCTGTGACATGGCTGTACACCTTCCAATCTATTTTTAACACATCTGTCACAGTACTAAATTTCTAAACATTTGACACCGACACACTAGACACAATCGATGTCTTATAGCCGGCTGTTGTCATTCACGTTATTTCTACAGTCCGTGTACCGCTAGGTCATGTTGAGTAACGTGGCATTCTTCCGGTCTTCTCTGGTGGCTCAGGGGGTAAAGAATCTGCCTGCAGTGCAGGAGACCTGGTTTCAATTCCAGGGTCGGGAAGATCCCCTGGGGAAGGATATGGCAGCCTGATCCAGGATTCTGGCCTGGAGAATCCCATGGACAGAGTAGCCTGGTGGGCTACAGTCCATGGGGCCGTAAAGAATCGAACATGACTGAGTGACTAACACTCTGACTTTTGATGGCATTCTTACAGCATAAGGTAGGTATATCTTATTAAAATTTTAATATACCTCTTAAACTTTTATGCATTTATTCTCTCGGTGGCTTTAGGTGGTTTCTGACCTCCTGAAGGTCATGCTGGTGAGGACACCTTGGTACAGTCTCTCTGTGCACAGATGCCTCTCCAGAGACAGAACTACTCAGTTGTACAATGGACACATTCCCATTTTATTTGATTTTCTGAATTTCCCTATAAAGTCGCTCTTCCAATTTATATGGTCAGATATTTGGAACCAAGAAGGGAGGAGTCTCCATTATGGATGACACCATTATAGTGACTCCTCCTTATCTGAAATTTCACTTTTTGTTTTAGTTACCACTGCCAATCTCAGCCCCAAAATATTAAAGTAAAAAATTCCAGAAATAAAAAAACTCATTCATAAGTTTTAAATTATGCACAGTTCTGAAAAGCATGATGAAATTTTGCACCATCCCATTCCCTTCTGCCCAGGACGTGAATCATTCTTTTGTCCCGCACATCCATGCTGGTTACCTAGCAGTCTCCATTATCAGATCTATGGTATCACAATGTTTGTGTTCAAGTAACCCTTATATCGGAGAAGGCAATGGCACTCCACTCCAGTACTCTTGCCTGGAAAATCCCATGGATGGAGAAGCCTGGTGGGCTGCAGTCCGTGGGGTCGCGAAGAGTTGGACATGACTGAGTGACTTCACTTTCACTTTTCACTTTCATGCATTGGAGAAGGAAATGGCAGCCCACTCCAGTGTTCTTGCCTGGAGAATCCCAGGGATGTTGGAGCCTGATGGGCTGCCGTGTATGGGGTCACAGAGTCGGACATGACTGAAGCGACTTAGCAGCAGCAGCAGCAACCCTCATATAATACTGAACAATGTCCCCAAAGTGCAAGAGTAGTGATACTCTGGCAAATTGGATATTCTCTTACTATGTCTACTTCATAAATCTAACATCTTCATCGTTATGTTTGCGTAGGAAAAAGCATAGTACAGGTAGGGAACAGTACCATTCATGGTTTGAGGCATCCACTGGGGGTCTTGGTGTATATCTTTCCCCACCCACTTAAGACTGGGACTACTGAGTCATTTTCTTCTCCTTCAAAATCACTTAATGGAAAATATGCTTAGTTTGCCTAATTTATATACCCCAAATTTGAAATCTGTGATAATTCAATGACTGGATTAAAATTCCACTTAACCAATATTTTGGGAAGAAAGTTCTCAATGAGAACATCATCACTTAAAATTTGGGAGGAAGGAACAGTGAAAAATCCTTTAGAAGATAAACTATTATTGAGTAAGAGATAAAATAAGCTTGTCTAAACTATGATAAATTTTCTTATTTGTTACAGAAAATTCAGTGAGACTGCAACAAAGAAGTGTCTTATTTCTAGAGGCTTTAATAAATTTAATGTAATGAAATCTTTTAAAGTAGTATCTGGAGTTAAACTCGATATCCTTTCCTCCATGATTGTGAGTTAGTAAAGAAGAGCACTAAGGTTACCAGATCAGCTAAGAGATGATGCTGTATGTATGTACACTCAGTCGCCCAGTCATGTCTGACTCTTTGCGACCCCATGGACTGTAGCCCACCAGGCTTCTCTGTCCATGGGGTTCTCCAGGCAAGAGTACTGGAGTGGGCTGCCAGTCCCTTCTCCAGGGGATCTTCCCGACCCAGGGATTGAACCGGACTCTCTTGCATCTCCTGCACTGGCAGGAGGATTTTTTACCACTAGCACCACCTGGGAAGCCCCAGATATCGAAGAAAAAATTCCCCTTTTTCCCCAAGGACATATAAAATATAGTTAGATAAATGGACCCCTGTGCTTATCTATGATAATATCCCTATGCTGAACCATGAAAAACACCATGTTTTATTTTACCCACAAATTTAAACTTAATCTACCATTTTAGCATCTCCTTACATCCTGGACAGAGAAGGCAGTGGCACCCCACTCCAGTCCTCTTGCCTGGAAAATCCCATGGATGGAGGAGCCTGGTGGGCTGCAGTCCATGGGGTCGCAGAGTCAGACACGACTGAGCGACTTCACTTTCGCTTTTCACTTTCATGCATTGGAGAAGGAAATGGCAGCCCACTCCAGTGTTCTTGCCTGGAGAGTCCCAGGGACGGGGAGCCTGGCGGGCTGCCGTCTGTGGGGTCGCGCAGAGTCGGGCACTGAAGCGGCTCAGCAGCAGCAGCGGCAGCAATACATCCTGGAATGTTTAGAAAAAAGCATAATATGCACCTGGCCTAAGGTTAAAAAAGTACCTACGTGGCAGTGAGAAGCCTTCCAGTAACTCAGTCGGTAAAGAATCTGCCTGCAGTGCCGGAGACCCAGGTTTGATGGTCAGGAAGATCCTCTGGAGAAGGAAATGGCAGCCCACTCTAGTATTCTTGCCTGGAAAATCTCATGGACAGAAAAGCCTAGTGGGCTACAGTCCAAGGGGTTGCAAAGAATTGGACACGACTTAGCAACTAAACCAGTGAAAAGGAAGATGAAATCATTCTAATACAGAGTAGCCAAAAACATTTTATGAGAATGCAATGCCAGTTTCATGGAAATACATTCTATACAGAGAATCAGATTACATTCATAGCATTTTTAGTATTCAGGTTTCTCTCTGAACTTGTGAATTACCAAAACAGGATATGAAAAGTTTTAAGTCGTAGAAATGAATGTAAGCCTAGGAATTCCTGGCTTTTTGAAATGGTTTTACTTACATAAGCCTTATTCAGGAAGAGTCACTCATCTAAGACAAGCTTCACTAAATACTAATGCTATCAAAGTTCAAAGACATTCTGTGGTGCATTTAGAGATAAATACCTATGTCCAGGTTCTGATTCAGTGAAAGTCAGAATTCAGGATGCCTCCTCTGCTTCCTCTTCCACTTAGATTTTCCAAATCTGAAAAATCAAGAGACTCAGCCGGATTTCTCTGTGTTAAGGCTGCCGGATGTGCTTGAGGAAAGATGGCTTTAGCTCATCTCTCCACAGACCAGTAATCTTGCTGTTGCATCAAAAGTCTGACAGTACCTGTCATGTCACAGGGAAAGAGGGAGTCCCCAAAGTAAAAGACTTCTTTCATCCTCAGAAAATGATGAAGAAGTAACATGTGGATGAAAACTTTCTTGTGTATAGTTCTCAGTTTCCAAGGCCATATGAATCTGGGTTTTTATCAGGTGCCCATCATGCAATGTTCTCCAGTAAGTGACTTTAGACCCTCGGGCGTCGCCAGGTGCATGGACAGCTGCAAAGGGAGTGGGCAGCTCTGGCTGCTACCCACCAGCAGAGCGATCCCAGCCCCAGACTCCAGGCGGATTCCATGGAGGTACAGCCTCCATGAAGCATTATTGCTGAAAGGGTTTAACTTGATCCAATTAAGGCTTTAGCTAGAGCTATAATTGTTTTATCTTCTTTCAGAAGATAGAGGAGGTTGATTATAGTAATTAGCTGATATATTCTCATTATTAAAGAGAAAAACCATTACAGAAACTACATCAGCCAACTTTGTTCTTTGAAAGAAATTCGCCAGCTCCTGGAGACTCCAAATTACCCCAGAGGGGGTGTGACAACACTGGACGGCAGTCACCCCAGAGCCAGTGTGACAACACTGGACGGCAGTCACCCCAGAGCGGGTGTGACAACACTGGACGGCAGTCACCCCAGAGCGGGTGTGACAACACTGGATGGCAGTCACCCCAGAGCGGGTGTGACAACACTGGACGGCAGTCACCCCAGACTCTCCAAATTACCCCAGAGGGGGTGTGACAACACTGGACGGCAGTCACCCCAGAGCGGGTGTGACAACACTGGATGGCAGTCACCCCAGAGGGGGTGTGACAACACTGGACGGCAGTCACCCCAGACTCTCCAAATTACCCCAGAGGGGGTGTGACAACACTGGACGGCAGTCACCCCAGAGCGGGTGTGACAACACTGGATGGCAGTCACCCCAGGGGGTGTGTGACAACACTGGATGGCAGTCACCCCAGAGCGGGTGTGACAACACTGGACGGCAGTCACCCCAGACTCTCCCTACCAGCACAGTCACAGCACAAGACAGCGTCTTCACTTCCCTGGTGGCTCAGCTGGTAGAGAATCCGCCTGCAATGCAGGAGACCTTGGTTTGATCCCTGGGTTGGGAAGATTTCCTGGAGAAGGGAAAGGCTACCCAGTCCAGTGTTCTGGCCTGGAGAATTCCATGGACTGTATAGTCCATGCGGTCACAATGAGTCGGACATGACTGAGCAACTTCGACTTACCTGTTAACACTGGCAAAAAAAAAAAAAAAGGGGACCTAATGGCTAGCCCAGCTTCCCAGGCAGTGCAGTGGTAAAGAACCCTCCTGCCAATGCAGAGACTCGGGTTCGATTCCTTGGTCGGGAAGGTCCCCTGGAGGAAGACTCCAGTATTCTTGCCTGGGAAATCCGATGGACAGAGGATTCTAGCAAGCTACAGTCCATGGGGCTGCAAAGAGACATACACTCCTTACTAACTAAAACTAGAGTATAAGCTGTAAAAATGGATTTGGTTGACCTGATGATTGGAAAGGGCCAGCAAGACCTCAAAGGGAAACTAAAAGGAAGGCAGAGTTTGTGCAGGTCATCAAGGCTCTATACAGTCACCTGTGTTCACTGGGCAAGAACTGGTCCTCAAGTTGTGTGTGGCCAAGCCGGGAATTCTCCTAAATCTGCTATATTTAATATACATTATTTTTTATTGAGATATAATTGACATATAACATTAGGTTGGGCTTCCCCAGTGGCTCAGTGGTAAAGAATATGCCTGCAGTGAAGGAGCCCCAGGAGACACAGGTTCGATCCCTGGGTCAGGAAGATCCCCTGGAGGAGGGCATGGCAACACACTCCAGTACTGTTGCCTGAAGAATCCCATGGAGAGAGGAGTCTGGTGGGCTACAGTCATGGGGTTGCAGAGAGCTGGACACGTCTGAGTGACTGAGCATGCCAACGTGCGACATTATGTTAGTTTCAGGTGTACAACACAATGATTTGATATACGCATATATTGTGAAACGGTCACCACAGTAAGTTAGCACTCATATCCATAATTGTTACACATTTTTTTCTTGTGATTTTAAGTTTTAAGATCTACTCTCAGCAGCTTTCATCAAATACGTAATACAGTATTATTAACTATAGTCACCATACTCTACATTACATCTCTGCATCTACTTTATAACTGGAGATTTGTATCTTTTGATCCCCTTCACCCATTTTGCCCACCCACACCCTCGCCTTTAGCAAGCACCAGTTTAGAAAGCTCAGTGGATCCCATACAGGACAAATACTTAACAAACTGCTTAAAACTAAAGGCAAAGAAAATATTTTGAAGTCTATCAGGGGAAAACGATGCATTTTGTGTAGAGGAAATAGTATTCAAATTACAGTGTCCTTAAAGAAGTGAATGCATGAGCAAATGTGTTGTTTTACTCATAACTCCTGAGAGCTTCTTTGAGTCTATAACTTCAATATCTGTGTTATCTTGGGCTTGGCATCTATGTGTTTATTGTGCCTTAGTATATTGGTCACGTTTTCCTGTTTGTTTATATGCTGAGTAACTTTGGACTGTATTTTGGACTTCTGAATACTGTGCTATGTTTTCAGTCCTGTTGCAGTCCTCTGGGGAATGTTTATGCTTTTGTTTTAGAGGAAACTGAAAGTTCCTTCATCTTCTCTTTGGTCTGTCCCAGTCTCAGCTGCGTTGGTTCAGGTCTGTCCGGCGTGTGTGCCCGGTTGTACCAAGACTTGTGAGGGGCGTACACAGAATTCAGTTCAGCTCAGTCACTCAGTTATGTCCAGCTCTTTGCAACCCCATGGACTGCAGCAGGCCAGGCTTCCCTGTCCTTCACCATCTCCCGGAGCTTACTCAAACTCACATACATTGAGTTGGTGATGCCATCCAACCATCTCATCCTCTGTTTTCCCCTTCTCCTGCCTTCAATCTTCCCCAGCATCAGCGTCTTTTCTAATGAGTCAGGTTTTTGCTTCAGGTGGCCAAAGTGTTGGAGCTTCAGCTTCCGCATTGGTCCTTCCAATGAATATTCAGGACTGATTTCCTTTAGGATGGACTGGTTGGATCTCCTTGCAGTCCAAGGGTCTCTCAAGAGTCTTCTCCAACACCACAGTTCAAAAGCATCAATTCTTCAGTGCTCAGCTTTCTTTATGGTCCAACTTTCACATCCATACAGGATTACTAGAAAAACCATAGCTTTGACTAGATGGACCTTTGTCAGCAAAGTCATGTCTCTGCTTTTTAATACACTGTCCAGGTTTGTCATAGCTTTTCTTCAAGGAGCAACTGTCTTTTAATTTCATGGCTGCAGTCACCATCTGCAGTGATTTGGGAACCCCCACTGTTTCCATTGTTTCCCCATCTATTTGCTATGAAGTGATGGGAGCTGATGCCATGATCTTTGTTTTTCGAATGTTGAGTTTTAAGCCAGCTTTTTCACTCTCCTCTTTCATTTTTATTAAGAGTCTCCAGTTCATCTTCGCTTTTTGCCATAAGGGTGGTGTCATCTGCATATCTGAGGTTATTGGTATTTCTCAGGGCAAGCTTGATTCCAGCCTGTGCTTCATCCAGCCCAGCATTTCACATGATGTACTCTGCATATAAGTTAAATAGAAAGGGTGACAATATACAGCCTTGATGTACTCCTTTCCTGATTTGGAATCAGTCTGTTGTTCCACGTCCAGTTCTAACTGTTGCTTGTGATCTGTGCACAGATTTCTCAGGAGACAGGTCAGGTGGTCTGGTATTCCCATCTCTTGAAGAACACACAGAGTTAGAAAGGCACCTCTCTGGTGGTCTTTCCTGTGGGTTTCCTCCAACAGTCTCTGGACCTCACAGGCCCATTAGCCTGTTTCTTCTGGCCAGAAGTATATTATTTCTGTAATCATTGTCATGTCAATTCATGAGATCTTTGGAAGTCCATGTGAGAAAAGAAGTGGAAAACTGACACCTCTGTAGGCTGCATCTCCAAGATATGACTTCTTCCACAATTAGCTTGCTTTTGTATACTTATCAGAGTTCTCAGGTAGTTTTGAAAAAATATTTTTTCCAAATACATCAGCCACAATTAACAAGAGGAATGGGTTCCACTGGCCTAGAACTGGACAGTATTTTTAAAATTTCAATTTCTAAAAATTTCATGTCTAGAATTTTTATGAGTCCTTTTTATTTCTTTAACAGGTGTCATGTTTCTATTAGATTGGTGGCTATTCCAGTATCTACAACCACAGTCAACCCCCAAATTTTCTTTGTGCCCCTTTGTTATATTTTCTTTTTGTTTCTTCTTGGCCCTTTGTGCATCTCCAGATAGTAACTGTTCTATTTCATTTTACTTTAGAGTTTGAAACTGTGTTAAGAGCTCTCTTAGGAGACTGATTAGAAGTTTGTGTCTTCTTAGATAGCTGTAGAGTTACTAGGTACTTGTCAGCCACAAATATAAAGTAAATACATTTAGGAGAAAAATCATAACTCCATATATTTAAATTATTCAAGACAGCAAATCCTCTATACCACCATTAATCATTCCAAAACTAGTGAATTGGCTCACTTAAGAGAAGCTATCTATCACTGAATAATTAGACATTTACTGCCCTTCCCCTTTATGAATTTTAAGAACTTGATCCTTTGTTTTTTAGTATGGATTAGCACAAAAGGACTGATGGTGGCGTAGCCATTGCCCACCAGCATCTGGACGAAAAGAAGACCTGGATCACTCTTCCTCAACATTCCTGAGAAGGAAGTGATCGTGCAGTCCAGAAAGTACAAGACCACAAAGAAACTCATGAGCAGCAGAATGGTCTCAGTGGCCCTTTCTTCCGGGGAAGTTTTTGGAGAAAGCTTGGAGCTGTGAAGGTGCTGGGTCTGCCTCTTATGCCTGTACAAGAGAGTCACCATGTATCCACTGGAGAGGGCCATGAGCCCTATGAGAGAGACATCCCAGAAGGTCGCTAGGGAGAAATATGTGTACCTGAGAAAGTAACTCAAGGTCCAAAGTGAGCAGGATTCAGTGATAACCAGAAAACGGTCCGAGGTCACATTGGGTGTGGCAATGGTTGAGACTAAATAGCGACTACCAATGGACATGTTAAGGACCCAGAGGAGGAGAAAGCAACGTAGGCTGTGATTTGACGATTTAAGTTTGAATTTTGCCAAACAGGAGTTTCTGACGTTGAGGGTGATGGCCTGAAAGACGCTCAGCAGGCAGGTGGTACAAATGGAGAGGCCCCTTGTCAACCTGTTTAAGTAGAAAACTAATTTACATTTGACGTCCTCCCAAGCGTTCTGAGACCCAAAGATGTCTGTACCCACGAACCCCACAGCTACTAGCATGACTATGTGGGTTAGCGCCAAGTGACTAATCATCAGATCAGTGGGCCTGGGTCTGTGCTCGAGAAGGAAGGTGTGGACGTGGAAGAGAAGAAGGATAGTGTTGGCTGAGATCCCAATAACAACCTCGCAGAAGAATGCATTTCTTATAGCAACAGAACTGGAGGGTTTATCTTTATCCATCTCTGCGGGGACATCTATTTATAGTAAACATCTGAAGAGAAAAGCAAGAAAAATTCTCTTTACCACAAATATTACCTTCACCATTTTCAACCAACACTATTACCATCATCAAAACATGTGGATTGATCCGAATGCATCCGTTTTCAGGTCCACGCATCCATGGACTTGACACGCAAGTCTGCCTTTGCGCCTACCTGGATGTCATTATGCTTCTCTGCCCCAGCCCACCCCTGCGCAACCTATCCACGGTGGATAATGTAGCCCATTACTGGGCCCGGCTCTAGCGGCACCGCTACAATTAAGTGTCATGCTTTATAGAAGTCAGCTGCTCATTTTTACCTTTTTACTTTTCACAGTCAACAGTCATTATTAAAACCACTGGCAAATCTTCTTTCTCTATAGGAAAACTCCATAGAAGAAGCAGAAGAGTTGATCTCCTTTCTCCAAAATATTGATCCAGGAAGATGACAAAGATTAACACAATCAAAAGTACCCCTTTGCATTAGCTGGCACAGAGCGCAGGAGAGACAAAAGGAATTATGCCTCTAATCATCCAACTACATCCAGACTTCAAGGTTCACAGACAACTCTATTAGTTAGAAACATACTGCAAATATTTATTTATCTGTTTATTTTTACATGAATATGATAAACATCCCCAGGGCCACAACTAAAATCCAGCGCAGACAAATAAATAAACATGCTTTTAGAAAAAGAAAGATATATACCTATTTCTGCACTTCAATAGCAAACATATTCTGGAAAATATGAATATTTCATTAAAACAAGCTAAAATAAATTCTATTGTGTGTCCTCGCACATCCATGCTTCATCACACTTACTGCTTGAACTGCACACCCCTGTTCAGCAGAGTAGTGACGGAGCAGAAACTTTGCCCGTCAATAGCGTCATCTATGAGACCCTCTTCAAATAAGCCTCTTAGCAGTGACTGATGTTCAGAGGGTATCTGGCTCGTCTAACGTACCAAGCACAATCTCGTTTATTCACCTGAGATGCCCTCAAAGGGGCTTGATCATAATGATCTAAGTCACAGGCACAATAACATAAACGAAAATTCTGAAACAGGTCATATTCTAAGAGGCTACTACACTGAGAAAGAGGAAAGAAAAGCTATGTGGGAAAATTAGGAAACATAAACAAAAGATAAAACAAGGAAAACAAAACAACACATAAATGGAGTGATACATGTCAATGAGAAACACAGGCATTCATTTGGGGAAATTACCACTAGGAGCTGCTGTAACTGATGGCACAGACTGAGGCTCACAGCTGAGGTTCCTTTCAAAAACCCAATCACGGAAGCAATCACTTTAGACATTGTATCACTGTGCCATTATGCGAGTCATGGACAATCATGTGATACACAGTGCCGTCAAAATGGGCCACACACTGCTGAGGAATGTAAGGTCATTTCACTCGAGCCAGGGGTCAGGGAAGTGATGACTGTGAGTGGAAAGAGGACACCTCACATCAGAGCCCGAGGTAAGCGTGGGTGTGGCGACCTTGTGGACAGATGACAGGGTGAAGGAGGGGACAGAGCATCTGTGTTCGCTCTACACGAGCAGAGTAACTCCTTGGGATGGAGATGAGGCATAAACAGCCTGGCTTACGTTCAGCAGTGTGCAGTGTGCCACAGACACGTGAAAGAGCATGTCTTGGTTTACCACTGTATGACGCAGCACCTTCACTTCCATCGCTGCTATCCTCTGTTACAAAGTAGGAACGAACAGAGAGGATCTGGGAGGAGAGAGTGACAATATGCCGTGTATGTGGGTTGGGACTGTGGGTGTGCTAGAAAACACGTTCCACCTTGTGGCAACTTCTAGCTAGAGAACTGGGAACAGAACAATGGAGAAAGAGCCTGAAAGGTCAAGGAAGCAAAATCACCACCGTCCAGATGCCAGTGATGGGTACAGAGCATCTGAAAACATATGAACTTCAGGAGAATGAAAAAGAAAAACCTGAGGTACGGTCGAATATGTTAACAGCAGCAGTTTCCTAAAACACATGGGTGAGAATTATCTACTCTTTTTACAGACTTCAAGGATTGCAAAGTATAGCTCAGGGTGGTTGCTTACCCATGGCTGTTTGGGTGTTTACAGCATGGATATTTTTACATCTATTCTGTGAAAAGGCAAAACAAGAGTAATCATTAT
Source organism: Redunca redunca (assembly GCA_006410935.1). Classification (NCBI taxonomy): domain Eukaryota; kingdom Metazoa; phylum Chordata; class Mammalia; order Artiodactyla; family Bovidae; genus Redunca; species Redunca redunca. The sequence continues at coordinate 243,979 of SJYQ01007495.1, forward strand.
GCCAAACATAAAGGAAAACCCCAGAAGTGCTTTATCACAAACCCAGAAAGTCCTACATGAGAATGGGTCTGGTTTACTTGCTTCAGAGTTTTTACATTATCATCCTCTTCTTTGTATTTCAGTAACAAAAAACGATCATTTCACACTTCTCTCATAATAAATTCACAAGACATAGTTTGGAAAAAAAAAATCTAAAACTCAAGCATAGAGGTCAGGGCAGATGAAAATGTTTTTTGTTCCAAATTTTCCTTCTAATGAAATGGGTTCTGGCATATCCGAAATGAAAGGGAACAGATATTTTTAAAATGAATAACCTATGAAGAAAAGAGAAGACACAAAGTCTTTTTCCTCACCAAATACTGTTGATTCTACGTTAGGTCTTCAGCAGACAAGCTGGGGACACGCCTACCATCAGCACTATGTTTTTTTTATTTTTTATGTAATCACAGCCTCATTTTCACTCTCCTCCGATTTGAAATTCCCTAACTGCTAGAGCATAGTCCTATCTACATTAATTTGAAACTTATGAAAGTAAAACTGGGACAAGAAAGATCTTCATGAGAAAAAAGTGGTAAATATTTTGGAGGAATGTGAGGTTAAACTCTCTTTACAAAGTGATGTTTCAAACAAAGAATCTGGTTTTCTTCTAGATGCTTAGTTTTTTTTTTTTTTTAAAATAACCCAAACCCCAGAGGGCACTTATTTTTAAAAGCTCTAATTTATTTATGAAAATGAGAGAAATGAAACTGAGCATATTTAATGAAAACGCAGTCAGAGCTAAAAATTTGTTCCTTTAAGAAAAGTATTATTATATTAGTAATACTCTAACATAACAGTATAATCTCTTCCTTGAGAACTGAAATAGCAAGTAAATAAAAGTAATTTTATTCAGGGAAAAAACTCATATCAGCAATTAATTAATTTAGTATTTCACATGAAAAGACCCATTATTTTTATGAGTCAACAACTTAAAGGATGAACTACACTAACAAGAACATTTCCCCACTCCATTAAAGAGAAAACCATCCTCTGACCTGGGAGATGGTTAGAGTAGAATGGCTCATCTGAAAAAAGCATCACTATTAGGCCAAATTTGCCTCTTTCTCCAGCCTGCCTGTAAGTGCATCCATGCACTGGTGCTAAGTGTGTGGAACAAAGAGGCACTTACCCAGACGGACATGTGGGGTGATCTGTGTATTCGAGATGGACTGGGACAATTTCAAGGCAAGGATGCATTAGCTCATCTCTCTGCAGGCCTGTAATTTTAGTGTCTAGAAAGGTGACAAGATCCAGCTGGGGACAAAAGAACCGTGCTGTCCCCAGTGGAACGTTTTACTTGTCTATTTATTTTAATTCATTCTCTCCAGAAAAACAAATATCCGGGGAGATCTGTGCTCAAAAGTTTTCTGTAAATTCCCTTGCCACATCTGAGTGGAAGGATCACAAGGGTAACAGCCATGGTAGAAAATACTAGTTCTCTCATTTTGATCCTAAGATCAAATTAAAATAATCCCATTTCAACTTGGTAATGTCCTCTGGGGTGAGAGACTCCTGGTCCCTCTGGTGAGTTCCAGTGGCTCTGTGTGTCCTCCACCTCGAGTATCTGATGGACACCATCACCCTTAGGTCAGTTCTCAGGTGGGGCATGTATTACCAGATTCTGAGTATTAGTACTCACATAGTTCGTGATTTCAAAATCTTCATTTACGTTCCAAGCTGTGAGTCAATCTTAAAAGGGAACTGAAAGGAAATAAAAGAAAAAATGGGAAAAAAAAGAGGCAGACCTAGAGGCTGAGAGCTGAGGTAATGACGGCATATTGAACATAATTAAAGCTGAGCGGTCGCCCACCTCAACTCCACTGCATGAGGAACCTGAATGACCTGGCCCTCTTCCTAACAGAGGCAGCCAAGAGTCTGCATTTTCTCTGAAATAAACAATATCAAATTATGCTTCAGTCTCAAATGTAGTTTACACAAAATTATATAAACAACTATAAAACATGTGACAAAATGGGGCCCCATAACTTATAATCAACTGGAATCCCATCACCTCCCCTAGCTTTGTTCGTAGTGCTGCTTCCTAAGGCCCACTTGACTTCACATTCCAGGATGTCTGGCTCTAGGTGAGTGATCACACCATCATGATTATCATGGTCATGAAGATCTTTTTTGTACAGTTCTTCTGTGTATTCTTGCCACCTCTTCTTAATATCTTCTGCTTCTGTTAGGTCCATACCATTTCTGTCCTTTATTGAGCCCATCTTTGCATGAAATGTTCCCTTGGTATCTCTAATTTTCTTGAAGAGATCTCTAGTCTTTCCCATTCTGTTGTTTTCCTCTATTTCTTTGCATTGATCACTGAGGAAGGCTTTCTTATCTCTTGCTATTCTTTGGAACTCTGCATTCAGATGCTTATATCTTTCCTTTTCTCCTTTGCTTTTTGCTTCTCTTCTTTTCACAGCTGAATTCCAGTTGAGCTATTTCAAATCCTAAAAGATGATGCTGTGAAAGTGCTGCACTCAATATGCCAGCAAATTTGGAAAACTCAGCAGTGGCCACAGGACTGGAAAAGGTCAGTTTTCATTCCAATCCCAAAGAAAGGCAATGCCAAAGAATGCTCAAACTACTGCACAATTTCACTCATCTCACACACTAGTAAAGTAATGCTCAAAATTCTCCAAGCCTGGCTTCAGCAACACATGAACCGTGAACTCCCAGATATTCAAGCTGGTTTTCGAAAAGGCAGAGGAATCAGAGATCAAATTGCCAACATCCACTGGATCATCGAAAAAGCAAGAGAGTTCCAGAAAAACATCTATTTCTGCTTTATTGACTATGCCAAAGCCTTTGACTGTGTGGATCACAATAAACTGTGGAAAATTCTGAAAGAGATGGGAGTATCAGACCACCTGATCTGCCTCTTGAGAAACCTATATGCAGGTCAGGAAGCAACAGTTAGAACTGGACATGGAACTACCGGGGTCCAGCCCTGGTTGTGTCCAGGATATCCAGATTGTGGATGGCAAGGCGAGGGAGATATATAAATTTAGAGAGAGATAAGGAAAGAATTTGCAGTTAAGAGAATAGAGGAAAGAGGTTTATATTCCTTTGTTTACACAGAAAGTCAATAAAGTCTCGAGACAAGAGACTTGCACCGTTTACGTAGGCCGCAGGTGCCCTCCTGGTGTCCCGAGGGAGTGAAGACGCAGGGCGCCTTCCTGTTCAGGTCTTAGAAGCCCAGGCAAATAAGTAAACACGGCGGATCTCTGTGCTCCAGATGGGAATTAGCCTGAAAAGGAGAGTAAGAAAGAAAAGACGACACAGGGAAACCAGGCTTCCGTGGAATTGGTCCTGGTCCTGGTCCGTCTCTTTATTTTTCAGGGAGGCATTTATACTTTAAGTAGTACATAGAGATAAATGTAAGAAGCAGAGTCTCGCAGGGTCAGCTGCTCTGACCCTTATCTAAAGACAGAGTGTTCTTTGCATATCTTTGTTCTTACAAGGGTCTTACGTTTGTTTACAATATCTTCTGGTCTGGAGACCCATTAACATTTTATGGCCTCATCTTTCTTTCTATTGATAAAGGTTAGTTAATCAGAAAACTTGTTTCCCCTTAAGATCTACTTACTCTTAAGATAGTGATAAAGTTACATTCTTACATAGCAAGGATACAACGATTTATAACAAAGAAAGAGGAGTACAGTGATTTATAACAAACAGAAAATTCATTAACTCAAAAGTCTAGTATTGCTAACATCCAAACTACTGTATTTCTTTTTCTGCATTCCAGTTACATTGATTACCATACTCCCAGGTGCCTAAGGATATGGAGGCCTGGAGGCAATCATTAATTCAGCAATGAAACCCTTCACCAACATGATTTTTAGCTTTAGAAAAACCCTATGCTAACTAAGACTTTCAAAATACTCCAAACTCTCTGTGCTGTTTATGGTTGAGAAGTTATAAACAATCATGTGCATAGTAGCAAGAGTGTGGATAAACCTGTCACACAAGCTAGACTGCCAGCAGAGAGGGTTGAGCTGAGACACTCCTTTTATATGCAGGAGACTATCAACTGGAGCTCTAAGTTAATTTTCCAGAGAAAGGTGGTTGGGGATAGCCCCTGTTAATGTCAGAAGAGTGTAGTATAACAGACAGATTTTGGTTTCAGGAATAGATGCTCAAGCAGATCTAGGGGACCCCTGGAGTCTTGATCCGCCTTGCCCGTCATGCCTCTTCCGCATGACCTTGTCATGGGTGGGGATGGGGAGTCCCTCGAGTCCTGACCCGCCTTTGCCTATCAGGCCTCTTCCTCATGACCTTTGCCATGGGTGGGATCTCCCGTGCTGGCTCCCGGCAGAACAACAGACTGGTTCCAAATAGGAAAAGGAGTGCGTCAAGGCTGTATATTGTCACCCTGCTTATTTAACTTCTATGCAGAGTACAGCATGAGAAATGCTGGGCTGGAAGAAGCACAAGCTGGAATCAAGATTGCCGGGAGAAATACCAATAACCTCAGATATGCAGATGACACCACCCTTATGGCAGAAAGTGAAGAGGAACTAAAAAGCCTCTTGATGAAAGTGAAAGAGGAGAGTGAAAAAGTTGGCTTAAAGCTCAACATTCAGAAAACAAAGATCGTGCATCTGGTCCCATCATTTCATGGCAAATAGATGGGGAAACGGTGGAAACAGTGTCAGACTTTTATTTTTCTGGGCTCCAAAATCACTGCAGATGGTGACTGCAGCCATGAAATTAAAAGACGCTTACTCCTTGGAAGAAAAGTTATGACCAACCTAGATAGCATATTCAAAAGCAGAGACATTACTTTGCCAGCAAAGGTCCATCTAGTCAAGGCTATGGTTTTTCCAGTGGTCATGTGTGGACGTGAGAGTTGGACTGTGAAGAAGGCTGAGCGCCGAAGAATTGATGCTTTTGAACTGTGGTGTTGGAGAAGACTCTTGAGAGTCCCTTGGACTGCGGGAGGTCAACCAGTCCATCCTGAAGGAGATCAGCCCTGGGTGTTCTTTGGAAGGAATGATGCTAAAGCTGAAACTCCAGTACTCTGGCCATCTCATGTGAAGAGTTGACTCATTGGAAAAGACTCTGATGGTGGGAGGGATTGGGGGCAGGAGGAGAAGGGGACGACAGAGGATGAGATGGCTGGATGGCATCATGGACTCGATGGACGTGAGTCTGAGTGAACTCCAGGAGTTGGTGATGGACAGGGAGGCCTGGTGTGCTGCGATTCATGGGGTCGCAAAGAGTCAGACATGACTGAGCGACTGAACTGAACTAAACTGAACTTATAATCAAAAGAAAACATAATCTCTGGAAGCAGACCCACCGTGTTCTAGGTATTAGAATTAGGAGACAGTGCTTTAAAATAAGTGGGGCTTCCCAGGTGACGCAGTGGTAAAAAACTTGTCTGCCAATGCAGGAGATGTAAGAGATGTGGGTTCAATCCTTGGGTTGGGAAGATTCCCTGGAATAGGAAATGGCAACCCACTGCAGTATTCTTGCCTGAAAAATTCTGTGGACAAAGGAGCCTGGCAGGCCACAGTAGCAAACCATGGGGTTGCAAAGAGTTGGATACGACTGAGCAACTGAGCACACACACACACACACACACACACACACACTTGAACACAACTACTGTCAATATTTTAAAGGTTAGAGCATATATAACAGATGAAAAGATTGTTTCTGTAGAGACATGAAAACCTAAAAGGAACTTAATAGAAATGTAAGAAATAAAATATATAATGTCTACAATCTAAAATTTCAAGTGGGAGGATTGGACACCATGGAGAAAAGCTTCAAGGAACTTCAGAACAAGTTAACAGACATCCAAACTCATTTAGGGAGGGAAAAGTTTTTTTTAATGAAATAATCATAAGTAGGGTAATAAGCATTCTATAATATGTGTTATTAAAATTCTGGGAGAAAACAATGGTCAAAGTTTTCCCAGATATGACATAGACCAAGACTCTGCACAAGTGCTAAGAAAAACAGGAAGAAAACAAGACCTCAGGGACTTCCCTGGTGGCCCAGTGGTTAAGAACCTGCCTTGCAATGCAGGGGACGTGGGTTTGACCCCTGGCTGGGGAGCCAGGATCCCACATGCTGCGGAGAATCGAAGCCCACGTGGGATTGCTACTGACTCCGAGGGCCACAGCTAGAGAGCCCACAAGCATGCAGTGAAGATCCCGACGCCGCAACTGAGACGCGCCACCACCAAATGAACAAATAATGAATATTAAGAAAAGGAGACAAGACCTCAGCACACTACAGTGAAACTGCGCAAAAACAAAAAGAAAAGAGAAAAATCTTAAAAGTAGCCAAAACGAGAGACATTTAAAAATAGATGAAAAATGACAAAAATCAGAGACATGAGCCTATCAAAAATTGTGCAATCAGAAGACAATGAAACATTATCTGAAAAGTTAAAATGTTTTCCTACAGATTTCTATATCTAGTGAAAATCATATCTGAAGATAAGAACAATATTTTTTAGAAATACAAAAGTTGAGAGAGCTAATCACTAGCATAAACAAATAAATGATATATAAACACATATAACAGAAGGTTCTTCTGGATGTAATCAAGAAATAAATGATTGAAACATGGATCCACAGGAAGAAATAAAGAAAAAAAATGACAAATATGTAAAAAATACAAAAAACTATGCTTTTTTTCTCTTAATTAAAAAAAAAAATCTAACGACTGTTTAAAGCAAAAGGAACAATACATTGTGGGATTGATAACATTTGTAGAACTAAAATGTAGGACAAAGGACAGAGACAGGGTATAGATGCCAAAATCCTTAGCAAAATATTAGCAAGTCAAATCCACCAGCGCATAAAAAGATATAAACAGCAGGACTAAGTGGATTCATTTCCACCTAGGGTGGGTCAACATTTGAAAAATCAATGATCATAATCCATTATATCAACTGAGAAAAAGAAACATCATGTATAATAATTATATCAATAGCTGCAGAAAAAACATTTGACAAAATCCAACACCTACTCTTGATGAAAAAAAAAAAAGAACTCAACAAACTAACATGAGATGGGGTCTTCCTCTTTCTGACAAAGAGCAACTACCAAACGTGTGCCATTAACATCATCCTTAAAGGTGCGACGTCTTCCCTCTAAGATCAGAAACAAAGTAAGACAATAATACTCTTTTACACATTCAGCAGAATATATGAAATAATAGACCAAAACCAAAACTGTGGCAAGGATGTTAATCAGCTAGAAGTCGCAGACATCGCTGGTGGGAATGTAAAATGATACGATGACTCTGGAAGGTTGCGGCAGTTTCTTATCCAGTCAAGCATAAACCTGCCGTTTTGCTTAGCAGTTCCACATATTAATATGCATTTACCCCAGAAAAAATGCAAACACATCCACACACACACACACACACACAAACTTGTACATTCACAGTAGACAACAGTTGGAAACAATCCAAGTGTCCTTGCTGCTGCTGCTGCTAAGTCGCTTCAGTTGTGTCCGACTCTGTGCGACCCCATAGATGGCAGCCCACCAGGCTCCCCCGTCCCTGGGATTCTCTAAGCAAGAACACTGGAGTGGGTTGCCATTTCCTTCTCCAATGCATGAAAGTGAAAAGAGAAAGTGAAGTCACTCAGTCGTGTCCGACTCTTAGCGACCCCATGGACTGCAGCCTACCAGGCTCCTCCATCCATGGGATTTTCCAGGCAAGTGTCCTTGAAGAAGGGAATTGTTATTTTACTTCAGCGGGATACTGCTTAACAATCCCAGTGACAGAACTACTTCCACAGGCATTGTTATGCCAAACAAAAGAAGCCAGACTCCCCGAGGAAATACTGCCTGATGTCGTATGTCCTAGTGAAGTCAGAGTTGACCGAAGGGGAAAATGAAGCCACCGTAGTGTTGCCTGTAGGATGTGGAGGGCTGATTGTGCAGGCACCTGAGCAAGTTTCCTGGGAAAGTGGAAATACTCTCTATTGTGATTGGCTTGGAGGTTTCACAAGTGCTTCCATTTGTCAAAATTGTATGGATAAGGTGTGTACATTTAAACAATAAGTTGAAACCTCTAAATGAACCGTAAAGTGGTGACGAATGATGGGCTGGTGTGCAGTGGACGAGGATGCAAATGACAGGAAGAGCATAACTATCACAGCTGTTAATAAGTGCTCATTGAATTATCCTGCAGGTTTTGCATTTTAAATCATGTATAATAAACTGTTAAAATAACATCAACACTGGAATGCAAGAATAATAAAGAAAAAACTGAGAATGATTTTTTTCATTTCTAGGTTAGATCTTTGGAATTTTTGGTCAATGTCAAAAAGTGAGACAAGGTGTTTTTTTTTTTTT
>SJYQ01007495.1:252846-267176 GCA_006410935.1 Redunca redunca
AAGGAGATCAGCCCTGGGCGGTCTTTGGAAGGAATGATGCTGAAGCTGAAACTCCAGTACTTTGGCCACCTGATGCGAAGAGTTGACTCACTGGAAAAGACTCTGATGCTGGGAGGGATTGGGGACAGGAGGAGAAGGGGACGACAGAGGATGAGACAGCTGGATGGCATCACCGACTCGATGGACGTGAGTCTGAGTGAACTCCAGGAGTTGGTGATGGACAGGAAGGCCTGGCGTGCTGCGACTCATGGGGTCACAAAGAGTCGGACATGACTGAGCGACTGAACTGACTAACTAACGGACAGTGCACAAGAAAAAGCCAAGCGTAGCTGACTGACACGTCTGCAGGTGGCATCTAGTTGACATGGTGGGGGGAGAGAACTTCCCTGTTTTTGCGTGTGTGGTTACCACTCCCACTCCCTTTCATGGGTCCCCTTGTTGTTCTGTATGTCTGATTAGCAACCACAGATAAAGCTTCCACATTTCTGAATGGAGACAGCGAGTGCAGACCTACGTGGTGGACCTCACATGTCATGGTCTGGGTTAGCCCACAGCACTGAAAGACATGTGATGGTTTATGGTCCTTTTTTATGAAGACTCAGTTTATCAAATATCAGTGGTATGTATTTAGTCTAGGTAAAGTGAAAATGAAGTCGATCAGTCGTGTCCAACTCTTTGCAACCCGATGGACTGTAGCCTGCCAGGCTCCTCCATCCATGGGATTTTCCAGGCAACAGTACTGGAGTGGGTTGCCATTTCCTTCTCCAGGGATCTTCCTGATGCAGGGACAGAACCCGGGTCTCCCGCACTGCAGGCAGACTCTACTGTCTGTAGGTACATAGTAATTTTTTCCCTAATTTTCTTTTTTAACCGCTTTGAATGGGGAGAAACTGGTCCTTTTTTCTGGTTCCCTTCCTAATGAATTGAAAAAGAAAAGCTAAGAATCACTCAAGATCCAACTGTGTGGGATTTTTACTTTCACAAACGATGTCCCCGAATCCCAAGGTATTTCTACTGCCAGGATCTACCGGCAGCTCCGCACTGGGCCATAGCAATACAGTTCTCCCTTGTTGCCCCAGAAGAATCAGGAGCTGGGTTTCTCAGTGCCTCGGTCACAGAACACAAAAGGTTCCCAGATCTTCTCAGAATGTGTCTTCCATCTCAGAAAGGGCCATTAACATACAGGGGATGGGTCTTTATATCACATTTGGGGGCTACTTTAGGAAATTGTGGGAAATGAAAAGAAATTGGCTCCAAAGGGTTTCTGCTGTCTTCACCTACGGCCATAAGGATACTTTAATGTCTTATTTAATCTGAAACTGGGCTTCCCTGGTGGCTCAGTTGGTAAAGAATTGCCTGCAATGCAGGAGACCCAAGTCTGATGCCTGGGTTGGGAAGATCCCCTGGAGAAGGAAACAGCTACCCACTCTATATTCTTGCCTGGAGAATTCCATGGACAGAGGACCCTGGTGGACCACAGTCCATGGGGTCACAAGAACTGGGCACAACTTAGCAACTGACTCAGTCTGAAACTGATAGAATAGGAATCATGGAACAGAAGGACAATAACACCCAGAATCCACGTGCTCTCCTGAGAATCAGCCCCGGGAAGAGGGTGCCCATCACACGCTGTGCAGCACACACAGAGCCGCTGTGAACCCATGTGAGGCTCCAGAAATCTCTCACCCCCGAGGATGACATGACAGAGTCGGGAGTGAGATAACACTACTGTGATCTCAGGGCGAAAATGAGAGCACTTGCTCCTGGGACCTTTCGCCCCTCCACACAGCTGTGGCAAGGGAATGGGTGGAAAAGTTTTGAGCTCAGATCTTCCCAGCTTGTTATTTTCCAACAGAAAACAAAGTCAGGGGACAAGTAAAACATTCCATTGGGGACAGGATGGTTCTGTTGTCCCCAGACAAATCCCGTCACGTTTCTACAGACACTAAAATTACAGGCCTGCAGAGAGATGAGCTAATGCATCCTTGCCTTAAAACCGTGTGGGTCCTTCTCACATACACAGATCGCCCTACACATCCATCTGGGTAAGTGTCTCTTTATTCCACACACTTAGAATCGTGGCATGGGTAGGATCCAGACAGGGCATGGGAGGAGGAAATCAGGTCTACAGGGAGGCTTTCTGGTAGCCTCAGATTAGGCATCCAGCTAAGCCAGCTACCACAGCTCAGAAGACTGCTTTGTCTACAACACAATATGAACATTCTAAATATGCTTATCATTTCATGACTTATAAAAATTATTTGATTCTCAAATGAATAGTCAATTAATTTTAGGTACCCATTCAATTTCTCTGAATAAAATGACTTTCATTTATTAACTGTATCAGTTCTCAAGTAACATGATTATCTACTCATTTTAGACTGAAATTTTACTAATTCATATGTATACTTGTCATGAAAGGGTAAATTTTAGCTCTGGCTTTTAATTAAATATACTCAATTTAATTCTCTCCGCAAAGCAACTAAAACTATTTATTGTGTCTTCTGTAGTTGGTATAATTTTAAAAATTTAGATTCCTTATGAGGAAATTAGGTTCTTTGTTCAAAAAACTGTTTCATAAAGAGACTTTAACCTTGTATAACTATAAAATATCTACAGTACTTTTTCATGAAAACCTTTTTTGTCTTGATTTTAATACCACAAATTTTAATGGTGTCAGCACTTAAACCTACATTTTAGCAGCTACAAAACCTCAAATCACAGAACAGTGAGAATGAGGCTGCAATTACATTAAAAATTAAGAAAATAAAGTGATGATGATAGAGATTTCCTATGCTTGTCTAAGGATATTATCTCCAAGAAATCTGTGAGGAGAAACGCTGTTTGGGTTCATTTGTTTATCTTTAATCCATATATTATTTCATATTCATTAAAAGATTTTCATTGGTATGGATATGCCAGAACAAATTTCATTTGGAAGAAAATTATAACCCTTATCTCTGTGCTTGGGTTTTACATTTTCTTTTCTTTGTGATTTTTCAATTGAGGCATAATTGACACACATTATATTAGTAATTTTAGATGTACAACATAATGATTTGATATTTGTATATGTTGTAGAATGATCACCACACTAAATCTAGTTAACATGCACCACCATAAATATTTACAGAAACTTTTTTCCTGTGGTGAGAACTACATTTTATTTTTCAAACCGTATCTTATCATGCATTTATAATAATAAACAGATAAATGTGAGCCAATCTCCCTTCTTGTTACTAAAATACCAAGACTGTGATGATAAATGAAAGTGGAAGCGGTTTAGCAAGAAAGCCTTTCTGCTCTTATTTTGCCATCGGTTGATTACGGAAACCAACTCTTAAATGGGACTCTTCTGTATTCTTGAGGTCTGACAACTTAATATTTGTGACATGTAGAGCCTCTGGGGTTTTAATGTTCCTTTAATTGGAAAAAATAATTACTCTTCTCATTATAGATAAAAAATATTTACACTATAAATACTGTGGTTCAAGTGAGCACCTGAGATGGGACTTCACAGTCCTTTCACTTAGGAAAATCATTAGATAATTCTCACCCGTGTTTTCTGGGAAATAGCTGCCATCCATCAACTCACATACTCCCCAGGTTTTTCTTCCTTATTCTGGGTTTACACACGTCACAGATGCTCTGCACACGGCACTGACATCTAGCTGATGCGTGGGCTTTCCTGAGAGTACGAGGTGGTTCCCTACAGTTCTCTTCGCAGTTTTCCAGCAGCAGTTGTGCTTCAAGGGAGAGAATATACCCAATATACCCGCAGCCCCAAACCCACTAGAGTGGTATGTGATCAACTCCATCTTATAAACACCTTTGGACCATTTTAACTTGATTTATGGATGACAAATGTAACAACAAAGATGAAGCTGACCTATAAGATAATGATAAACCCAATATACATGCTCCTAAGTGCTGACATTAAATGTATTATTTGCACATCATCTCCACACTCCTAAGTGTGCACTGTTATGATCCTGTTGCAGATGAAAAAGTGCACATGTCCTTTCTTCTCTTTTAGTGTCTGTGAAATATTCAAATCCTCCAGGATGTTTTCTAATAAAAACACTATGGTAGCACGGAAATGGCTACATATCTTCATAATGCAGTCAGTTCTCTGTATGTGTGGATTTCAAATCCACAGATTCAACCAACCAGGGTGGAAAATATTTTTTGTAATTCCAGAAAATTCCAAAAAACAACACTTGAATTTGCCACATGCTGGCAACTGGATTCCCAGCATTTACACTGTTATTCAGTATCGTATAGGTAACCTAGAGATCATCTGGGGCTTCCCTGGTAGCTCTGCTGGTAAAGAATGTGCCTGCCATGCAGGAGACTCCAGTTCAATTCCTGAGTCAGGAAGATCCTCAGGGGAAGGGATGGGCTACCCACTCCAGCATTCATGGGCTTCCCTGGTGGCTCAGCTGGTAAAGAATCTGCCTGCAACATGGGATGCCTGGGTTCGATCCCTGCGTCGGGAAGATCCCCTGGAGAAGGGAATGACAACCCGCTCCAGTATTCTTGCCTGGAGAATCCCACGGACAGTGGAGTCTAGTGGACTGCAATCCACAGGGTCGCAAAGAGTTGGACATGCCTGAGCAACTAAACACAGCCCAGCATGTTCAGAGCAACTGAACATACTAGAACTTCTTGCTAAGTACCTGTGACAATATTACAGCCCTATACTCCTGGTTTACAGATAACAGACCTGTGAAAATGCCTAAAGCCATTTCATGATGCTAGGTACCTCATATTTATAAGGCTTGACTTAAAGTAAATACGTGCATCGCACAGATAAAATATCCCAGTAGGCTATCACCAAACTCTTGAGTATAAATTGTGTGCGTGGTCCTCCTGACTAGCGAGAGAGCAGTGCTTGCTTGAAGGACACCTGCAGGCTTGAACTCCTGTACTGAAGCCCTATGGAAGAAACCTCCTTCAGGGTGGGGTGAACACCAGTTTTCTAATTAAAACCTGCAAAGAAAACAATCCAGAATCTATTTAAACTGCTGTTAAATTTACCACCCTGGTACCACATGTCAAAGGGCGGAGAGAAAAGAAATCTGTTCCTGCTAATGACTGACAACTCAAAGAGCCGTAAGGTAGTGTTTTCGGGTTAGATAATGAAATATGTGCAGGATGTGAAGTTACCTTGGAGGAGTCCAAAAAAAGAGCAACACTCCATCAGGGCACTATGTACAGAGAATTTTTTAAATGGTCCACAGTTTTGGTAGTGATTTCCCCTCTCCCCTGAGGCAGGAGCAGGGCTAAGGAATTATTAAGAGAACTGCACCAACTCTCCCAAGTCCCATGTATGAGGAACTAGATAATACTAAAAACAGTATCTAACATTTCTATAGAGACTTTTATGCACCATACACTCTTCTCCATTTGGCACGCTTCATCTGTTTATTCTCATAATATCTTTAGCATAGAGGTAATGTGGTTTACTGTGTTCTACACAAGAGATAAACAGTTGAGGCTCAGACCTAAAGTGGCTGCTTGGAGCCACACTTGCACTCAATGTCCAATCACACATTTAATTTCAAGCCGACTCTTCAGGGACTGTGCCTGTCAACATTTAGTCTTTGAATATTTGGTCTGACAATCAGTAAGCTAGAGGAAAGACAGAACCGAGATAAAACAACTCTGTGCATGGCGATCCAGTTGACACCCTTTGTTTAAGAGGACCTGAGGTCCACCTGTGGAGAAGGCAGCGGCACCCCACTCCAGTGCTCTCGCCTGGAAAATCCCAGGGATGGGGGAGCCTGGTGGGCTGCAGTCCATGGGGTCGCTAAGAGTCAGACATGACTGAGCGACTTCACTTTCACTTTTCACTTTCATGCACTGGAGAAGGAAATGGCAACCCACTCCAGTGTTCTTGCCTGGAGAGTCCCAGGGATGGGGGAGCCTGGTGGGCTGCCGTCTCTGGGGTCGCACAGAGTCAGACACGACGGAAGTGACCCAGCAGCAGCAGAGGTCCACCTGTAGGCATTTCTCCTCATTCTAATTCAACAAAAAGGATAGAGCTCTTTTTACATATGTAGCCTTATATCACGTTTCTGCAGATAAAAGGCAAACTATTTCTCACTATAGAGGAAATCTCAGGTACTATGCAAGTACAGCAATGAGATACACAAGCCAGTGAAGACTGGGAAGTACTGAGACTGAAGGAATAGTGGGGATGGTGTTTGGGCAGGGGATAGGTAAAGCAGTCTTGTGCACTGAATAGTGGTAAAGCATAAACTGGGATCAACCCACCTGTTCATTTTTAATATCCATTCATTTATGTAGCTGTACCTGGTCTTAGTCGTGGCACTAATTTATGGCCTTGACATCTACAGGGATGATACGAAGGTGTAGCCTGGGATTCCCATGAATTTAAGGTCATACATGTTAACAAATTACAGGTAACCCCAACCTATCTACCATTGGTATGATCCCAATGGGTCAAAGATCTGTATTCTACTGGTATGACCATTTAGCAGCTTGTGTGCGTGTGTGCGTTGTGTGTGCCTTCAATGGGGTTGGAGGATGTAATTGACCATATCTAAGCCTTGACAACTTTCATAAGCTTTAAATGATAGTAACCGGGCTATTAGCCTATTGAATTCTGAGATTTCTATGATGAGAATGGCAGTGCTACACAACTGCAAGGCCCTTGACGCCTTAGAGCATCTCAGGGAGATATCTGGGCTATAATTCAAACTGAATGCTGTATTTTTGTACCTGATAAATCCTTTAATGTAACACATTTGAACCACATGAAAAATCAGATTTCTGCTCTAGGTGACCCATTCCCTAGTCTTGACAATCTTTAAAAAAAAAAAATGGTGTGGGAGGCTCATGGCTAAAATATTTTTAATTCCACTAATGTTATTAACTATACCATTTGTATTTCGCTTGTTTCACAAGATTATTATTTCTTGTATCACCAAGTATATGACCAAGCCTTCAATGGAAATGATGCCTAGACTTGAAGCAGTTGATCAAATGTATAGTTCGATGTATGATCAATGGTTGTAATAGTGTAACTCTAGAAGGCAGTGGCACCCCACTCCAGTCCTCTTGCCTGGAAAATCCCATGGATGGAGGAGCCTGGTGGGCTGCAGTCCATGGGGTCTCGAAGAGTCGGACACGATTGAGCGACTTCACTTTCACTTTTCACTTTCATGCATTGGAGAAGGAAATGGCAACCCACTCCAGTGTTCTTGCCTGGAGAATCCCAGGGACGGGGGAGCCTGGTGGGCTGCCGTCTCTGGGGTCGCACAGGGTCGGACACGACTGAAGCGGCTTCGCAGCAGCAGCATAAGCTGGGATCAACCCACCTGTTCATTCTTAATATCCATTCATTCATGTAGCTGCACCTGGTCTTAGTTGAGGCATGTGGGATCTAGTTCCCTGACCAGGGATAGAAAGCGGGCCCCCTGCATTGGGAGCTCAGAGTCTTAGCCAATGGACCACCAGGGGAGCCCAACCCACCTATTCAGATGGTGGCAACAGTGCCAGCTGAGGTTGTTGATATTGGTCATATTTGTGATAAAGAGTTTTCCTTGAGTTTCTCCACAGGTATTTACTTCATGCTTATTTTCCTCCACAAAGATGAATAAAAATAGACTTTCCAGTTTCATTGACATAAGAAACACCTTTTTCTCTGAAGTTGCCATTGGGATCTTGGCCAACACCATCCTTTTTCTCTTCCATGCCCACAACTTCCTTCTTGAGCACAGACCCAAGTCCACTGACCTGACCATTGGTCACTTGGCCCTAATCCACATAGTCATGCTACTAACCGTGGCGTTTATGGCTGCAGACACCTTTGGGTCTCAGAAAGCCTGGGATGACATCCAGTGTAAGTTGGTTCTCTACCTGTACGGTTTGATGAGGGGCCTCTCCATTTGTGCCACCTGCCTGCTGAGTGTCCTCTGGGCCATTACCCTCAGCCCCAGAAACTCCTGTCTGGCAAAGTTCAAACTTCGCTCATCCCATCACAACCTGTATTGCACTCTCTTCCTGTGGGTCTTCAACATGTTCATCAATAGTCACTTCTTACTGTCCACTGTTGCCACCCCCAATGTGACCTCAGCCCATCTTCTACGTGTCACTGAGTCCTGCTCACTTCGCCCCGTGATTCACTTCCGTAGGTACGTACAGTTTGTACTGAGGACCATTCAAGATGTCTGCTTGTTGGGGCTCATGGCCCTCTCAAGTGGATACATGGTGACTCTCTTGTACAGGCATAAGAGGCAGACCCAGCATCTTCAGAGCACCAAGCTTTCTCCAAAAGCATCCCCAGAAGAAAGGGCCACCCAGACCATTCTGTTCCTCATGAGTTTCTTTGTGGTCATGTACTTTTTGGACATAACTGTCTCTTGGTTCTCAAGAATGTTGTGGGATATCGACTCTGTGCGTATGTGTATCCAGATGCTTGTGGGAAATGGCTATGCCAGCGTCAGTCCTTTGGTGCTAATCAGTACTGAAAAGCGAATAATCAAGGTCTTAAAATACATATGGGTGAGATGGCATTAAATATGTAATTATTCTGCAATGGAAGTGAAAGTTGCTAAGTCATGTCTGACTTGTTACGACCGCATGGACTGTAGCCCACCAGGCTCCTCTGTCCATGTGATTCTCCAGACAAGAATACTAGAGTGGTACCCATTTCCTTCGCCAGAGGATCTTCCTGACCAAGGGATTGAACATGGATCTCCTGCATTGAAGACAGATTCTTTACCACTGGTGCCACCTGGGAAGCCCATTCTGCAATGAATGAGCCATTTAAAAGAGGATTTAAGGTACTGACTTCAAAATTATTAATTACAGTGTACAGCCTGTGCTCTCTGCGTTAACTGAAATATGTGGACTTTGGCTTTGTCTGTTAAGTCTCTTCACTTTGATACATGTAGCTCACAAATACATGGCAGGTCATTTAACAGCATATCTATTTCAGATAATTCATGAGTTTCACTCAAATCCCAGTCTTAAGAACTAAACCCCTTACCCAGTAGCAAACTGTAAAGGAATAGAAAGGATATAATGACTGTCTGGGAATGCATGAGGGGAAAAAGAAAAGCAGAATAAACTCTACAAACAGTGTGAAGAAAATTTGGGGGATTGTAACAGTTGTTTTACATGTTTAATACACATTGAAAAGAATTCATTCAGTTCAGTTCAGTCGCTCAGTCGTGTCCGACTTTTTGTGAATCACACCACAACAGGCCTCCCTGTCCATCACCAACTCCCAGAGTTCACCCAAACTCATGTGCATCGAGTCAGTGATGCCATCCAGTCATCGCATCCTGTCATCCCCTTCTCCTCCTGCCCCCAATCTCTCCCAGCATCAGGGTCTTTTCCAATGAGTCAACTCTTTGCATGAGGTGGCCAAAGTATTGGAGTTTCAGCCTCAGCATCAGTCCTTCCAGTGAACACCCAGGACTGGTCTCCTTTAGGATGGACTGGTTGGATCTCCTTGCAGTCCAAGGGACTCTCAAGAGTCTTCTCCAACACCACAGTTCAAAAACATCAATTCTTCGGTGCTCAGCTTTCTTCACAGTCCATCTCTCACATCCATAGAATCCACTGGCATGCTTCAAATTCATACGGTTTACTATTTATCAGATAAATCAAACAAGGTGTTGAACAACAAAGTTAAAGAAGAACAAAGACCAAGGACAGCACAAGGAAAGAAGTCATAAAGATCAGGCAGAAATAGAGACAGGAAAAAAAAAAAAAAGGAGAGAAAAGATCAGTGAAACCAAAAGCTCTTTTTTAAAAGATAAACAAAACTGGCAAGCTTTTCAGTTCAGTTCAGTCGCTCAGTCATGTCTGACTCTTTGTGACCCCACGGACTGCAGCAAGCCAGGCCTCCCTGTTCATCACCAACTCCCGGAGCTTGCTCAAACTCAAGTCCATTGAGTCAGTGATGCCATCCAACTATCTCATCCCCTTCTCCTCCTGCCTTCAATCTTTCCCAGCATCAGAGTCTTTTCTAATGAATCAGTTCTTCATATCAGGTCGCCAAATATTGGAGAGTCAGCTTCAGCATCAGTCCTTCAAATGCATATTCAGGACTGATTTCCTTTAGGATGGACTGGTTGGATCTACTTGCTGTCCAAGGAATTCTTAAGAGTCTTCTCCAACACCACAGCATCAATTCTTTGGTGCTCAGCTTTCTTTATAGTCAGACTCTCACATCCATACATGACTACTGGAAAAACCATAGCTTTGACTAGATGGACCTTTGTTGGCAAAGTAATGTCTCTGCTTTTTAATATGCTGTCTAGGTTGGTCATAGCTCTTCTTACAAGGAGCAAGCGTCTTTAAATTTCATGGCTGCAGTCACCATCTGCAATGAATTTGGAGCCCCCCCCAATAAAGTCTATCACTGTTTCCATTGTCTCTCCATTTATTTGCCATGGAGTGATAGGACCGGATGCCATGATCTTTGGTTTTTGAATGTTGAGTTTTAAGGCAGCTTCTTCACTCTCCTCTTTCACTTTCATCAAGAGCCTCTTTAGTTCCTCTTCACTTTCTGCCATAAAGGTGGTGTCATCTGTGTATCTGAGGTTATTGGTATTTCTCCCGGCAAACTTGATTCCAGCTTATGTTCATTCAGCCCAGCATTTCACATGATGTACTCTGTGTATAAGTTAAATAAGCAGGGTGACAATATACAGCCTTGATGTTTTCCTTTCCCGATTTGGAGGCAGTCTGTTGTTCCATGTCCAGTTCTACCTGTTGCTTCTTGACCTGCATACAGATTTCTCAGGAGGCAGGTCAGGTGGTCTGGTATTACCATCTCTTTAAGAATTTTCCACAGTTTGTTGTTATCTACACAGTCAAATGCTTTTCCATAATCAATAAAGCAGAAGCAGATGTTTTTCTGGAACTCTCTTGCTTTTTCGATGATCCAGCGGATGTTGGCAATTTGATCTCTGGTTCCTCTGCCTTTTCTAAAGCCAGCTTGAACATATGGGAAGTTCATGGTTCACATTCTGTTGAAGGCTGGCTTGGAAAATTTTGAGCATTACTTTACTAGCATGTGAGATGAACGCAATTGTGCGGTAGTCTGAATATTCTTTGGCATTGCTGTTCTTTGGGATTGGTAAGCTTTTAGACACCTTCATTTTAAAAAAAAAAGAGGCAGGACCCAAATAAATGGAATAATACACAATAAAGGAAAAGTTATAACTAATATCACAGAAACACAAAGAGTCATAAGAGAACTCTATACATAGTCATATGACAATAAGTTGGACAACCAAAAAGAAATAGATCCCTAGAAACAGATAATCTTCCAACACTGAATAGGGACAAATAGACAATTTGAAAAGACTGATTGCTATTATATAGTAATTATAGTTATCAAAAAACTAACAAGTCCGAGACCAGGATGCTTCACAGGGAACTTCCACCAAATTTTTAATGAGGAGGTACTACCTATTCATTTCAAATGATTCGAAAGTATGTGGGAGGAGGGAACACTCCCAAATTCATTCTATGAGGCCACCATAATTACCTTGTTACCAAGAGCAGAAAAGGGATTACAAAAAAAAGAAAATTATAGACCAATATCTCTGATAAATATAGATGTAAAAATCCTCAACAAAATATTAGCAAACCAAATTCAACATTACATTAAAAAAAAATCACACACCATGATCAAGTAGGATTTTTTTTCCCCAGGGATGTAAGGATGGTTCGATATTCCAGAAATCAATCAGTGTAGGATACCACATTAACAAAAGGACAGGAAAAAAAAATCACACAATCATCTCAATAGATGCAGAAAAATCATTAGACAAAATTCAACATCCATTCATAATAAACTCTCCTATCAAACTGGGTATAGAGGGAACAAACCTCAATAAAATAAAGGTTATGACAAGCCCACAGTTAACAGCATACTCAATGGAATGGTGAAAAGCTGAAATCTTTTTCTCTAAAATTAGAAACAATACAAGGAGTCCCACACCTGCCACTTGTATTTAACACAGTATTAGAAGTCCTAGCCACAGCAATCAGACAAGAAATAAAAAGCACTCAGATTAGAAGGGAAGAAGTAAAAAAGCCACTATTTTCTGATGACATGATACTATCTAGAGAACACACTAGAGTTTCCATCAAAAAACTATTAGAACCAATGAATGAATTGGTAAAGTTGCAGGATACAAGATTAACATACAGAAATCTGTTATTTTTCTATACACAATAATGAACTATAGGAAGAGAAAGTAAGAAAACAATGCTGTTTAAAATTACATCAAAAAGAAAAAAAAATACCTAGGAATAAACTTAACCAAGGAGGTGAAACACCTATACTTTGGCAACTGTAAAACACTGATGAAGGAAACTGAAGATGATACAAAGAAGTGGAAAGATACTCTGTCTTAACGAACTGGAAGAAATAATATTGTTAAAATGTCCATACCACCCAAAAGAATCTACAGATTTAATACCATTCTTATCAAAATACTCATGATATTTTTTGAAGAATTAAAACAAGTAAGCCTTTAGGATTTTAATGTATACTGAACCACAAAAGACCCTGCGTAGCCAAAGCAAACTTGGGGAAAAAAAGAAAGCTGGAGACATCATGCTTCCTGACTTCAGGCTATACTACAAAGCTGTAGTAATCAAAACTGCCTGGTACAGGTACAAAACCAGACATACAGATCATAGAGAGCTCAGAAATAAACCCATACACCTATAGTCAATTAGTCTAGGACAAGGAGGCAAGAATACTCAATGGGGAAAAGACAGTCTCTTCAATAAATGGTGCTGGGGAAACTGGACAGCTACATGTAAAAGAATGAAATTGGAACATTTTCTCACAACATATACAAAAGTAAACTCAAAATGGATTATAGACTTAAATATAAAACCTGAAATCACAAAACTTCTAGAAGAAAACACAAGCAGTATACTCTCTGATATTGGCCTTAGCAAAAAAATCTCTCCTCGGGTAAGGGACACTAAAGCAAAAGTAAACAAACAGGACTACACACTAAAAATACCCTGTGCAAAAACCAAAGACCATTTATTGAATAGGATAAAATATTTGTCAGTGCCATATCAGATAAGAGGTTAATATCCAAAATATAGAAAGAACTCATACAACTCAACATCAAAAAATAAACAACCTAGTTTAAAAATGGGCAGTGGAACTGAATAGACATTTTCTCAAAGAACACATACAGATGGCCAACAGGCAAAATGAAAGATGCTTAATATCCTCATTGTCAGACAAAAGCAAATCAAAACCATAAGATATAACCTCACACCTGGCTACTGTCAAAAACATAAAAAATAACAAGTGTTGGTGACGATGTGCAGAAAAGGGAACCCTCATGGTGGGAATGTAAATTGCTGCAGCCACTGTGGAAAATGGTATGGAGGTTCCTCAAAAAAACTAAAAAGACAACTGCCATACGACCCAGCAATTCTGCTCCGAGATATTTATCCAAAGAAGATACAAATGCTAATTAGAAAAGACACATGTACTTTATGTTCATGGCAGCGTTATTTTTATAATAACCAAGATACGGAAGTAACCTAAGTGTCCATGTGGTTTATATTTACACAATAGCGTTTTACTCAGCCATAAGAAAAGAATGAAACCTTGCCATTTACAAGGCATGGTTGTACCAAGAAGGTTCAGTTCAGTTCAGTCACTCAGTCGTGTCCGACTCTTTGCGACCCCATGAATCGCAGCATGCCAGGCCTCCCTGTCCATCACCAACTCCTGGAGTTCACTCAAACTCATGTCCATCGAGTCGGTGATGCCATCCAGCTGTCTCATCCTCTGTCGTCCCCTTCTCCTCCTGCCCCCAATCCCTCCCAGCATCAGAGTCTTTTCCAATGAGTCAGTCCTTTGCATGAGGTGGCCAAAGTACTGGAGTTTCAGCTTCGGCATCAGTCCTTCCAAACAACACCCAGGGCTGATCTCCTTTAGGATGGACTATTTGGATCTCCTTGCAGTCCAAGGGACTCTCAAGAGTCTTCTCCAACACCACAGTTCAAAAGCATCAATTCTTCGGTGCTCAGCTTTCTTCACAGTCCAACTCTCACATCCATACATGACCACAGGAAAAACCATAGCTTTGACTAGATGGAACTTTGTTGGCAAAGTAATGTCTCTGCTTTTGAATATGCTATCTAGGTTGGTCATAAGTTTTCTTCCAAGGAGTAAGCGTCTTTTAATTTCATGGCTGCAGTCACCATCTGCAGTGATTTTGGAGCCCAAAAAATAAAGTCTGACACTGTTTCCACTGTTTCCCCATCTATTTCCCATGAAGTGATGGGACTGGATG
>SJYQ01007496.1:0-28432 GCA_006410935.1 Redunca redunca
TCATGCCCCGCCCCCAGGAGGGGACCATCCGGTGTGTTTACTAAACATACATAGGCATAATATGTAAATACGTTCTCAGGGCCGCCCCCTCCAGGAGGGACCCGTCCGGTGTGCTTACAAAAAGAGTCAGACGACCCGAAGGTGGTGGGATTTATTCACCCGGGCCGGGTCAGCGGGCCCTGATCGGGCAGTGGGCAGCGTGCGCGGTCCGGTCACTCCGCCCCACCAGAGTCCAGGTGGACGTAAGCGCTGTCTGACTCTGGCCCCTGGGCAGCACACGCGCCCCGCACAGGGGTGGGGGCCTCCTCCTTGCAGAGGAGGACTTGGGGTCCACAGGCCGGGCCCTAGGGAGAGAAGCCCTGGTGAGCTTCACAACAATGGGAAGCCACGTGCTGGCCCCAGGAGGCTGGTGAAGCGCCCGCCTGGGTGCTGCTCCGGGACAGGGGCCTGTTTGGGCGCCTCGCTCAGGGGGCAGGGGTCAGTATTCTTGGTTCCAGGCTTGCAGGCAGGTGCCAAGGCTGATTCCACTCCGCCTCCAAGGACGGGATCGTTTTAGCTCTGAATACCACCTAGCCCTGAGTTACAGGCAGGCCCTGGCGAACAGCAGTGACGTTTTAAATATAACACCATTGGGGTCATCCATGCTTACGAGGTAAAAGTAGTGAAAAGCAAGCTTAGACTGATTTTTTCACACTGATTTTAACTGTTTCCTTAAGAAGCGCACTGTAAAAGTCGACGCTTTCTTTCAGCTTCTGGCTCCTCTCCAGGCAGCAGGCACTTGAGACAGTGGATGCTGCCGCCTGAGAGGGACCCTTGGGCTGGAAGCCTTTCATACAAGTGAGAGGAAGGCATCTCCAGTCCTTTCCCTCCGTGCCCTTGACTCCAGTGTGCCTCTACGTTTTAAAAAGCAGGTTAACACTGTGACAAATTAGCATCTCCAATGAATGCAGTTCTCGGAGAGGAACCGGCAGAGGGAAGGAGCCTGGGGGTGGAGCTGGCGCCAGACAGAAGCACAGGAGGGCCAGGCTGATGCGACCGCAGCCGCAGTGCTTCCGATGACCTCCTGGGTCTTGGCGGACGCCCAGGAGGCTGCAGGCCTCGGGAAGCCGGCCGTGAACCCACCTGCTCTGCAAGCCCCGCGGGAGCGTCCTGCGGCAGAGCGCGCACGTCCCGGGGCTCCCCACGGCCCAGCCGGGCAGGTCCTTCTCCCTCTGCCTCCGCGGGCAGCAGCGAGGACTTGGGGTCGGCGAGCATCCTGTGGATAAACGTGCCCTCTCAGAGGTCGTCACCTAGAGGGGCCCGCGCCAGGCAGCCTCCAAGGGCCATTCCCAGCGGCACCAGCTCGCTCCTCAAACACGGAGACGCGCTTTAGATTCAAGCCAACATCTTGGTTTAGAGAACAAAACTGGAAATTCCGTGGAGCGCGGCTGGAGGCAGATGCCTGGGCCCTGCTGGAGCGTCCGAGGAGGCTCTGCCTCGGGGAGCCCAGCACCCCCCCGAGTGACGGGCGGGGAGGACAGCAGAGGTCACGGTGTGGAAGTGGGGGTCACCGGACCGCTTCTCAGACACAGTCTCACGCTGAGCCAGTGGCGGCTTTCAGAAACGCGTCCAAAGAGGTGAGGACGCCTGACTCAGGGTGGGCCATCAGCCTTCAGCTCCCAGTGACCCTGGGGGAGGGTGTTGGTGGGAGGGACGGGTGTTGAAGGGGTTGGGTCCCAAGGAGGGGGTCCTGGGGCCCTGTGGGGGTAGGAGGGGAGGAACAGAGGGGCTGAGACTGAGACGGGACCCACGGAACACGGCGTCATGGGCTCTGCCGGGCCAGGGGCCACGTGGGCCAGGGGCCACGTGGGCCACCAGCCTCCCTGGACGTCAGGACAGGACACCGGAGTCTGGGTCCCCTCGCTGGACAGCAGGGCAGGAAAACTGGGCTGAGACTGCCTCCACTCAGCCCCTTCACACAAGAACACAGCTCTAGGTTTTTCTCAGAGAAACTGATAAATAGCAAAGGATTGACAGCAGCAAACCAGCCGTGCTCTGCAGGACCCGGGGCCGCTCTTCAGGCGGCAGCGAGCGGGGTGTCCTCCAGGCCAGCTCTGGGCTCCAGCCGGCAGAGCGGGCAAGGCTGACCCCTCAGCGCGCCGCCTCCTCGTAAGGAGGAGGTGGGACGGGGAAGCAGGTGTGCTGACTTGAGGTGCTGCACAGAGGCTTAGCCTTGGGCCCAGGAGAGGCTGCCCCGCCCGGTCCCCATGCCAGCTTCTCCAGGGTGAGTGGGAAGCATGTGGATTTACGCTTCTTTCCCGCTGCAACTGCGTTCCCGTAGAAACAGTGCAAAGTGCAGCTGCCAGCTGCCTGAGGCGCAGGATAAGGCTTGTCCTAAACAAAGAGCCTCCGAGCACTTCCACCTCAGGCCCCGAGACTCAGGGTGGGGATTAAACTTGGGACAGTCGGTGAAAGAAGTGCATGTTGGAGGAGCTGAGGTGCGCCCCACCATCCCGACTGATGACTGACTGGGAAACACGATCTGGATGAAATGCACCCCGAAAGGGTTGACCTGAGATGCTCAGACTGCAGGAGTAAGTAGGCAGAGAAGGTCTCAGGACTGGAGGCTGACCAGCAAGACGGATGGCCCGGACAACTGCCCGCAAGTCAAGCCTTCAGTGCAAAAGGTGCCGAGAAAAACATTTATCTCGGTGAATGCAATTTCAGTGAGATGAACAATGTGAACAGTGGTGTTTCTATTGCAGGAAGAAAGCTGCTCGGACAGGTGGCCTGACGGCGTTCACCGTGGATCCGTCTTTCAGTGGAAGCATGTCAATGCTGGTATATTCCCGGCTGAAATTGTGTTAATCGTCATTACCCCAAAATGTACAGGCTTAGATCTAAAATGGTAGGGGAGGAACAAATGGGGGGGAATCAATATGGAATGAAGGTCAAGGCCCCCAGAGCACCTGAGAGGTGTCCTGAGAGGTGTCTCTCTCGATCTCTGTCTCTCCCTGTGTCTCTCTGTCTCTCCGACTCTCTCTGTCTCTCCCTGTGTCTCTCTGTCTCTCCGACTCTCTCTGTCTCTCCCTGTGTCTGTCTGTCTTTACGTCTCTCTCTCTGTCTCTCTCCGTTGTCTCTCTGTCTTTGTGTCTCTGTCTCTCTCCATTGTCTCTCTATCTGTCTCTGGCTCTGTCTCCCTGTCTGTCTCTCCCATTAGCCCCCTCCCTTCCGCCGGGCTGGAATCATCAGGGCCTCAGCGTGCAGATGCGCAGGGGCTCAGAGGAGCCTCCGGGAGGAGGGGCTGTGGTTTAGGCTCCTTCCCTCGGGGCTCTGAGGAGGCAGAGTACCCAGGGCCCCTCGGGGAGGGGACTCGGGGGCTCATGCAGAGGCTCAGGAGGTTCCGTAAAGAACTCCTGCCCCTCCCCCCTCTGCCAGCACTCTCCCCCCGCCATGGGCTGGCAGGCGGCTCAGGTAGGAGACACTCTGCAAACCAGAGCCGTGTCTGCAGGGGCTCCTCCAGGCTCCAGAGTCTGCAGCCAAGTGTGGCGGGTGCTTCCCTCCCAGAGTCCCTGAGGAAGGTGCTCATTTATATTGAAGAAAACAGCTATTTCTCCCGAGTCATGGCGGGGGGGCACAGCATTCTTCATAACAATAAGCAGACTGATGTTTGACTGCAAGCTCTGCAAATGCAAAGCTGTACCCGAATGCTACCAACGCTACACTGTGGTAACGCCAGCTTCACAGTGGGAACGTTTAGCAGGTGGCTACAGAACCAGCTGACTGGGGCTGCTTGCCTAAGCCCGTCTCATTTTCATTGCTGAGCTGATTTCTCGGTACCCAAGGGTTTAAGAACTGGTAATAACTAAGCTTTCAGGACCAGGGGATTGTGAAAACACAGGGGCTGTTCCCTGACACCACACCCTCTAAGACTTGGTCTGCAGTCAGGGTAAGCCATCTACCGGTGTGCGGGAGGCAACGAGCTCCCGGGAAGACAGGCGCCCAGCACAGGCCCTGGGAGCAGAGGGTCAGCGTGACGTGTGGACACGGGCCGGGTGCTGCACCCAAGTCTTAGAAGCAGACTCCTGCAGCAAGCAGGGGAGAGCTGGCCCCAGGCTGACCTGACTGTCTGCTCTTGAGGGGAGGGAGAGGAATGAAGAACAAGGTTTTGCTCAGGAAAGACCTCTCTTCTCTGAGAAACCTTCGTAAGAACAAGAACCTTCGTTATTCAGCAGAGTGGCTTAATTGGACTGGCTTAATCGGAGACCCGGTATCACCGAGTCTCCATGCAGACGGCGGACACCCTCTGCCCTGTAGGGTTGCTCACCCTCGTTATTTGGGGCTGAAGGCAAGTCAGGAAGCAAATGGCTCTCGACACAGACGGGCGGCAGTAGAGACAGCTGGCGATCGCCACCAGCTTCAGATCAGCCGGGCCCAAGGTGAGGAGCCGCTGCGAAGTGGGGACTTACCACCTGCAAACCACCGTCCAGGTGAGGCCGGCCAGACCGCAGACGAGCACGGCACCCAGCACCAGGGAGACCACAGACGCCCGCGGGAGCCTCCCGGAGTCTGGAACAAGAGCGGAGCTGGTCGGTGAGCCTGCCAGCCAAGGACTGGGGCCAGCCTGCCTGCCCGGCCCCAGCCCCAGCCCGGGTACCCCAACCCTGGGAGCTCAGCAAGCTCTGTCCCGCTGGCCGTCCATTCCCGGCTGGCCTCTGCTGCTCTTGGAGCTGAGCTCTGCTCCTCCCGCGGGAGTTTACAGAGATGTCTTGCCCTGGTAACACGTGCTGGTATAGGAGTTGGAAGCCAAGTTAAGATTCCAGACCTGCAGCTGGGAGGCTGTGTGACCACAAGCAAGTTGCTTACCCTCTCTGTTTTGCACATGGGTCTCAAACACCGTGCTTCGCCCCTCAGAGACAGTTCAGGGGAGCTGAAACTGAGCGTCTGCAACAGGGTCCGCACAGCGCCCCCGGGATTCACAGCCTTCTGTGTCTCAGGCAAAAACCCATGGGCCCTGCTCCCATCCAGTGTCAGAAGACGTGGCAGTGGGGAAAGCAAGGCCAGATGATGACCTCAGTCACCCCGAGTTCAGGCATAGACACACCCGGCGGGCGCAGACACACCCGGTGGGTGCAGACACCCGCCACGGGCACAGACTCCCCCCGGTGGGCACACAGGGTCCACGGTCACCCTGAGTGTGACACAGACACCCCCGGCTGGCACAGAAGCCATGGTCTCACCCCCCGGCGGGTACAGAGGCCCTGGCCTCATCCCCCGGCGGGCACAGAGGCCCTGGTCTCATCCCCCGGCAGGTACAGAGGCCCTGGCCTCATCCCCCGGTGGGCACAGAGGCCCTGGTTTCACCCCCGGGCTGGCACAGAGGCCGTGGCCTCACCCACACAGGTCCTGCCGTCCTCGCCGGGCACGTGGGGGTCGCTGCACTCACACTGGAAGCCGCCCTTGGTGTTCTTGCACCGCGCGGATGCGTGGCAGGGGGGGTTCACTTCATCCTCACACTCATTGATGTCTGCACACACGACAGGACGTCAGTGCCCAGCCTCTGCGCCCCTCCCCAGGAGGTCAGCCCCTCCCCAGTCCTGTCTCTAGGCGGGAGCAGGGGGACGTCACCCCAGGCCAGGGCCACACCTCCCGGCTCCTGCCCTTTGAAGGAGAACACCCCCTGAGCCCGCCGAGGCTGTGTGCCCCTCAGCCCCTCAGGACTCAGCTCAGCCCGTGGCCGCCTTCTCCCGCCCCATCTACGGCGGCCACCGGGCCCGTAACCCCCCAGCTGGCCTGGGAAAGGCCCCTGGGACGCGGCCTGGAGGCAGAGGTCACACAGGCCGCTGGTCCTTGCTCAGACGTGGAGACTCGGCCTCCCTGGGAGACGCCGGCACTGTCCGAGTCAGCCCATCCAGAGCGACAGCCTCCAGCCCGACGGTCCACACTGGGCCTCCACCACCGAGGGAACGCCAGGCATGCGGTGGGAGCTGAGACCTGCTCCCCGGGTTGAGCTGAGCTCCCAAAACGGGGAACGTGTGCAGCCTCCGCTGTCTCCCGCCTGAACCCATGACTATGCCAAGTCCCCAGGCTCCCGTGTCTAAGTAACAAGCCCTCTATTCGGGCCGATTCCAGGAGACTTGGGCTGGGGCAGGCGTCCAGAGATTCGATGTGTCCTACACATGCATTGCATGGCCACACAGCACCCTGGGAGTGATGAGAGCTGGCTAGCACAGAGCTGGCCAGCGTGGCATCAGACACATCCAGACGCCGCCACGCTCGGCCCAGCCGGGTCCCTGGGCAGCCACGCTCTGACGGAATCCAGGAGGGAGGCCTCGCCTGCCATCCTCCCGAGTCTACTGCGCTCGTGGCCAAGCCCTCACCTGAAGGGCGCCCGCCCCGGCCACGCCCACGTCCTCCGGGGCAGATCTGGACGCCTGACGAGGCAGAAATGCCCTCACCCCCTCGATTTCCAGGCAGCTCCCTGTGCCGCCGGCTCGTCTGCAGCTTGAACCTGGACGTCGCCCAGAGCCCCTGTCTTGCCACCTGGTCGTCCTTCTCGCACCTGGAGGAAGCGTCTGCACCTTCCCTGCTGCAGCCCCTGCCTTCCCCGGGTCCCCACTCCATGACTCAAAGTCTAGAGGCCGGGGCCCTTCTGAGACAACACGTTTAGAGTCCCCAGAATTGGAAAGAAAATCTTGTATTGTGATGGCCTCTACACAACAGAAAAGTTACCATCTTCCCTGTTTTTCAGGCACATTCTGGTCGAATTAGGCACCTTCGCAGGCTGCCAACTAGGACCACACTCCATCTCCGGATGGTTTCCTTTTCCCAGATCGAAACTGTAGAACTGAGCAAACTGGGTCTTGCTTTCATTTCATTCCCTGTGAACCGGACCGGTTCTTGCCTGAGTCCACCTCCCATGCTCCGAGGTCCTGCTAACGCGGCTGACGTGGGCGCGCTTCTCCCGGCCCAGGAGGCGTCCTGCTTCTGCTCCGGGTCTCTGCTCTGGGTCCCTCCAGGAGCAGGAATGCTGGGCCCCCGCAGGGAGGAGACAGGTCTCCCGGGAAACGGCGACCTCCAGTGGGGACTCGGCTCCCTCGATGCCTCCAGTGAAAACGCTTCTGCTTCACCGCAGGACTGGCTCCGCAGCTCCGGCCCACGAGCCTCCCTGGGTTCCAGCCTCTGCCGCCGGCTCTGTCCTTCCCTGGTCATTCACCTGTCGGCAACTGTGAGGTGGCTCCTGAGGCTTCCTTTCTAGAAAGACGACTTAGGGACAGGGGCCCCTGGGAGGGCATCCTTTATCCAGGCAAACAGTCCCTGGAAGGCAGTGGTGCCCACAGGCACTTCTGCGTGAGGGCAGTTATGTGTGTATGCATTGGGGGTTTTCTTTAAGTTCTTTTCTTAAGTTGAAGTATAGCTGCTGTACAATATTATGTAAGTTATTTCACATTATAATATTATCCGTTATATTAGACAAGTTATAACGGGTTGGTGCTAGTGGTAAAGAACCCGCCTGCCAATGCAGGACACACAAGAGACACAGGTTCTGTCCCTGGGTCGGGAAGATCCCCTGGAGGAGGCCCATGGCAACCCACTCCACTGTTCTTGCCTGGAGAATCCCATGGACAGAGGAGCCTGGAGGGCTACAGTCCGTGGGGTCACAAAGGGTCAGACACGACTGAACTGGCTTAGCACGCATGCATGCACACAAATTATATTACATAATTTATATTATGTTCAGTTCAGTCGCTCAGTCGTGTAAGAC
Organism: Redunca redunca; assembly: GCA_006410935.1. NCBI lineage: Eukaryota > Metazoa > Chordata > Mammalia > Artiodactyla > Bovidae > Redunca > Redunca redunca. The sequence goes on from SJYQ01007496.1 coordinate 7,745, forward strand.
TCTCTGTGACCCGATGGACTGCACCACACCAGGCTTCCTTGTCCATCACAAACTGCCGGAATTTACTCAAACTCAGCTTGTCCATTGAGTCAGTGATGCCATCCAACCATCTCATCCTCTGTCATCCCTTTCTCCTCCTGCCTTCAATCTTTCCCAGCATCAGGGTCTTTTCAAATGAGTTAGCTCTTCACATGAGGTGGCCAAAGTATTGGAGTTTCAGCTTCAACATCAGTCCTTCCAATGAATATTCAGGACTGATTCCCGTTAGGATGGACTGGTTGGATCTCCTTGCAGTCCAAGGGACTCTCAAGAGTCTTCTCTAACACCACAATTCAAAAACATCAATTCTTTGACACTCAACTTTCTTTATAGTCCAACTCTTACATCCATACATGACTACTGGAAAAACCATAGCCTTGACTAGATGGAACTTTGTTGGCAAAGTAATGTCTCTGCTTTTGAATATGCTATCTAGGTTGGTCATAACTTTCTTTCCAAGGAGTAAGAGTCTTTTAATTTCACGGCTGCAGTCACCATCTGCAGTGATTTTGGAGCCCAAAAAATAAAGTCAACTACTGTTTCCACTGTTTCCCCATCTATTTCCCATGAAGTGATGGGACCGGATGCCATGATCTTCATTTTCTGAATGTTGAGCTTTAAGCCAACTTTTTCACTCTCCTCTTTCACTTTCATCAAGAGGCTTTTTAGTTCCTCTTCACTTTCTGCCATAAGGGTGGTGTCATCTGCATATCTGAGGTTATTGATATTTCTCCCGGCAATCTTGATTCCAGCTTGTGTTTCTTCCAGTCCAGCGTTTCTCATGATGTACTCTGCATATAAGTTAAATAAGCAGGGTGACAATATACAGCCTTGACACACTCCTTTTCCTATTTGGAACCAGTCTGTTGTTCCATGTCCAGTTCTAACTGTTGCTTCCTGATCTGCATACAGGTTTCTCAAGAGGCAGGTCAGGAGGTCTGGTATTCCCATCGTTCTCAGAATTTTCCACAGTTTATTGTGATCCACACAGTCAAAGGCTTTGGCATAGTCAATAAAGCAGAAACAGATGTTTCTCTGGAACTCTCTTGTTTTTTCGACGATCCAGCGGATGTTGGCAATTTGATCTCTGGTTCCTCTACCTTTTCTAAAACCAGCTTGAACATCNCTGGCTTGGAAAATTTTGAGCATGACTTTACTAGCATGTGAGATGAGTGCAATTGTGGGGTAGTTTGAGCATTCCTTGGCATTGCCTTTCTTTGGGATTGGAATGAAAACTGACCTTTTCCAGTCCAGTGGCCACTGCTGAGTTTTCCAAATTTGCTGGCATATTGAGTGCAGCACCTTCACAGCATCATCTTTCAGGATTTGAAACAGCTCAACTGGAATTCCATCACCTCCACTAGCTTTGTTCATAGTGATGCTTTCTAAGGCCCACTTGACTTCACATTCCAGGATGTCTGGCTCTAGGTAAGTAATCACACCATTGTGATTATCTGGGTAGTGAAGATCTTTTTTGTATAATTCTTCTGTGTATTCTTGCCACCTCTTCTTAATATCTTCTGCTTCTGTTAGGTCCATACCATATCTGTCCTTTATTGAGCCCATCTTTGCATGAAATGTTCCCTTGGTATCTCTCATTTTCTTGAAGAGATGTCTAGTCTCTCCCATTCTGTTCTTTTCCTCTATTTCTTTGCACTGATCACTGAGGAAGGCTTTCTTATCTCTCCTTGCTATTCTTTGGAACTCTGCATTCAGATGCTTATCTCTCCCCTTTTCTCCTTTGCTTTTTTGCTTCTCTTCCTTTCACAGCTATTTGTAAGGCCTCCCCAGACAGCCATTTTGCTCTTTTGCATTTCTTTTCCATGGGGATGGTCTTGATCCCTGTTTCCTGTACAATGTCACGAACCTAATTCCATAGTTCATCAGGCACTCTATCTATCAGATCTAGGCCCTTAAATCTATTTCTCACTTCCACTGTATAATCATAACGAATTTGATTTAGGTCATACCTGAGTGGTCTAGTGGTTTTCCCTACTTTCTTCAATTTAAGTCTGAATTTGGCAATAAGGAGTTCATGATCTGAGCCACAGTCAGCTTCTGGTCTTGTGTTTGGTGACTGTATAGAGCTTCTCCATCTTTGGTTGCAAAGAATATAATCAGTTTTATTTCAGTGTTGACCATCTGGTGATGTCCATGTGTAGAGTCTTCTCTTGTGTTGTTGGAAGAGGGCATCCGGTATGACCAGTGCATTTTCTTGGCAAAACTCTGTTAGCCTTTGCCCTGCTTCATTCCATATTCCAAGGCCAAATTTGCCTGTTACTCCAGGTATCTCTTGACTTCCTACTTTTGCATTCCAAGCCCCTATAATGAAGAAGACATGTTTTTTGGGTGTTAGTTCTAGAAGGTCTTGTAGGTCTTCATAGAACCGTTCTACTTCAGCTTCTTCAGCATTACTGGTTGGGGCATAGGCTTGGATCATCATGATGTTGAATGGTTTGCCTTGGAAATGAACAGAGATCATTCTGTCGTTTCTGAGATTGCATCCAAGTACTACTGCATTTCAGACTCTTTTGTTGACCATGAGGCTACTCCATTTCTTCTGAGGGATTCCTGCCTGCAGTAGTAGATATAATGGTCATCTGAGTTCAATTCACCCATTCCAGTCCATTTTAGTTCACTGATTCCTAGAATGTCGACGTTCACCCTTGTCATCTCTTGTTTGACCACTTCCAATTTGCCTTGATTCATGGACCTAACATGAATCAGGTTCCTATGCAATATTGCTCTTTACAGCATCAGACCTTGCTTCCAACACCAGTCCCCTCCACAACTGGGTGTTGTTTTTGCTTTGGCTCCATCTCTTCATTCTTTCTGGAGTTATTTCTCCACTGATCTCCAGTAGCATATTGGGCACCTACCGATCTGTCTCTCCCATCAGGAAGCTTCCATAAGCCTCTTATCTGTCTCCATCAGAGGACAAAGAGACTGAAAACCACAATCACAGAAAACTAACCAATCTGATCACATGGACCACAGGCTGGTCTAACTCCATGAAACTGTGAGCCATGCCATGTAGGGCCACCCAAGACAGATGGGTCTTGGTGGAGAGTTCTGACAAAACGTGGTCCACTGGAGAAGGGAATGGTAAACCATGCCAGTATTCCTGCTTTGAGAACCCCATGAACAGTATGAACAGTGTATTATGTTACATTATAATATTATACAAGTCATCCTTAATTTGAAAAATGCAGACTCGGGGGTCGAGTCTTGCAGAGACACACCCGTTGAGCCACTGACCTCGACAGACCGGGGGCCTGGAGTCCCAGCCGCGCCGCGTGCAGGTGACCTGCTCAGGCCCCTGGAGCTGGAATCCGTGCCGGCAGGAGAACACCAGCACCCGCCGCCCAGGCTCGTCGCAGAGCAGGAAGCCCCCGTTCTCCACTTTGTCCGGGAAGCCACAGGCATCGTCTGGGCGAGGTCGGCCGGGGACCACCGTGAGCGCAGCACGCCTTGCGGTCCCTGCACTGGGGCCCCCAGCCTCCGGGAGGGTCAGGTCCCCAGGCTCCTCCCTCCAGGCAGGGCGCAGCTCTGGCCCTCCCACCGCCCCTGCCCGGCAGGCCTCCAACTCCTTCCCTCACACCAGCCTTGCCCAGGCTTCCCGCCCGTCCCCTGGAGCCCCATGAATCAAAGGCAACCACACTCCACACCGCACATGGCGGGGATGGGCCTCAGCCATCTGACCACCCTCCCGAGCCTGGGAGTCTCGGTGGCTCCTGGGCAGGCACAGGCTGTAGTCCAGGGAGCAGCTGAGCAGGGGGATGCCCCAGACAAGCCTCCCCGCCCCGCCCCTCCGAGACACGGGGCTCCCACCCCCAGACCCCGACCTTAACCTTCGAAGAGAACCTCGCGTTTCCTGTACCTGCAGGAGGGGCCTCCTGCCAGGCACGCAGGTCCATGCCCGGAATGCGGTCACATGACTCAAAGTCTTGGGGCCACTGCCCCACCCGGAAGGCGTCGCGGGGCACGCGGGCGAGGCCCGTGTTGTCGCAGATGACGCGGGACAGCGAGTGCCGGCCCAGCTCGCGCCGCTGGGCCTCCGTGAACACTGCGCCGTGCTCCCACCAGAACCTGCGGGGACAGGCGTGAGGACACTCCTGTGAGAGCCCAGGCCGGGCCCGCGACCACGCCTGCCCACCCCGGTGCCCACACTGCCCCTGCCGCAGGGCACTGCGCCGGGCTGTCTGAGGCCTCGGGGGCAGGGCCGCCCCCACCAGGTGGTGACAGTGATGCAGAGGGCCTCCAGCCTCAGGAGGGGCTGCAGACTCAGGAGGGCCTACTCTGCAGGACCTTCCCCGGGGCCCTCCTCCAGCCCGATGGACGAATCACAGGGCAATTCCAGTGCTGCAGACAGGCTCCCTTCCTCGGGAGAGGCTGCATCGCCATCAGAGCCCGGAGTGGAGCTAAGCCTCAGAGCACTCCCCTCTCCCCATCGCATGAAACTCTGCCCTGCGAGGGGAGCCCTCTGCACACCCCGCCCTGGCCCCTCAGTGGGAGCTGGTTGGGGCCCCTACCGGTCGCCATCCCTCAGGGCCTTCATCTGCTTTCCCACGAGGCAGGCGAACAGTGGGCCAGTCCGCGCGCCCGGCAGGAGGCGCTCCGCCAGGCCGCCCAGCCACACGTCGACGTTGTCGGGGTGCCCGTACAGGTCCAGGATTCTGCCTGCCATGCTCCTGTTGGCGGTGGCCGCGCCCAGGTCGGCCCGGGTCTCCAGCCTGGACAAGCCGCAGAACTGCCGCCACTCGTTGTACCCTGGGGGAGAGGGCCGAGGCCGCCTGTCCCTGCGGTCTGGACGCCCCCCCACCCGCCCGCCCACCAGCTAGGGCTGTGGCCGAAGGGTCCCAGTCACAGCAGCGCCGGAGGCCCCATGCCTGGCAAACCTCACGCCGCATGGTTCTAGTCCAGATGGCGGGGGCTCTCGGAGCCTGTCCACAGACCAGCAGGGAGTCCTGCCCTGCTGCTCGCTGCTGGCCTGGGCGGTTCCCCAGGAGGGCTCAACCTCGGCCCAGAGCCATGGCTGGGACGGGCTCTGGGACATGCATTCTGGGCAGCGGGCATCCCTGCTGTCCATCATGGATGCCTGGCAGACTCCTGTCTCCCCACCTGTCTCCCTCCCTGGGCACTCAGCGCCGTCATGTCTCTATCACAGAGTCTAGGCCCGATGAGAGAGTCCTCCCTCTCCCCAGCGACCAGGAGACTGGACCAGCGACAGGCTGGAGGCAGTGGGGTAGTGCCCACTGGCCCCAAGGGCGGTCAGAGAGGATCGGGGGGAGGTAGACACTGCATCCTGGGGCCCAACGTGCCGCTGTGTGTCCGGGAAACAGCCTCGCTTCCCCGACTCACTCCTGCTGGACACCTGGGCCCCTTCCCCAGGCGGGGGCTCAGGACATTGGCTGCTCCAGGGTCTGAGAAAAGCTGAACAGCCTTCAGTCTCACAGCTAATGTGCCTTACAAGCCACTTCCTGGATGCGGGCACAGCCACAGGCCCGGCTCTCTGCACGTGGAGGCCCACCTGGGAGGCCGTGGTCCCGGCCCCGCTGCAGGTTGATGGACGCCAGGTCCAGGGTCCCCGCGTCCGACAGCACGAAGAGCCTCTCTGTCAGCTCCTCGTTCAGCAGCTGGTCCTGCACCTGCAGCTTGGCCGGTCTCGCCAGCAGACCCCGCACGACGGGGTCCACGCCGCCTGGAGGAGGCAGAAAAGAAAGGCGCGCCCTCAGCTGAGTCCGGGAAACAGAACCAGGCCTCGATGGCAAACTAGGCTGCTTCTGAACAAACGTGTCTCACAAGCTCAGGAACTCCCCCCGCCCAGGGATCCCCAAGTCTCCCGGCCCTTAGGGTGCCACCTGGTGGTGGACTCCCTTCCGGACCCCACAGCCCAACCACCACGTGCGTCGGTCGGATGGCGGCTCAGGGGCGGGGCGTCGGTGTTTGTTTCTGAGCCACAGAAGCATTACCGCGGAAGCACGCGCTCGCCAAGTCTAAGGTGCAGACGAGTGAGCCCGGGTGGCCGAGGGCGCCAGGGCCCTCCTGGGAGTTCTGGAGACCCAGGCCCCGGGAGAGAGCCTGATGGCCCGGACTCGCCGTTTAGAAAGCGCTTGGGCTGTGCTGCTTCCCGCAAGAGCATCCAGCCAGCAGGCAGGATGCCACCTGGCTCCTCTTCTCGAGGGTGCGCCGGGGTGCCCACCTTCCTCCAGGAGCCGCCAGGGCCGGAAGAAGGCATCCCTGAGCAGCAGGCGGGGGCCCGGGCGCTCCTGGAAGTGGGCGTCCAGCCGCCGCACCAGCGGGTGGATGGTGGCATGGCCGAAGCGGAAGGCGGCCGTGGAGAACACGTTGGACACGGTGGGGTCCACGCTGGGGTCGTAGCCTCTGTAGGGGCCCACGTGCCGCCCAAAGGCCTCGGGGCCCAGGATTCTGGGGACGTAATCGCGCAGCGTGATGATCTGCGGACAAAGGAGAGCTGGTGGGAGCCCCGCCCAGACGCTGGGTCCCAGCCCGGGGCCACGGGGAGGGGCTTCTTCCTGCACAAGCCTGGGGGCCGCCGCACCTCCAGGGTTGTCTTCGGGGGTCATGCCATCTGGCAGGGGAACAGGAGACAGGAACACTATCTGTTCCCAATAAGTTCCTGTGTTCTCAGCCTTAGTGGAGTTGGGTCGGAGACAGCCCCAGACGCCCTCCGGGCCAGGCCTGGCCCAGCAGGGCTCAGCGGCTTCCATTCTGACCCCTCGGTGCCTGGGCTACCGGGGACCTAAGGCGGACAAGGAGCAGGCCCGTCCCATCCTGAGGCCGCCGTGTGGATATGGACGAGGCCCACCTTCCTCTTCTGTAACAGGACCTACAGGTCGTGGAGGCTAAAGGGCTGCTGTCCAGGGTCTGCTGCAGGAGCGCCCACATCAGAGACCGGCAAGCAGCCGCCACCGACTTAGAACAAGGCCCGCTCCCCGCCCCCCACCCCCGCCTCTGTGAGACCAGCAGGCTCAGCAAACGTGTCTGACCCGTGCCAGCAATGTCTCCAGCATCACTCAACTGAGAATGGCCAAAGTGACACTCCGCCCAGTATCCTCTGATTTGAGGTTTAAAAGATCATAATCAACACTTTTGCTAATTTGCAAATCTCACACAGATTGCATTCCCTTGTGATTTCTCCATTGTCTCCGAAATAAATCACAGTAATCGGTGGATCCCTCTCAAAGGGTTGCCATGAGGATTAAATGAGTTAAACCTCCCCGAGCACTTATAGTGGTCTTGGCATCGGGGGAGCACCAGCGGGCAGTGCGTTACTACGGCTGCGGCGGCCGCGGTCTCCTGCGGAACAATCACCACCACAGCGATAATCGTCCTCCCAAGGGACGCGGGACTTCCACGGGGGCGCCAGGGCCCTAGCGTTTCAGAAGTGGGCCGTGTATAAATCTCGCCCCGGGGCCCACTCAGCCCAGGCGTGGCGCCCACAAGGCCCCCGCGCACCTGGTGCAGCGCGCCCACCACCTTGCGCGCCTCCTGGTAGGCCGTGTCCGCGCTCCAGTGCGCGTTGAGGGCCTTGAGCGCGGTGGCCAGGCGGTTGTGCTCCCGCAGCCACACCGTGTGCAGGGCCGCCAGGGCGGGGACCTCGCTGGCGCGGCCGTCGCCGGCCAGGAAGCAGGGTGCGCGGGCTCCGGGCGCGCCGGGCTGGGGCGCGCAAGCGGGGGGCGCGGACGGCGGCGCGAAGGGCAGGAAGGCGCGGCCCGCGTCCCGGTAGCGCACGTTGACGCGCAGCAGCCCCTCGGAGCTGGTCCAGTTCCGCAGCCGCTGCTCCGAGGCCGCGGAGCTGCCGTACACGGTGGACGCGTCCAGGAACGAGGTCAGCCCGTTCATCTGCTGGCGCGGGTTGGCGGAAGACAGGTTGCCGAACAAGGCGCCTTGGGTCCCGGTGCCGCAGGCGGCCGTGGAGCGGTGAAAGGGCAAACAGGCGGGGCCCGCGGCGTTTGCGGGGAGCTGGGGGAGCGGGAGTCGGGTTAGCGCGCGTCCCGGGCCCCTCCCCAGAGGCGCTAGGCGCCCGGGCTGCCCAGCACCAGCAGCACCTCCGTTCCCGCCTGCCCGGGCGCTCTTCCGCGCGCAGGCCTCCTCCGGGTCAGGGGGATCGGACTGACACGCAGCTGCGCAGGCGCCCGCTCCCCCAAACTTCCCTCTGGTCTTGCCCCGCCTGGGGGGCCACCCCTGTGGATTCTGGCAGTGTGGGTGGGAGGCTTGGGGGCGCCCCGTCTGCGGGCTCTCCTTGCCTCTTCGCCAACCAGGAAGCTCTTCCTGGGGCCCGCATCTCTCCAGCCCTTCCTAGCTCAGGGCGTGGGGGATCGCTGCTCAGCTAAGGGTTAGGGAGTAAATGTGAGTGAGGACTCCGGGCCCACGCAGTCTTTGCTCGTGGGTACGAAATGTCCCTCGCCAGCCTCGGAGAGTTTCTTAGAAGTCACTGTGGGGAGCACAGGAAAACGCCTACGGGCGCATCTCCTTCCTTGCAGGCGCAGGAAACCAGAATATTAACAGAAAACGGTTCTGCTAGCTCCGTCAAAAGTGCCGGGCTCCTGCCCGAGGCTAGTGGCTGAATCGCAGGGGTCTGTTAGGAATTCTGCCCAGGATTCAGGGCAGGGCTGTTCTCTGCTTCACTACGGTGACAGCTGACAATAGCGACAAAGCTGGAAACGACCACCCCCAGTGCCCACCAGTAAGCGAGCTGGTTAAAGAAGCTGTGATTTGAACACAGTTGGGTAAGGAGGGCCATTTAACAGCCCAGTTTCTGTCCATTTGATGACGTGGAGCCGCGGGTAAGGTTTATCAGTAAGCGGCTCACGCTGGGCTCACATCATGCCGCAGTAGGACACAGCAGGTGTGTGTGGGGTGTGTGCGTGCTCAGTCGTGCCGGACTCTCTGTGGCCGCACGGACGGCACCCGGCAGGCTCCTCTGTCCGTGGGGTTGTGGGCTGCCATCTCCTCCTCCAGGGGGTCTTCCTGGGAGCAAGCCTGCGTCTCCCGTGTCTCCTGCACTGGAGGCGGGTCCTTTACCTCCGAACCACCGAATAAGGAGTAAACACACAGGTAATTTTCACTCCTTTTTTCGTGGCCCTGTGGGGTCTCAGTTCCCCACCAGGGATTGAACTGGCACTCTAGCCCCTGGACCACCAGGAGATGCCCACACAGATCATTTCATACCATACCTGTGCAGATCATCTCTGGCAGAAAATACAGGAACTCCCTCACCCCTCGCCCCGGGAACAGGACGAAGAGTGACCCGTGTCTGACACCTCAAAGCGTATCAGTTAGCTTCATACTAAAGTGAGGGGCGCTCAGAAACCCTACCTGTATGGGAAAGCATGGGCCGAGGGGCTCGCAGGTCAGCTGGCAGTCGGCCACCGCCCCGGGAGCAGGCGGGCCCGCGCTTTGCGGTGTGAAGGCGATGTCGTGGTCGATGTACTGGCCCCATGCCGTTAGGAGGTCAGAGTGCTGGTCGTCCCCTGTCACAGCCTCATTGGAGGCGTGTATAATGCGTCTGGTCACCTCCCGGACCTGGAGGGACAGACCAGCCGCCACATGCAGGAGCCACCTGCCCACAGGCGTGGGGAAGCTGGTGCCTGGCAATGAGGGGCCAAGGGGAGAGCCTGCGTTTCAGGGGCTCCGTGCCACGCTTAGGGCCCAGGAGCTGCTGAGGGAAGATGGGATCCCTGGAGACCCCCGACTGTCCTCCTCGAGATTCATTGCTCTTTGCTGATTTGGGGCCAAGAGGGCAGGAGAAGGGGACGATAGAGAATGAGATGGTTGGATGGCATCACCCACTCGATGGACATGAGAGTGAGCTCTGAGAGTTGCTGATGGACAGGGAGGCCTGGCGTGCTGCAGTCCATGGGGTCGCAAAGAGTCGGACGTGACTGAGCAACTGAACTGAACTGGTTTCTTCATTTGTAAATAAATACAAAATGTCCATCTTCCGGGAGTGGTGTGGAGATTAAACTGAATCCTCCAGGGATTAGCTCCAGATAGGCCATGGCTGAGAGGGTGCCTAGTGCCCTGGGGTGAGGGAGGAGAGGGCTGCTCCCCGGCGTTGAAGCCCGTGGTTTGCCTGGCCCGAGCTCAGACCGGCTTGGTGTCAGCAGCTTCCTTTCTCCACTTCTTTGTGACCCTGAGCGTGTATGCCTGCTGTCCTCTGCTTGTCCCACTACTGCATTTGGGGGCAGACTTGCTTTCTGGCTTCACTGGCCCCAGAGGAGGGAGGCTTTGCCCCATGAGGGGTCGCACCCAGAGCTTCCCCAGCCCTGATTCAGATTACTCAGAGGATGAGATCTGGGACTCCGAAAACGATGAGAGTTAGGTCAGACTTGGGATTCTGAGTTGACGCTGTGATGGCTGAGACAATGGGGGCCTTGGAATGGGGTAGGTGGGTTTTGCACATGGATTGGGTCTGACATTTCTGGGGTCAGAGGGTGGGCTGTACCAGGGTGATGGCCCGCAGAGATGTCCACGCCTGCATCCCTGGAGCCCGTGGCAACATCATGGCTACAGGGCCTTAGCAGGTTTGGTGACTGTAAGGACCTGGAGATGGGGGTGAGCCTAGATTCCGGGGGACCTGATCTAACCACATAGGTCCTTAAAACCTGAGACCCCTCCCTGACTCACAGGAGATGCGACTTCGGAGCAAAGGCACAGAGACGCAGCCTCGCCGGCGTGGGGGCCCGTGAGCAAGGCCGGTGGAAGCCACCCCCTGCTTTGCTCACTGAAGCTGTCAGCCAGACGGGGGCTGGCCATCCACTTTTGGACCCAAGGGGCCAGCAGATTAGGTTTGAGTTTATTTGACAAATGAGTTGCCTCTGGGAGTAGGTAGAAATTGCCATCTTTGCCTAAATGAGTGAATTCATCAATTTTAAGTGTCTTTGAACCTGGCCAGTTCTCTCTCTACTTGTAACTCGACTCTGCTGGTCCATCCGCTCACTGGCTAGTCAGAGCCACAGTTCCCGGTTACGTGGTAAGTAGTCCCCAACCCCCCCCACCCCGCCTCCCCAGCAGGGGCACCCGCCCGGGCCTGACCTGTGGAGCAGGGTCTCAGCAGAGGCTGGGCCCCCCAGGGGAGGGGAGGTTTGCCGAGCTCTAAGGCTCCTTGCAGCCCTGTTCTAGCAGCACTGACCGGCGGCAGGGGAAAGCCCTTGTACAGGAAGTGGGGGTTCCAGCCTCGGGGCTCGCTGATGCCGTCCTCGTAGGCGGGGGGCAGCCATCTGGCCAGCACAGTGTCGGAGGCTCCCCAGCGCGGGTGGTCTCTGTGGAGACAGAAGGGCACGGGCTGCGTTGGAGTCCAGGAGGGAGGCAGCGACGGGCCGTGCTGGGGCCTGGCGCCACGGTCTCTGGGTGAAGCCACGTGGTGCGGCTGCTCCCTGGGGGTGACTGGAGGGTGAAGCCCTTGGTCCAGCAGGGGCCGCGCGCCCCGCGGTGCGGAGATGCTCGGGGGGTGCGCGGGTGCCGTGGTCTCGGGAAACTGACTTGCATGGCAGCCGCACATGCCCTCGCCCAGCGCCTGAACTGACGCGTGCTCCACGTCCACATGCTGGCGCCCCGCCGCCCAGCTTCCACTTTCCCTCTGAGGCTGCCTCTCATCCGGAACTCGGGGCGCGCCACAGGCACCCCCGCGGCTCCCCACAGAGGCGCGCCCCGATTCCTCCGAGCACCCTCCCTTGGGCACCATGCAGCCACCCAGGCTGCTGCCCTTTCCTGTCGCCTGTGTTTACCTGGAGGATTCAGAGTTGGGATGGCTGTATTCACACTTTTATTTGAATAAAAAATAAGTCAGGCTTTTTCTGGGAGAGAGTAACTGTCACTTGGTTGGCCGATCAGACAATGAGATGGACTCAGTCAAAGAGGAAAATGGGGATGTTTTCTCTAAACAGACGGATCTGCAGTTTCGTTCTACTGGTCAGGATATATTTTGACAAAAACATAAAGTTCCTGATGAGGCAGAGTTCTGCCTAATGTCATCCTGATTTTACAAGTGACTTTTGAGCCTGACTTTTGTGTCATGAAGGTGCCTCAAGGAGAAAGGTATTAATAAGAATCAATACTAATATTAATGTATTAATAAGAATTGATAAGAATCAATCAAACTAGAAAAGGTCAGTTTTCATTCCAATCCCAAAGAAAGGAAATGCCAAAGAGTGTTCAAACTACCGCACAATTGCACTCATCTCACACGCTAGCAAAGTAATGCTCAAAAGTCTCCAAGACAGGCTTCTACAGTACGTGAACCGTGAACTTCCAGATGTTCAAGCTGGATTTAGAAAAGGCAGAGGAACCAAACTGCCAACATCGGCTGGATCATCAAAAAAGCAAGAGAGTTCCAGAAAAACACCTATTTCCGCTTTATTGACTACCCTTTGACTGTGTGGATCACAAAAAACTGGAAAATTCTTAAAAGAGCCTGGGAATACCAGACCACCTGACCTGCCTCCCAAGAAATCTGTTTGCTGGTTAAGAAGCAGCAGTTAGAACTGGACATGGAACAACAGACTGTTTCCAAATCAGGAAAGGAGTATGTCAAGGCTGTATACTGTCACCCTGCTTATTTAACTTATATGCAGAGTACATCATGCGAAACGCTGGGCTGGAAGAAGCACAAGCTGGAATCAAGATTGCCAGGAGAAATAATAATAACCTCAGATATGCAGATGATACCACCCTTATGGCAGAAAGTGAAGAAGAACTAAAGAGCCTCTTATAAAAGTGAAAGAGAAGAGTGAAAAGTTGGCTTAAAACTCAACATTCAGAAAACTAAGATCATGGCATCTGGTCCCATCACTTTATGGCAAATAGATGAGGAAACAATGGAAAGAGTGAGAGATTTTATTTTCTTGGGCTCCAAAAATCACTGCAGATGGTGACTACAGCCATGAAATTAAAAGACACTTGCTCCTTGGAAGGAAAGATATGACCAACCTAGACAGCTTTTTAAAAAGCAGAGACATCACTTTGCCAACAAAGGTCCATCTAGTCAAGGCTTTGGTTTTTCCAGTAGTCATGTATGGATGTGAGAGTTGGACTCTAAAGAAAGCTGAGCACCGAAGAATTGATGCTTTTGAACTATGGTGTTGGAGAAGACTCTTGAGAGTCCCTTGGACTGCAAGGAGATCCAACCAGCCCATCCTAAAGGAAATCAGTCCTGAATATTCATTGGAAGGACTGATGCTGAAGCTGAAACTCCAATACTTTGGCCACCTGATGTGAAGAACTGACTCCTTTGAAAAGACCCTGATGCTGGGAAAGATTGAAGGCAGGAGAAGGGGATGACAGAGGATGAGGTGGTCGGATGGCATCACCGACTCAATGGACATGAGTTTGAGTAAACTCTGGGAGCTGGTGATGGACAGGGAGGCCTGACGTGCTGAAGTCCATGGGGTCACAAAGAGTCGGTCACGACTGAGCGACTGAACTGAACTGAACTGAACTGAAGAATCAATACGTCCCAGAAATGTTTCTCACAACGAGAAAAGGAGAGACTAATGGTTGGTAACTAGTCCTTGAGCAAATCAGATATGAATAGTAAATCTATACATAGGTGATCAAATATGTAAACATGTAAAATAGACACATGAATATAAACATTTACAAAATATAAGGATAAAATGCCTACAGAACATATGGAAAAGTAAAGGACTATGTAAAGGGAGAAACAAAATACTTTTAATCATAAAGTTTCCTGCATGTAGGAAGAAAATCAGACAAATTAGAACGGAAGTGTTCGTTCAAGAGAAAAGAGTATGGGAGTTTTCTGTTAGAGAAAAATTTGCTCTGTTCTATAAAAATGGGTTCTTTTGTTCAAAGTTGTGGTACCCAAGGTCCCTCGGTCTTTATCAACACAGCCCTATGGCAGTAATAGCCATTGGGGTGGTTGGTGGTTACAGAGTCTTCCAAAAGGACAGAAGCGAGGCTGGAGTTTGCAGGTGAACAGGAGACCTCTGTGCTAGGCTCTCTGAGGTCACACGGCAGGGTCAGCTGATTCAGAGAGAGACCAAGATCCAGACTTCTCAGCTTCTTTCCTGCATCTGATGTGTAGGCCCTTAGAACATCTAGGCAGTGAAGGCTACAAGAACTCGGGCAAGCTGCTAAGGGTTTTTAACGCTTTTAAAGGATTTATAAATATAAATACCGAAAAATCAATGGCTTTCAGAATTGAAGGAGACTCGTGTACCCCAGTGTTCATCGCAGCACTGTTTACAATAGCCAGGACACAGAAGCAACCTAGGTGTCCATCAGCAGACGAATGGATAAGAAAGTGGTGGTACATATACACAATGGAGTATTACTCAGCCATTAAGAAGAATACATTTGAATCAGTTCTAATGAGGTGGATGAAACTGGAGCCGATTATACAGAGTGAAGCAAGTCAGAAAGAAAAGCACCAAGACAGCATATTAATGCATACATGTGGATCTAGAAAGACGGTAACAAGGACCCTGTGTGCGAGACAGCAAAAGAGACACAGATGGAAAGAACAGTCTTTTGGACTCTGTGGGAGAAGGCAAGGGTGGGATGGCTGGGGAAAATGGCACTGAAACATGTATATTATCATATGTGAAACAGGTCGCCAGTCCAGGTTCGATGCATGAGACAGGATGCTTGGGGCTGGTGCACTGGGATGACCCAGAGGGATGGGGTGGGGAGGGAGGTGGGAGGGGGTTCAGGATGGGGACACGTGTACACCCGTGGCGGATTAATGTCAGTGTATGGCACAACCAATGCAATATTGTAATTAGCCTCCAATTAAATAAATGAATCTTTTAAAATAGTGGTTTTGACACTAACTTATTATTACCAATGGACTGTAACACCCACCCATCGTTCCTATGTGAATGTGACTTGTTTGTGTCCTGCCTGAGAGGGAGAAGAGCCGTGCGCTGAGGACCGTCTGTCTCTAAGCTCCCGTTTGAGGCGGGGCCGCCCGTGGCTCCTGACCCTGGAGAAAAGGCGCTTCCTTTCTCCGGTGACTCCCGCCCAGCCCAGCTCTCAGGAGTGCTGCCCCCTTCTGTCTGAAGGACAGGGAATGGGCACGAGTCCTGGCATCAACCCTCTGCTGCTCTCCAGCACCTCCGAGGGGCTCGCTCTAGGACCGCGTTTCATCAGCTGCAGTGAGTCAGCATTCACGCGGGGTTCTGGTCGGTTACAGCGGCCGCTCTTTATGGAAATCCCATGGAATGTGGCTCTTTGACTCCAGAACTGCGCGAGTGTGAACCTGGTGCCGAGGCGACCGGGTTTTGCTGGCTGACTGTCGGGTTTCAGCAGCTCCTGGGAGGGCACGTGGTCTCCGTGACCGTCTCACTGGGGTCAGAGCCCAGCCTCCTGGGCAGGACCTGGGGCACCGTGGGGGGCCCCCCAGGCTCCTGGCACCGCTCTCGGAAGCTGCTTGGCTGGGGTGGGATAACCCAGTCCCCAGGCGTGGTTCCTTCAGGGGCTTCGCATTAGTGACCTCACTGGGAATGGTCGCAGAGCTGATAAGCAGCGGGGGGGACGTCTGTGGAGGGGAGTTTCACAGGGAGACGGGTATCCCCCCATCAGGATCTGTCTGAGCTCCAGCTCCTCTCTCCCGGGCCNGGCACGTGGCTGAGGGAGCGGCTGGACCGCTGCCCACCACTGTGCAGAGTCAGCATCATGCACTTTCTCTACCAAAACCTCAGATGATCCAGGGACCGTCCCTCCTGACGGCGACTGTCGCGTTCAAAGCCGCTGTGCAGCGAGGCGGCCCCGGGAGGTACCTGTTGTTGCAGGCGCCCGTGATGAGCCTGTACTTGGTGGCCAGGCAGGTGGCCGGGCATCGGGGCGGCAGCATGTGAGGCAGGCATCCGGACAGGTTTGCGATCGCGCTCAGCAGCCCCTCCAAGCGAGCATCTGAGGGAAGGCCCCGGCGTCAGCCCTGTGCTGCAGCGACGACCTGCCTGCCCAGTGCCCGTCCTAGCCTTGCCCCACCCCTGCCGCAGGACTCACGCAGAGGCTTTGTCCCTCTTGGCGGGAGGCCCTCCCTCCTTGAAACCAGCCCTTTCTCATTTACCCTCTTGAGTGCCTCATTGCTGGGAATGGGAGATTTAACATTTTTCCTTCGCTTTGTGATCTTTCAGAAAAGCGATTCTGAGCGTTCTGCCCCAGAGATGAGCACTGGGAAGCTGGGTGTAGAACCCCGGGTTTCCTGCCGCCCCAGCCCCAGAGGACAGCGAGTGCACGGCCTTGATCAGCCCCCGACCCTGCCTCAGATGCTTCCTAACGATGCCCAAGTGTCCCTCTCAAAACCCTCCTTTTCCCCTTCATGCTGATGATGTTGGGTCCTTCTTACAAATCTTTCTAGTTTTAGGGCCCCAGAAAACAGTCTGTTCTTTTTTTTTGGCCAGTTCTGTTGCTATTTGTGACAAATACAAGCAAGGACTCTTAGCTGAAGAAATCGTTGTTTTTCCAAGATGGTTCATATAAATCTTCAAAGACAGTGCCAAAAACTGTCTTTTTAAAACTGACCAAATACCAACGAAATGAGACTCGCCAGCAATTCACTCCCGATTTCAAAGGGAGGAGACACAGAACAGCTTCTCAACCATTGCTGCTCACCGTACAGCCTCTATGGAATGACTCTGTGGACAGCTGAATAAAGCTTAGGCCACAGTTTTGTCCAGCTATGGAGAAATGGGCATTCCTGAACAAAACAGGCAAAAATTCTTTGTACCAGGAGATGCTCAAGCACACTCGAGAGTTTAACAAACGAAGTCCACGGGAAGGACCACGATTGTAGCTGCATCAATACAAAGCCGGCATTAAGACGCATCGGTGCCAGCGTTGGAGCATAGATGCCAGCTGGTGATGGGCTGGCAGGGGGCATCTGGTGTCACATTCTGAATTTTCTAGACTATGCTGATGACAGGACTAACGAAAAGCACCCTAGAATACAGGGCTCTTCAGTTCTGCACCTTTGCCTGGACTGAACCCGTCCACTGAAGCTCCACCCGACCCCTCTGGGACTCTACAGCGAGAACACAAGGCCGAAGGCTTCTGGCCGCAGTCATCACCGCAGGACAGGACCGCGGACCGACGGTCCTTAGAAATGGCTTTCAACTGCTTCAGCAAAAACCTTTTCAAACGGGTCCTTGGTTGCTATAAAGTTGGTTAAACTGAGCTGCTAAGCTTAGTGTCTGAGAATTCTGGTTAACCTCAATTTAGCTGAGTCTGTCTCATTCTAAAGTAAATCAGCATTAAACTAACCTCCAGCTAGTTGGGAGGAGAAACTCAGAGACAAGTAGCTCATGGCACCACACGGGAAAAGCCTGCAGAAGTTCACTGAAACGAATCCTGTTTTTCCAGTTTGTCATCCTAGGACTCACCGACGGGCCTCATGTTCAAAAGCACTTCCGTTCTGAAGTGGAATGGAATTCCACTTACATGCTGCTCAGATTCTTAAGTCAGTGGAGTCCTGGGTGGGATGCAGCCCCCGGTTTCCTGGTCTGCCTGCGCCCAGCTGAGTGGACCACGGTGCGACTGCTCCTTTCGGGGGAGCACGTTTGACCCCAGAGGCCCGGGCAGGTCCTCAGAGGCAGTTTGCTCAGCAGTGGGGCGGCCGTCCTAGTCTCCCTGGACCACGCTGCCTCCCCCAGAAACTTGTTTCCTCGAGTTTTTACCGCTTCGGTAGGGGCCTTGGAAGAAACTTCCAGTTACTTTGCACCGTAGAGCAGGACGCTGAGACTGCTGAGCCGGCTCTCCAAACTCAGTCTCAGCAGCAGAGCAAAGCCAGGACGTCGTGGCTCTTGACCAGAGTCTCAGGAGCTGCTCGCTCATCCCGTGAGCCAGCGGGCGGCACAGGCCTCGCGCCCTGCTAGGACCCTCCCCAGCCCCCCGCGCTCGGCCCTGCCCCCTGGGCACTCACCTGTGGGCGGCCGGGAGGGTCCAGACCTCAGGTGGCCCCGTCTCACCGCCTCCTGCACCGAGGCCTCCATGACCTCCGCCGCCCGGGACGCAGCGCGGCTCGTGGGCTCAGGGAGTTTGGAAAAAGACAGAAGCTGCGATGGGGAGATAACTTCCCTTCTGTGGGGGTTTCTAGGCACAAAGAGGAGTGAGTGCGTGTGTGCCAGTCGCCTCAGTCGCGTCCGACTCTCTGCGACCGCCTGGACGGCAGCCCGCCAGGCTCCTCTGTCCGGGGGCTTCCCCAGGCAAGCATGCTGGGGGGGGTGCCTCCAGGGGACCTTCCCGACCCCGGGGTGAACCCATGTCTGATTATGTCTCCTGCATGGGCAGGAGGGTTCTTGACCACCAGCAGCCCCCAGGGAGCCCACAGAGAGCAGGTGTGAAGGCAGGCGCTCTTTTACGGTGTTGGGTGAGCGCTTCATCCTCAGTCACGTGAGCCTGAACCACAAGTGAGGACCAGGGGTCCAGGGAAGGGACAGGACCTGAGTGCGGACGGTCTGCGGGAAGGTGGAGAGACTGACGGACTTGGGCAAGCGGGCTCACTCGCTCCTTGCCACAGCTGTGTGAGGTCAGCCTGCGGTCAGAATCCAGCTAGCGGATGGGCTTGCTCAGCGCCTGTCCACTCGCTGTGCGTCGCCGTGGAAGCAGAGATCCTGATGCTTTCAGAAACTTCCTGACAGTGGCTCGCGCGTGTGTGTTTGCCGTTGATCCACGTTATACTTTGTAATAAGACTTTCATTTTTTGTTTAGATAAGGTGGTCTCACGTTTTATATGGATATTTCTTCTAGCCTACTGTGAAATACCCACTCCAGTGTTCTTGCCTGGAGAATCCCAGGGACGGGGGAGCCCGGTGGGCTGCCGTCTATGGGGTCTCACAGAGTCGGACGTGACTGAAGCGACTTAGCAGCAGCAGCAGCAGGAGTGTTATTTAAGGATGTTTTAAGGGCTTCTGGTAAAGAACCCGCTGCCAGTCCAGGAGACGCAAGAGACATGGGCTCAGTCCCTGGGTCAGGAAGAGCCCCTGCAGCAGGCATGGCAACCCACTCCAGCATCCACGCCTGGGAAATCTCATGGGCAGAGGAGCCTGGCAGGCTACCGTCACAGGGTCACACAGAGTCGGACACCACTGAAGCGACTTTACACAGATGCGCACAAGGCCGTTTTAAGCACTAATTAATCTTTCGGAGGCTATCGCTGTGAATAAGTAAATTATGTAACTTGAAAAAAATCCGGTTGGACATGTGGGTCCCCAGCACCGGGCGGGGCGCTGGGAGGAGCAGCCGTCTTGGTCCCAGACCCCAGGCCCCGAGGCTGTGATGCCTCAGGTGCACGCGGTCAGCGGAGCGGCTCCCCAGGCTGGGCAGCAGCAGGCCTGGGACTCAGCTGCCTGGGGCCTGGTTTCAGCGGGGCGGCCTGTTTTCAAGGTCTCAATGGCTTTTCTTCTGCTGTTACTAAAATCCACTGTTCGCACAGTAAGCAAGTAGCCTTGGTTCCAACATTTGCATTTAAGACAAAGCCCCCCGGCCACAGACTTTGTCAGCTCTGTGTGTCAGGAGTGAGTCCCCCTCTGAGCAGGCAGGTCACCCAGGGGCGGGAGGGGCAGCCCTTCACCACCCCTGGAGTCATCCTGGCCCCCTTCATGGACAGCTGCCACCATGCTTGCGTTCACACTAACATAGTCTGACTTCATGGGAAATATTTCTTCTCTTTTTTTCCCCTTTGATTCAAATTTTTATGAAATAAATAAAACTTGGTTACAGCCAATATGGACGATAGGGACATTTTCTGGTGGGAATAATAGACATTTCGAAATAAATCAACCCCTGCCTTGTGATATTTTGTGTCTTGAGAGCTTATATAATTATTGCTTTGTTTCCAACAAAATAGCACACTTGTGAAGATAAAACCTGTGTTTTAGATTTTCGTTTGTTGTGCTTGGAGAGGAAATGGCAACCCACTCCAGGATTCTTGCCTGAGAAATCCCATGGACAGAGAAGCGTGTCGGGCTGAAGTCCATGGCGTTGCCGAAGAGTCAGACACGACTCGGCGACTAAACAATAAACGGCAGACTATAATATCCTCAATGTTGATTCTGATTAAAATTAAGGTGTTTCCTAACGATTCAAAAAGACTGGTGGGCAGATTTAATTCCTAGGTAAAGTTACACCTGTGTGTCTGGACCCCCCACCCTCTCAGCGTGCAGGCAATTTCCCAGGAGCCAGGCCTTTCGAACCGGGAAATACTGAATTCCCACTGCACCACTGCCCTCTGCTCTGTTTTGCTGAGAAACTTTGAGGCTGAATGAGGCTCTCGGTTACTTGCACACGATCCTAGAAACATGAATCAACCATGTGAGTTTCGGCTCCTACTTTGTAAAATGGGGACACCGTGAAGATGAAGGTCAGCAGATCCATGCAGACGCCCCACAGCCCCTCCCAGGCACCATACCTTCTCATCGAAGCGTAGATAGACTTGTCCACCAGGAGCCTGCTGGCCTCCACGATGCCCCTGACCTGAGACTCCTCGGTCTCTCCTACGAATGAAGCATCACAGCATCAAACACAAAATCCACAGTGTCTCCACCCCCTTAGGTTTCTCGTCCGTGTCCAGGTTGATGCAGTGACGACCAGGTGGCTCTGGGCCTCCACCCGGTTATGACTCCCCTTCCTCCCTTCCTTTCCCTCCCCCTCCACCCCCCG
>SJYQ01007496.1:34754-61715 GCA_006410935.1 Redunca redunca
GTGGGGTGGGGGCAGGGGTCAGCCGTGTCCTCTGAGGCCGGGCGGCAGTGGGTGCTCCTGGGGGCCAGCGGGAGGGGACCTTGGGAGGGTGGGGTGGGGCGGGATCAGCTGTGACGTCGGCTTCTCTGGGGAGAGCAGAGTGGATCATCCAAGAGGTGTTGCTGGAAGGCCCTGGGCCCAGCTCCCAGGATCACACATCCTCTGAGACCTCAGCGCCCGGGTGCATACAAGGGTGCCTGGACCAACGCCCGCGACCTTTCAGACGCAGAGGAGGACGCTCCGTCCAGGCGGCGGCGGAGGAAGGCCCAGAGAGGCTCTGTGAGGGCGGCGTTCCCATCACCTCTATTGCTCACGGTTTCTGCCACAAGGACAGGAGATTAGAAAGCAACTCTGTTTAAAGTCCTGTTAAAGATAAAAGGGATTTTTAACAAGTTCTCCCTTAGGCTCAGTCATGAGTGATTGACTTGCTGGGACATGAAAAGGGTTGACATGGAGGCGTATTCGGTTCTCGCCGATGAAAATCCTGAATAAACTCAAACCTGCAATGAGCGTCCTTAGCCTCACTGCGACGTGAGGGGAGTTTGCACTCTCACCCAGGCTGCTGGAGGAGACCGAACGTTGGAACTGCGTGATTCTCCTCAGTCACTGCAAAGCCAAATCACAAGTATTTCTAGATTTTACGTACAAGGGCATGTGTTTTCTGTAAGCCAGGAGCTCCCCCCCCACCTACCGATCTTTAATAACTTTGCAAAATGAGTTTTCTGAATGTGGAAGCTTGACAACAAGGATGAAGACTGAATGCTGTAGAAAGGACACAAATTAGAGTCCAGGAGTCCACGCTAAGAGGGCTCGGTGGCGAAAAGCGCTGCACTCCAGGCCTGTGTTTCCTTGTGGCAGAAATGGGGCAACTTCCCTGGGAAGCAGTAACAGTCTCCTGGGTGAGAGAACTTACAGAAACCACGGGCTGAGCACACGTGGACGCGTGTTTCCCAGGCCAGGTGCCTGGAGGAAGCATGGGACATTGCACACGTGTGACCGCGTGCCCCTCCCGGAACGTCCTGGAGAGGCCCTGCCTCCCTTCCTACTTTCACACGAGGAAGCCGAGGCTCAGAGACGCCGACGATCCTGCCAACAGCCGGGCGCCCCACTGGCTCTGGTCTGAGTGAGAGTGTCACAGGACGGCCGTCTTTCCCTGGCCCCGGCCCATCCAGTCGGCCTCTGCTCACCCCGAGCCAAAGCGGGTGTCCCCGTCCTCTGTGGGCCCAGCGCCCTCACAGACTCGTCCTCACCCTGCATCCCCGCGGTCCTTCCAGCCCAGGGACACCTCACCACATGGCCTGGCCTGACCACACAGCATGGCCTGGCTGCTCCCGCCTCTGTGAGACATGTTTACGTCATGTCATTCTCCGAGTGATTATCACCATCTCATCCGTGAGCGCTGGCCGCTTTTCTGTCTCCTGGTGGAGTAACAAGGCCACGGCTCCTCGCACAACCAGGTCAGAGGTGGGGTAAGATTCAGTCCTTACTTGTATCTGACTGTTTAACCTGTTGTAATGCATATGGATTATTTCACAATGAATAGTGAGTTAAAATGTGCATTCTGTTTAATTCAATTTCATGACAAATACCCAATACTTTGTGTGCTAAAATATTTGTACATAAAATACACTCCTAATTTTTTATGTATTTTGTGATGTATTCTCTGTGATAAAAGTGAATTTTATCAGCCCAGGTGGACAAGAAATTAGTCTTCCCTTTAATCATGCTGGGCTGGTTTAATCCCGGGGTTTAGCCTGTTAGGAGCTTTGCAGTGTCCACTGTGTGTTTCCACCAATCCTCTCTTTCTGATTGACTTCCCTGGGCTTCCAGTGGGCAGCCGGTGTCCCCTCTGCCCTACGGCGGGTCTGCAGGGCAGCCAAATGGCCCGGTGTCCACTTGTCCAAGGCAGCCACAGTGGCGGAAAGGTCTCCTGAGATGGGCGCCCTGTGTGCACAGCCATGTGTCCAGCAGGGACACAGCTACAGAGAGAAAAAGGCTTTTCCGAGTGAAGTCAAGTTGGCTGTTAGCGACCAAGCCATCTTTCCATCATTTTCTTTTTGAAATATTAGTGTGTATACGGGCCTCCCAGGTGGCTCAGTGGTAAAGAATCTGCCTGCAAGGCAAGAAACTGGGTTTGATTCTTGGTCAGGAAGATCCCCTGGAGGAGGAAAGGACAGCCCACTCCAGTGTTCCAGCCTGGAGAATGCCAGGGACAGAGGAGCCTGGCAGGCTGCAGCCCATGGGGTTGCAAATAGTCGGAGCTGACTGGGCACACACACACGTTAGTGTGTATATGTGAGTCCCCAGGTCCCGGTGCTTCCCTCCCTGCCGGCCTTTCCCCTTTGGTGACTGTGCGTCTGCTTTCTGCCCTGTGAGTCGCTTTCTGTCCTGTAACTGAGCGCCTTTAAGATTCCACACGTAAGCGGCCTCACCTGATCTCTGCCTTTCCCTGACTCTGTGCCCAGTGTGAACCCCTGCAGCTGGTGTAGAGCACAGGGGCTGTATTTGACATCCTGGGGAAAATTACCAAAATTCAGAGGAAAGCTTTTCATTCTCGGGGAAAATAAATGGGGTGAGCCCTTGGCATTTCCTTGCGTGGGCTTTCTGAAAATAAAGTGTGGGTTTCAGCCGTGTGGGGTGCAGCGTGAGCTGCTGGTGCCTCCATGCGGTCTGAGAAACGTGGGTGAGGGGGTGTTTCAACGCGGAGTTGAGTTTTCTCAACCACAGCTCTGCCTGAGAGGAGGCTGCCTCCCCCGTCAGAGTGAGCAAGGCTGACTCGTCTCTGGAAACTAGTGACACATTTTATTGGTATCACATCTATAGGGTCATTATAAAATCACACAAAGTGGCAATACTGCGCAGGAAATAGTCGTCTCTTAAGAAAATAATTTAATTTTCAGCACTCCACAGAAGCTCTGCTCAGCTGCTGTGCATGTATCTTCTGGCGATGCTCTGAGTGTCCACGAACGCCGGGTCCACGGACGCCACCTTCGCAGCCATGAAGGAGTGGACGCAGTGCAGGACGGCCGTCAGGTCCCGGAACTCCAGCTCCTGCCAGAAAAGCGCAATGTGCTTACACCGAGTGGCCGCAGCACAGGAGGGAACCCTTACAGGCGCCGCGCCCTCAGGCCGCTGGCAGCGGGCTCCAGGACACACGCTCACAGAGCAGGAAGCGCTGCCGGCACGGGCGCGGGGTTCTGGGCGTTTTGTGCACAGACATCCTGACTGATGGGCTGAACTCCCGATCTCTGGCAACTAACGTGGGGTGGCACTCAGGTCCTCCGTGCGGAACCCTGAGTCCATCTGTGCTGGGTCCTCAGCCTCCACAAAGCCTGGAGCTCACGGAGGCCCCTGCCTGGATGTCACATAGTCGGGCTCACCGTGTCACAATTTAGGAGACGGAATCTGGCTTCACCTGCAGGTGTGTGAACATATGTGCACAAACGCGCCCCTCTACAGGTGTGCACGTGTCTGCGTATACATGTGCACGTGTCTGCGTGTACGTGTGCACGTGTCTGCGTGTACGTGTGCACGTGTCTGTGTGTACAAGTGCACGTGTCTGCGTGTACGTGTGCCTGTGTGCACACGCACTCTGTGCTGCAGGCATCCCTGCACATGCATGCACATGCGTGCGTGCGTGTGTCTCCTGCTTCTGCGGTCAGGCAGCTCCAGCAGGGAGCCGGTGGCCGGCTCTAACCCTGCCGCCCAGGAGGGGAGCCGGCAGCCAGGCTCAGCCCCCGCTCTAACCCTGCCACCCAGGCAGTCTCCTCTGTAATTCATTCATCCTAAGGACCTAGATTTTTATTAAACTCCTTTAACATTTCACTGTGGCTGAAATACTGAGTTTCAATATGATCTGCAGCTTGGTCTAATTACCAACTTCTGAATGTTTTAACACCTTGATCTTTTTCTTAATTAGGTAAAACTCTCAGGAAGCCAAGTGGGTCTGCACTGAACTGTCAGACTACAAAGAACGAGGCTCCTGAACTCGAGGCAACACTCCTCCTCTCACGAGCCTCACTCTTGGGAAGGCCGCGTCTCTCACAAGGGTGACACTTTCTATCAACATAGGAGTGTGAACGGCGCCTGTGCGGCCTCCATAAATCTCCTCTGGAAATCACACTTCTTCGTGGAGCCGCCTGCGTTACCCTCTCACGGCACACACAGCAGATGTTTGTCAGAAAATGTTGTGAGACAACAGAGGGCCTTCTGATGAGCGGCGGCCGTCCTGGGCTCTTAGCTCTCCCCGAGCGTAATCTAATGGCCCGATGCCCGAAGCAGTGAAGAAGTGAAGTCGCTCAGTCATGTCCGACTCTTTGTGACCCCATGGACTGTAGCCTACAAGGCTCCTCTGTCCGTGGAATTTTCCAGGCAAGAATACTGGAGTGGGTTGCCATTTCCTTCTCCAGGGGATCTTCACCACTCAGGGATCGAACCCAGGTCTCTCGCACTGCAGGCAGACGCTTTACCATCTGAGCCACCAGGGAAGCCCGAGGAGGGCTCTAAAGTCTACTGTAGTTTAAGAGCAGAGCTTCCGCTCGGCTGTGGGAAGCCACACTTTGCTGTTGTTCGGTCACTCAGCTGTGTCCAATTCCTTGCGACCCCGTGGACTGCAGCACGCCAGGCCTGCCTGTCCATCAGCAACTCCCGGAGCCTGCTCAAACTCACATCCATCAAGTCGGTGATGCCATCCGACCATCTCACCCTCTGTCGTCCCCTCCTCCTCCTGCCCTCAGTCTCTCCCAGCGTCAGGGTCTTTTCTAATTAGTCAGCTCTTCGCATCAGGTGGAGTTTCAAAGTACTGGAGTTTCAGCTTCAACATCAGGCTTTTCAATGAATATTCAGGACTGATTTCCTTTAAGATTTACTGGTTTGATCTCCTTGCAGTCCAAGGGACTCTCAAGAGTCTTCTCCAGCACCACAGTTCATAAGTGTGAATTCTTCAGCGCTTAACCTTCTTTATGGTTCAAATCTCATATCTGTACATGACCACTGGAAAAACCATAGCTTTACCTTTGCTGAGAAAGTGATGTCTCTGCTTTTTAATGTGCTGTCTAGGTTGGTCATGGCTTTTCTTCCAAGGAGCAAGCGTCTTTTAATTTCATGGCTACAGTCACTGTCCACAGTGAATACAAACTGTATTTCAAAGGAAGCCTTAACCACTGTCTTTCCCAAAGAATTCAGCATGGAGACTGAGCAAAGCTATACTTGAAAGAGATGACTGTTAAATAAATGAATGAATACCTAATTTAAATGAATATCCTGTGTAATTTTCCTCTGAAAATGTCCCAAACAAATACAAGTAAAAGTGACCCTCTCCAGGAATAACCATGCACAGAACAGTTTCCTGTGTCTTGTTCTTGGGGAACTCAGATCAGGGCACATCCACTTTCTGGTTCTCATAATATGAAGGTTCACACGTCTAGGGTGGAGACAGGCCCACCGGGGTCAGGTGTGGGTCTTCCACTCGGGGGCTTCATGACCCAGCTCTGCTCCGAGCCGCAGCGCCACTGGGGGCTGTGGTGTAAGCGCTCCCAAGGCACTGATGATGGGCTGGCAGAGTTCAGAAAATTCCCCGAGTGGCTTCCTGTGTGGGGAGGTGTGGCAACGTGGGCCAGGCCCGCACAGCCGGGTGGAGGCAGCAGGGGTTCCCTGCACACCCTCAGCAGGCTGCGTCCAGCACCGGAGGTGGCGGGGGAAGGTCAGCGTCCAGCACCGGAGGCGGTGGGGGAAGGACAGCGTCCTGTCAGCGCCCAGTCAGCTCTGGGCCTCTTCCACCAGCGGTTGACAGAGCAGCCTCAGGGTGGCCAGGGCTGCGTCCCCAGGCCGGGTGATGCTGGGCTCTGACCTGGATGTGGGAGGGTGCACCTCACCTCACTCCACATAACTTGTAAGTTATGTCCAGATCCTTTGAATTTACAGAGCAATGTGTCCTTAATATCAAAGTCATCACATAATGCAATTTGTACAACTCTTCCCTTCAAAATTGACTTCTGTATGTTTAACCATTGATTTCCTGCTAATATTTACTGAGAAACTTGTGCTTTTTGGTGGAATCAAGTAATGGGTTTTAATGACTACAGTTTTAGGATATTAAGGCCTCTAACAGGAGACACACCCTGGGTTCCCATGACACCCTGGCTGACTCCGAGGAGGGTTCACACTTGCATTCTGGTGATTCCACAGGCCAGGGGAACGGCACGCCCAGCCCCAGACACCCGGTTCACTCAGGCGCGGCTACACCGTGGACGAGTCCCTACCTTCATCTCGATCTGCTTGGTGTCCAGACTCTGAAACAGCAGCTTCACCCGAGCTTTCCCGTCGTCAGAAGACCCCTTCAGCTGGGAGAACTTAAACCTCCACAGCACACTCTGTAAAGGAAGGCAGTCCGTAGTGCTTCAGACACAGCAGCACACTTATTCAGTCAGCATCAGCCAGTGCTGCTGGGTTACCTGCGTGCAGAGACACCTGCTGGGTCACCTGTGTCACACACGCCCGCTTGGTTACCTGTGTGCACAGACGCCCACTCGGTTACCTGTGTGCACAGACGCCAGCTCGGTTTCCTGTGTCACACACGCCTGCTGGGTTACCTGTGTGCACAGATGCCTGTTGGGTTATCTGTGTACACACACACCTGCTCAGTTATCTGCGTCACACACGCCTGCTGCATTACCACTGTACACACACACCTGCTGGGTTACCTGTGTCGCTGAGCAAACTGCTCTGAGAACATCACTCGGTGTTGGGTCAGATTTGACTATGAAAAGGAAAAGCTCAGCGGTGGTAACTTTCTAGAAACCACCTGCAGAATTATTATCTACATAGAGTCATAAATGACTGCTAAAACAATACAGACAAGAAAGCGCAAAATTCCCCGCTTATCATTTAAAGGATCCACAATGGTCCTTAAAAAGAAGTCCTTGTTATTCATTGGGTACGTCACAGCCACACTGACTTGCTCCTGTACGCTGATGAGGTGGCAGCCCCGCCCGGCTCTGGACATGTGAGGTGCTGGGACCCTGAGCTCTCAGGGAGCGGGTCACCACGAAGGGCCGGTGCAGAGGACACAGCTGTTGGGGTCGCTGGTGCCGCAGCCGTGGACGGGCGTCACAGCCCGGAAATGTAGCACGCGCCCCGCCCCCCGGCGCGCCCCGCCCCCCGGCGCGCCCCGCCCCCCGGCGCGCGCCGCCCCTGGCTGCTCGGCGCATACCTTGGTCTTGTTGTCGAAACAGGTGAATCCGAGAGCGAAGTCCACCGTGAAGCACAGAGTGTCCCCTTGCCCGCTGCACGTGTATGTTCTGGACTAGAAAAAAGGATCGATTGTGAGAAAACATCTTTTTAAAATGATGCTTAACACTGATCGGGTGGCTGCAATATCCTCTGCAGAAGCAAGTGGCAGCCCACTCCAGTACCCTCGCCTGGAAAATCTCAGGGAAAGGGGAGCCTGGTGGGCTGCAGTCCGTGGGGTCGCCAAGAGTCGGGCACGCCTGAGCGATGGACACTTCCACTCACACTATTTGCCCCCATCAAAACCTGCTTTTAGAAAACCGAAGCGCACGGAGGTCCCTGGGACATGGCTCTCACGGCGCCTCCCGCGCTGGTCCGCAAGCAAGCGCAGAAGCCGCACCGTCAGCAGAAGTGCCGGTCTTAGCAAAGCGGAGCCCGACGCGTCCTCACCCCAGATCACAGCTCCCCGTGATGCCACCTGTCCCCACCGCGTGAATGAGCATGCACGCTCTGCTCCTACAGGCCAGCATGCTAGTGCGTCCCGAGACTCGAGGCCCGGCTGCGCTCAGGAGACGTTCCGAGGGGTCTGACCCAGAACAAGAGCAAAGGACAGGCGCAGCAGAGACTCCACTGAGCTCCGAGCCCCGGGCCGCGGGGGGGAGGCTGCTGTGGGGGTGGGCGGGGCGGGCGGGGCGAGCCTGACAGGCTCGGGGTTTCCGAGGGTCAGGCGATCGGTGCCCACAGCTCCTAGCAGCGCCGGCTGAGGGAGCAGCAGAGGCGTGGTCGGTGCCCCGGCGGCTGCCATTCTGTCCGGTTCTCAGCTAAGGGCAGGGATCCTGGCACAGCGGGGGTGATGCCAGGCGCGCCAGACCCACAAGGCAGGAGCTAAGGGTGAGCCCTCCAGCCCCGGGGGACGGTGCGCCTTCCAGCTGTTTCAGGAGACAGTTCCTCCCGTAGTGACATTTCTGGGCTACATTTCCTGTGTCCTTACATAACACCTTTGGGGAATCGGGTCAATACCGAGAGATACTTGAGCCAATTTGCTGAGGAGGACGCTCCCTATGACAGGATAAGTTAAGTTTCCCCAGGCAAGCTTCTGCCCCTTTGGCAAAACGGCTCCTGGAAGACGATGCTATCGGGGGGCGGGACCCCCTGTTCGAGGGCACTGTGCTGGCTGGGGACACGCTGCTCCCTCTGAGGCGGGGCCGAGAACTGGGAGGAGGCCGGGCTCAGACCCACCTGCTGTCCCTGGAGCGTCTCCAGGGAGGCAGGGGGCAGCTGGAGGTCACCTGGGGTGTGGGTGGTGCAGCGCCCGTGTGGAAGTGGATTCTGGTGCCATTGTGGGGTTCTCTCTGGAGTCTGTGAGTGCGGGCTCAGCTCCCACACCAGCCCTGGGGCCCCAGGCTGAGCAGTGGATCACGAGGGGACTCGGGCCTAGCCATCAGAAGGCCAGCCCTGGGCCCCTCACACTCCATGGCTAGCTGCATCAAGACGCAGCCTCACCGCCAGCATCTAGCGACCTCCACACCAGCGGGGCCTGGCAGCTGGCGGGGCCAGGGACCAGCCCTCCAGCAGTGTGCCCCCACAGCCAGCTCTGTCTGCACGAAGGCACCCATCCTCGCACACGGGGCCGCGCTGGAGCGCACAGCTCAGGAGTGCAGGGGGCTGTGTGCCCCTGGAGCCTCAGGGCACCTCCAAGGCTGGGAAAAGTAACCGGCCCACCTAAGACACAGACACACAGAACTAGGCGGATTGAGGGAACAAAGGAATGTTTCCCCAGTGACGGAGTAAGACGATCCCGAGAAGAACTAGCAAAGTGGAGATAAGAAATCCGCCTAACAGAGGTCAAGGCAATGACCGGGAAGATGCCGAGAGAGCCTGGGGAGGAGAACGGACCCAGGGAGGGGTGACAAAGAGTCAGGAAACATAAAGGACCGAAGGGAGCTGAGAAGTTAAAATGCGCCAGGAGGGGCCCGCAGCAGGCTAGAGGACACGGGAGCAGAGCAGGGCGCTGGAAGACGGCAGTGGGATCATCCACGCTGAGCAGAGAGAGTGTGAAAATGAGGGCAGCTCAAGAGGGCTCTGGGACAGCTCCGAGGTGGTCATTTTCCACGTGATGAGGCCTCAGGAGGCGCTGCTCCACCCACACACAGCTCGAGCTCCGGGATTCACCTCCTGTACCGAGGAGGGAGAAGCGACCCAAACTCTCGAGCTGTGTTACGCTCCTCACCGGGTCAGTGAGCGTGAGGAAGGGCCAAGTGCTTGAAGAAACGCCAGGCGTCCAGTGACCACTCAGGGAACATGGTGGATGAGCAGGCTCCAGGGACCCCACCGTGCCCTCAGTGAGGGGCTTCCCTTAGCTGGCAGCCAGGCCCCTTCCTCATGCTGAACGCGGGGTGAACGAGATGAAAACGCCCCTCCTCGCTTCCCTCCATAACCTCCCCCTGCGGCTCCCGACACGGTGGACCCGGGGACCTGGGCAGGGTCCCCCCGGCTTCTGCAGACGTGAGATTCCCGGAATGACCGCCACGCCGGCGCTGATTCAGGTCGCTCAGAGATGAGCAGGCCGCTTACCCCCGTCCTCTGCACGGCCTGGAAGGTGGCTCTCTGGAAGGACAGCTCCCAGGCGGCCAGCTCGCTGCCCAGCTCCACACTGAACACGTGGCTCCCGCCGTGGCCCACAAGGACGCTGAAGCAGAAGGGCCCATGGTCCCCGCCGTCGGGATCGTGGAGGCCCAGGGAGAGGCTGGCCTGCGCCCAGCAGTCGTCTGGGAGCCAGAGCTGAAACGGATGAGACCCCAGTTAGACGGGATGGCCCCTGGGGACTCGCCTGGGCCACGCTCCACAGGGGACCCCCCGCGGCAGAAGGCCCGACACCGCTGCAGCGGAGACGAGCCTGTGAGGCAACGTCCGGGCGTCGGCTGTGTCCCGCTCCCGACGCTCCGCCAAGTGCCTTTCACCCGCATTATCAGCGACCAGTTTCTGTTTCCACGTCTAGCTTCCAGGACAAAGGTAAAAGTCATGAGGTGTTTGTGCTGAATTCAGTGAGACCCCCCAGCTACGCCCCCAGGCCGTGACCTCAGCCGGGACGCACAGAAAGCTGTTGCTGGGGCTGCTGCTAAGTCGCTTCAGTCATGTCCGACTCTGTGCGACCCCAGAGACGGCAGCCCACCAGGCTCTGCCGTCCCTGGGATTCTCCAGGCACAGAAAGCTACGTGCAGGAAATAGGACATCGGGTTGTGAGCCAAGAAGAGCAAGCCTTTGGTCACGGACCTGACTTCTCAGAAACTCTGTCCACAGCCACCGGCCTTGAGTGGCAGCACCAACCACCAGAGTGAGGAAGGACCCTGAGCAGGTGCTGTGGGGGACCCTGCAGCTGTGTTCTTCCCTCACTGGGTGTATTTAGGGGGCCGGGCATTTCAGTAGAATAAAAACAGGCTTTGGGGCCAGACAGACAACACTTGGGACCTTCCCGGCACTGCCAGCTGTAGGGCTTGAGATCTTGCTCCTCTCTGAGCCTCCCTCTTGAAGCGCAAGTCTTGGGCTAGTTAAGGGACGGCAGGAATGAGGCCGCGCTCCTGCACCCTCACCACGCGGCTCACGTTCCGTTTACACCGAGCGCGGCGGCCGTCAGGCAGGGCTGAGGGGGCACAGAGTGAGCGAGCACGTCCAGCACGCAGTGAGTGGGCTCCTGAGAGCGTCAGTGGCCGCACAGGCAGCGAGCGTGCTGCCTCCAGCCGCCCGCCCCGGGGCGCCCCGTCCCAGACCCTGTGAGGACAGAGACCACCTAACGTTCACTGTTTGGAATACAAAACGCAAAGACTATTTTAAAAATCACCTGACTGGAGAAGGAAAGGGCAGCCCACTCCAGCACTCTTGCCCGGGAAACCCCATGGGCAGAGAAGCCTGGAGGGCTGCAGTCCGTGGGGTCGCACAGAGTCAGACGCAGGTTAGTGACTGAACAGCGGCAAGAGCGATGAAGACAGACAAGCTCTGCAAGGCCGTGGCGCCAGCCCGCTGCAGCTCCGTCTGCCGTCTCTGCAGCGCCTTCATCTGCGCTGTGGCCATTCAGTCGTTAGAGCTGGGTGCTGCATCTGTACAAAACCCTTGTTTGGATTGTGTGAATGTGAAAAATACCAAAATTGTGAAAAGAAAAATTAATCTGCGATCCCAAGCTGAAGATAATCTGGAAAATTAGTACATTCATCATGTAAAGTGAAATATGTCTTACCGCCTTAAAAAAACTACCTGGATTTTTCCTGCTTCTATTTATTTGAAAATATTATAGCAGCAATACAGGAAATTTAAAAGACAGATAATTCCATTATGACTGCCTTTTGGTCATCTAATTTGTTTTTATAGTCCCTCCAGGCAACGTCTCCAGACTCCAGATGACTGGTGGCGCAGATGGTGAAGCGTCTGCCTACAGTGCGGGAGACCCAGGTTCGATCCCTGGGTGGGGAAGATCCCCTGGAGGAGAAAATGGCAACCCATTCCAGTATTCTTGCCTGAAAAATTCCATGGGCGGAGGAGCCTGGTAGGCTACGTACAGTCCATGGGGTCTCGAAGAGTTGGATGCAATGGAGCGACTTCATTTCTTTCTTTCATGCCTCTCTGTATACATAATTCTATAAACGTGATTTTAATGGAGTACTTAAAATACACGGCCACACCGAAACTTTATTTCTCAATGGTTTTTGAACAATTCGTCCAGCGTCCACTAATTTTAAAACATCACTGAATATTTCTGTGTGCACAGCTGTCTGACTCTTGTGACTTTCTCGTGTAGAGTCGGTTCCTAAGACTGAGCTTGTCAAGCACGTGTAAGTCTTCATCTGAATGGACAAACCTCAGCTCTATGTGCAAGAACAAAGCGAAGAATTAAAAACAGCCTTTGCCCAACCCAAGAAATCCCCAGGAAGGACACTTAAGGGTTTCGCAGATGGGACTACTTCTCGCAACTAAATCTGTTGAGCCCCACCAAAAAACGGTGCGACACTGATGCTGAGAAACGGGCGAGGGGGCTGCCCATGCACAGCGCAGCCCCAGGTACCTCCCGTGGCCCTTTTGGAGATAACAAGCTCAGTTCTTACGAACTGCAACGTCTCATTATGACTAAAGATTGGGCACAATGACAAAACTAAGGTCCCTGAGCCGCGGTGGAGACTGAGTGAGTGGGCCCCCTTGCCTTTCCCATGGCCTCAGCCGCTGCCCCCGCCCCGCGCCCACTGCCCGCCACTTCCCCAGGTCTGCCACCCTCAGAGCAGTCTTCTGAGTCCTCTCTCTGCCCCTGGAGATGGAGATCTCATTAAAGCCGCCGCCAGCTCTACGGTGCCCTCCATGCCCCTGGAGGGTGAAGGCCCAGGAAGTCACCCGACCTCTGCACGTGGACTCCCCTTCCGAGGAGTCCAACCCAATTGCAAAACTATCTCCACCCACGGAGACACTGCAGAGGCCCTTTCCCTTTGTTGGGGGCGGGGGTGGCCAGGGACTGGAGGTGGGGCCCACCTGGCCCACGCTCGCCTCCTCACGCAGCTCAGGGGCCCCTGCCCCTTGTTCTAGGGGACCTGAGATCAGCCTGCCCACACTGAGCATCGTCCCCGTCCAACTGGGATGGGTACGGTTTCTTCCAGCGGGACCTGAGGAGGGTCATACTGCCATTATTCACATAGGTCCAGTAAGCGGCAGCTGGAGAACAGGTCCCAGAAGGGAAGCCAGAGGGCTTCCTGCAAGGCCAGCGCTGCCGACGAGCGAGACCAACCAGTACTCACAGGTGGGATTTCCAAGCCGAAGGGCTGCTCACATTTTGACAGAGCCTTCCTCCCATCGGTGCCAACCTTTCCATCTCTGACACTCTGGGTGGCAAACATGTCACTTCATGATTTCACTTGCATTTATTTTTTCATTTCTGCTAAAAAAAATTTTTATTATTGGAGTCAGGCTGATTTAAGGCTTCAGTGGCAAAGCTGGTAAAAATAGGCTCTGTGGTAAAGAATTCATCTGCTAACGCAAGAGATGTGGGCTCGATCCTTGGGTTGGGAAGACCCCTGGCAGAGGAAATGGCAGCCCACTCCAGGATTCTTGCCTGGAAATCTCACGGACAGAGGAGCCTGGCGGGCTACAGTCCACGGGGTCGAGAAACAGTCAGACACACTGAGCAGGCACACACACACGGGGTCGATTCACAACGCGGTGTGAGCTTCAGGCATGCAGCGGAGTGACGCGGTCACACAGACGTGTGTGCGCTCTGCTGCAAAGCCGTGTCTGACTCTGTGTGGCCTCGCGGGCTGCACGCTCCAGGCTCCCTGTCCCTCACTATTCCCGGCGTTGCTCAAATGCACATCTGCTGAGCTGGCCGTGCTGTCTGACTCTGTGTGGCCTCGCGGGCTGCGCGCTCCAGGCTCTGTCCCTCACTATTCCCGGCGTTGCTCAAATGCACGTCTGCTGAGCTGGCCGTGCTGCCTGACCGTCTCACCCTTCGCCCCCCCCTTTCCCTTTTAGCTCCAGTCTCTCCCAGCACCAGGGTCTTTCTCAATGAGTTAGCTCTTCGAATCAGATGGCCAGAGTACTGGAGCTTCAGCTTCAGCACCAGTCCTTCCAATGAACATTCAGGGTTGATTTGTGCACGTATCTATTATTTTTCAGATCGTCTTCCCACTTAGGCTGTTACAGAATATGAAGTAGAATTCCGTGTGCTACACGATACGTCCTCGTTGGTCATCAGGATGCAAACAGTCCACATTCTTTGCCCCAGAAATTCCACCTCTATACATTTTTCTTGGTTATATACTTGCACTCGTGTAAAATGGTTTATTACATTGTTTGTAATTTCAAAAAAGGGAACAAATTAAATATTCCTTGATAAGGGCTTGGTGAAATAAAGTATGATATATTCATGGAATTAAATACTAGTCAGTGGTATTAAAGAGGGGTCACCTCTTCGTGTATATTGAAGATCCGCAAGTTAAACCGCAGAGCAAAAAGTGATGTGAGGGTTAGTGCCTACGCTTCCATTTGCAGAGGGAAGAAAGAATCGTGTATATAAAGTAAAATAGGGTTCAGCTACGCTTCGCGCCAAGGGAACCTGGGCCCCTCCGCCTCCGGTGAGGGTTCTGGAATTTACTCCCGAGTCTGTGCTTCGGAGCCTCAGCTGGAAGACGAGCACTGAGGATTCCCTCCTGGGGGGTGTCGGGGGGCAGGACTAACTCAGGAGGGAGACGGGGTGCCGAGCAGAGCTCAGGACCAGCGCTCAGCAAAGGGAAGACACCGTTACCAAGCTCCCCTGCCAAACAGGTGAGTAACTTTAGTCCCACTGAGAAAGGCAGATGGGACACTCTCACGTGGGGAGGGGTATCCACGCAGGGGCGCCTCGCTGCTGAGCTCTTATTATCCAGTAGGTGTGGCTGCTTATAATTTCAGTCACAACTGCAATCAAGTCTGGTTGATTCAATTTTCTCATCTCTTTCATGGTGAGTGTGAAATACAGACACAGAACTTTCAGAACTAGAAAAGGAACTTACGGAGAGAAGAAAGTGTTGCAGAAACACACCACCACAACCACAAAATCTGATTTCTGGACTACATATTAACGACTATACTTTGAATAATTATGAAAATAAATCATTAAAAAATTCTAAAGTACTAGTTCTTAAAATAATCATTTATCTCAATTTTTGAAAGATGAATTAAATATTATCATTTTAAATTCATCTGTTCAACATCAAGGATTAAAGTCACGTGAGAAAGGGGGAGATTTTGTAAGATCACTGTTAAAGACTTCTGATGGGATATCCGGGCTTCCCTGGTGGCTCAGAGGTTGAAGCGTCTCAGTCTCCTTTTAAAGTGTCAGATGCTGTGCACTCGTTGCTGTTGCTGCTGCTGCCTGCCCTGGATTGAGTCTCATGCATCTGCTGTGATCATTCTCTGGGCTAACTGCATGATCTCAGTTACTTCATGGCAAATTTACTGATTAAACATTTTCTCCACCTTTCTGAAAAAATATGCTGGATAAAATAGAAGAGGTGCTATATTTATTAATGAAGCTCACATATAAAATATTATGGTTTTTGAAGACATTCCAGTACCAAATACGCGTCTCAGATGTACGCTGTGCTGAGTCGCTTCAGTCACGCCCAAGTCTTTGTGATCCCATGGACGGTAGCCCGCCAGGCTCCTGTGTCCACGGGGCGCTCCAGGCGAGAATGCTGGAGTGGGCTGCCCTGCCCTCCCCCAGGGGCGCCTCCCCCGACTCTGGCAGGCGGGTCCTTTGCCACGTACGCCACCTGGGAACTCTCTTAAGTGTACGTAGGTGGTGGTTTAGTCACTCAGTCGCGTCTGACTCTGTGCGACCCCAGGGGCTGCAGCCTGCCAGGCTCCGCTGTCCATGAGGTGCTCCAGGCAAGAATCCTGGAGTGGGTTGCCATTTCCTTCTCCACTTCTAAGTGTATGGAAAGCCATACAAACAAGTTGTAAACATAAAAAGGCCAGAAGGAATAATGCAGAGCTGACATAAACTAGACTTGACAGCACCTCGAGACGTCCTTTTGTGGAGTTCTGACGAACGGTGGTGGGACGAACCTGTATCCACGTGCCATTTGAGTGTTTCGACAGCGGTAAATCTCTTCTCCCTTTTCAACCACAAAGGGCCAGCTGTTAACATGGACACATCTGGTGTGCAAGGATGTTCAAACTTACCTTGTGAACTTTAAACAGAACCTCACAGAGGTGATAGGTCTTCTCTGCTCGGACCCAATCCAAAGTGCTCACCTGGAAGAAACACAAGACAGGTGAACCTTCGGCATTTTCACCCAAAATAAGGGGGGCTGTGCGAGCCGAGGGAGCTGTTCATTGCCCCGCGTGGGGCTCGCTGGACAAGGCGCACGGCCATCAGACGGCCACACTGCACACTCTGCTCGTGTTACACTTTTCCCAACTCCACCTCAATAAAACTGGGAAAAGGGTTTAAAGTATACGTGTAATTAGATAAATGATGTAATTGGATAAATTTTCAGTATGAGAATTTAAACATTTACAAGAATAAGGGGAGTCAATGTGCCTTTTCCTGAATTAAACCCTGAACAGGAGCAGGACAGCTGGAAGACTGGACTGCACGTAGTGGTGGACTCCGACGGGTGGCTGTGTGCTCCCGCCCTGGAGTCTTGGCATGAGGTTCGATGTTTACACACATTATTGATTCAAGAGCCCGGTGATGGAGAACCTTACCTTTACAGACAGTTGGGCGTCACTTTAGGAATTCATTTTGGATGCTCTCACCTTAAGTAAAGGACCAACTTTGGGTCACATTTAGAGGATCTAGGCGGTACTGGGCTTCCCAGGCGCACACCTCCTCGTTCACTCTGCCACGGGCCTGCCCTGTCTGCTAAGGCACTGCTCACTGTGGGTCTGCAGCGGCCAGCTGTGGTTGGACATGTCTCTTCTATCCAGTCTTTCCTGCTGACAGTCAGCCTCCTCTTCCCTGCACCTGGCAAAGACCTCTTTCCACACCCGGCTCCCGTGATCCTGGCAGGTGCAGGCTCAGCCCAGGTGGCGGTGCCCTCGGACGTGAGTCAGGCTGGGTACCTCACCCTCTGGGCCATGGTGACCGTTTCAAGGAGAACGCACCCCCACCAGGGAGGCACCTGAGGCTGAGAAGAGGCTCGGGCATCTGGGTGGAATCGTTTCTTCCCTGGACTTGAAGAGAAGCGCTTCCGCCCTGAGAGCCTCTGGAAGCTGTGTGGGGACCCCGTGGTGGTGGTCACCCATCAGCTGGGACCCATGCCCACTGAGGCAGGATGATGAGAGGGGCAGGGCCTCAACGCTGCAAGCCTCACAAAGTCTATGAATCTATTCTCAAAAGCAGGTCTCTTCCTTGCCCTCTGTCTGGACAATGTTCTATTTCACCTGAGCACATCTCACCTGAAACAGAATTGAAACTGCAGACGCTCAGACTTAACATCCTGAAACATTTACCGTGGAACACTCATGCACCCACAGAAGAGACACAGAGTAACATTCTATACTAGGTTCGTAACTGTCTGGTGCGCCTTCAGCTTACACATCTTCTCTTGATTTATTTCGTTCCAGGTAGATATTTTTTAAGTGAAATATTTCCCTAATTGACAACCTTAAAGCTACTTCCGATATTCCTTGCATATTCATAGGCAACTGCTATGTCACGTGGATGTTAATGCTGTTAGATGCTGTGAAATTGGTTTCGTAAGTGCTGTTTAACACATTTTAATCGTGTTTGGAAACATGAGCAGTTGAAACATTATTTTTCAGATTCCAATTTGCAAACAGAAATGACTGCCCACTTGAAGGAAGGACAGTCAAGTGCGCAGGAAGCAGGAGAATCCAGCTTCTCCAGCGTGACCAGCCCTCGGTTACGACCTGGGCTCACCACCCTCCCGGCTGGCTGCGTCCTCTTGTGGGTACCTGGGCCCAGGGAGCCGACGGCCGCCTCTGCCCCAGGCTGCCCCTCCCTTCGAGCCTTTCTCCCTCCTTCTCCCCAGCTCCCTCAGCGTCTCCCTCCTCTGGTCTTGGAGGAGCTCAGAAAACAGCCTTGAGGACAGGACTCTCCCTCTCATTGTTCCTAAATTACTTGCCACAGCCTCTCTGGCCTTTCAAAAGTTCACCGCAACATTCTGACACAGAATGGTAGACAGCAGGCCCCACACGGGTGGCCGGGCCTTCTTGGCAGTGCCTGACACCCCGTGGGCAGAGGGGGAAGAGGGGTGATCAGACGGTGGGCCGAGAGCTCATCACCGGGCGCCTTTGGGGCTCTGCTCTCCCGGAGGAATTTATTTGCTGTCCTTCCAACCCCCACCCCACCCTGTAACAGAGCTGTTCCTGTCGTCCCAGCCCCAGAAGCCTGGCAGCCCCGAGACCCTCCCGAGGCTGAGGCTGCTTCCAGCTACTCCGGGTCACAGCTCTGCTCATCGCCTGCAAACAGGGGGAGGTGCACGCGCTGCGCGAGGCAGCTCCTGGCCCTGTGCTGCGGTGCCCTCTCCAGGCAGCAGCTCTGCAGCCTCGAATGCGCCGTGCTGCACAAACTGCATTTCAGCCTGGGCACGGGGGCAGAGCCCACCAGCGGGGCCAGGACGCAGGTAGGACGCTGTGCGGCGTCAGCAGCCCCGTCACCAGCACGACCTCACTCCAGGTCAGCACACAGGACATAAATAAATACAGCGTGAAGAGCTTCACATACGGTTGCTTTGGATTTGGGCAAAGCAGAAATCGTTACTGGCAATTTGCTTCTAGCTCCAGGACGCAAGCACCCAAGGTCAGACAGGACATGTTAGTTAGTGAGTGAGTTAGTTAAGTCGCTCAGTCGTGTCCGACTCTTTGTGACCCCATGGACTGTAGCCCACCAGGCTCCTCCATCCATGGGATTCTCCAGGCAAGGATACTGGAGTGGGTTGCCATTTCCTTCTCCAGGGGATCTTCCTGACCAAGGATCGAACCCAGGTCTCCCGTATTAGAGGTAGATACTTTAACCTCTGAGCCACCAGGGAAGCCAAAAAAAAAAGTGAAGTCGCTCAGTCGTGTCCAACTCTTTGTGACCCCGTGGACTGTAACCTACCAGGCTCCTCCGTCCATGGGATTCTCCAGGCAAGAATACTGGAGTGGGCTGACATTTCCTTCTCTGGGGATCTTCCCGACCCAGGGATTGAACCCAGGTCTCCCGCCTTGCAGGCAAATGCTTTAACCTCTGCGCCACCAGGGAAGCCCGACAGAACATGTACATGACAGAACATGTACATACGTAAATCTACACACGTGCGAATGTTCACTGGCCATCCTCTGTGTGCTGCTTTTACAGTGAGAAGTTGCTGAGCTCTAAGCGTAAAATTTCATCTGT
Organism: Redunca redunca; assembly: GCA_006410935.1. Lineage (NCBI taxonomy): Eukaryota > Metazoa > Chordata > Mammalia > Artiodactyla > Bovidae > Redunca > Redunca redunca. The sequence continues at coordinate 53,881 of SJYQ01007496.1, forward strand.
GAAATGCAAATGCTTTGGAGTTTCAGAGACATTTTAAGTATGTAAGTGAAGCCTCTTCGTGTTCAGCTTGATCCTTTGAAGCATTCAGCTGGCAGCTCAGCAGAGGGTGGGCGCGGCGTCTGCGTTCCCTCAGCCAGGACGTGGGAAGACTCCGTTTACAGCCCAAAGCTTCCACTCTGCAACTTACAACTTTTCCTTTCCCCTAAGGCCCTTTTCTCTAACATTTTGCTGAGTGAGTATTTCCATTGTCTCATTAAATCTTTCAGCCCCCATTTTAAAATATGCTTTCGTTATTTCGGATAGTCTGTGAAAATTATTTAAACATTTCACTGTAAGCCAGCATAAAGCCATTATGTAGGAGCCACCTTTAATTATTTATTCTATTCATAAAGTTACTGTGTTTCTGGTTCCGCAGGTAAGCGGCTGAGCGCGAGCACTCCTGTGTGACCAGCAGCAGAGGCCTGAATCGACGAAAGCGTCACCAGTCTTCTTGGAGCCAAAGAGACGGACTGGCCTGGGCCGGACGCCAGCCTCAAAACACGCGGACTGAGCGCAAGGGATGGGGAAGACTCCGCTGATCAAAAGAAAGCAGAGGGGCCGTCACTGTCCTACAGAGCAGGGCGCGTCAGGGACAAAGGCCATTACACAGGATGGATGGCCAGTTCTCACATCCGAGGCTGCCCTCCTTAACACAGATGCACCCCGCAACAGAGCCTCGGGCCACGCGAGGCAGCCGCTCGGCGGGCTGGGGGCGCCTCCCCGGGGGCCACGCGAGGCAGACACTCGGCCGGGCTGGGGGTGCCTCCCCGGGACCAGGAACCAGTGCCCCGCCCACCACGCACCACATCCCCAACGTCGTCGGCGCACGAGGGGCGCTCACGCCCGCCGCGGGAGGTGGGGGCTTTGCTCGATGGCGGGCAGGGTCAGCACGGAGGGGCAGCTCCTGTGCAGGGGCAGCCGCCAGCCCCCCACTGGATTCTCGCAAACCTTAATGGCCAGTGAGAGCAGGCACAGCTGACCTCGGTCCGGCGGCAGCAGGGCTTGGAGAGAGGACCAGACTGGCCGCACCGCCCTTTCCACCTGGGGGCCAGCTGAATCTGCACCCCCTGAATCCAGAGTCAGGAAGGGGGCGGCGCGTCTGTGAAAAGATGTAGTGTGCACGCTGTTCCCAAACTACCTGTGATGTAGAAGTTTTAAAAATAAAAAATACTAGAGGGCAAATCGAGTTTTACTCTCAGACATCTAGACAATAACTAATGTCTTCAGTGATAAGCAAGGTTTCCTTTAATAAGCTTTTTCTTGGGGAATAATTTTAGAGGATGAGGTGATAAGGTTACAACACCAACTCAAGGGACATGAGTCTGAGCAAGCTCTGGGAGATGGTGACAGGTGAGCCTGGCGGGCTGCGGTCCATGGGGCCGCAGAGTCGGACTTATTCCAAAAGCCACCTAAGAAAAGTGAAGAGAAGACAAAAGCCGCTCCCAGTTCCAGGGAGGCTGGGGTGGGGGGACCCGACCCCTGGGGTACAGAGAGACAACTCAGCGCCTCAGCCAGGCCCCGCTCAGAGCAGAACGCTGAGCAGATCTCAGGCTTCTGAGCACAGTATTCAGGCGGTAGCAGCTGGCTCCAGGCAAACACACCCCAGCGGCTGAGGTCAGCGGTCGATTTGTATGATGTGATGTTTGTGACACGGATCGATGCCAAGAAAATTTGCCATGGGATTTCAAAATAAACAAGCAAAGCCTGGTGTTAACAGAAACGACACCCTCCATCTGGAGATACTGGAGGACCCTGTGACCCCTGGGTTAGAATTTCTGTCCATGAAACTGAAGCTGCCGTGGGAAGTGGATGAAATCATCTTTCCCCAGAGCAAGTATGGAAATCTGATTAACATTTAAAGCACTTCTCACAACTTAGAATGCTGTATGTGGGAAAACGCATACCCTGAGGGTCTTAATTAGCAAGAAAGGAAAAATTAGGAGGACTTTCCTGCGTGTGACCTGGGGCATCTAGCCACTTCTCCCCCTGTTCTGTAGCAGGGGGGTCCCTCCCTCAGGCTCTGGGTGCAGGAGGGCTGACCCTGTCCTCCCCTGAACTGTCCTGGGCCAGCGGGGGGGCCCCTCAGCCCAGAGACCCAGAGTACTGATTCCGGATCGGCCAGCCATGCCCCAGCTGCCTCCCGTGACATTGCGGGCCCAGACCGAGGCCCTCGGGGTTATCTGTGGTTATTCTCATCTACTTTCCTAGCAACAGTAAAGAACATCACTGCATCTGAGAAAAATTCAGTGATTATGCAAATCTGTAGATAACTCTCCAGCATTAGTAGTTCACAGCCTTGGTTTTCTAAAAACTCAGGTCCATGGTGGAATCCTGGCTTGAGTCCTGGGGACAGAAAAAAGCTCTGTGGGCAGACGGGCCTGGAAGCATCCGTTTAGTTCCCCGTGTTCTGCCACTGATAATCCTTCAGTCTCAACACACGGGCCCCAGTCCTGTGCAAGGTCAGCACTCAGGAACCTGGAGGGAGTCCTCTTCCCTGGATACAACTCTGCCAGAAATTGTTCAGTCGCTAAGTCGTGTCCGACTCTTTGCGGGTCCCTGGACCGCAACCCGCCAGGCTCACCTGTCCTTCACCATCTCCCAGAGTTTGCTCAGACTCATGTCCATTGAGTTGGTGATGCTACTGAATCATCTCACCCTCTAAAATTATTCCCCAAGAAGCAGCTTATTAAAGAATACCTTGCTTTCACTGAAGACACGCATTGTAGTCTAGATGTCTGAGAGTAAAACCTGATTTGCCCTCTACTATTCTTTTAGAACTTTACTGAGGTGTGACTGACAGGTGTGCCGCACAGGACTGACAAGTCTGAAGAGGAGGCACCTGAAACCGGCAGCCCCTTTGTTATAAACATGTCCATCACCCCCGCCGGGGACGACAGCGCCGTGCAGACGTGCGGCGTGTGAACCGTGAGGCCGCCCCGGAGCCGGCACGGGGGCTCCACAGAGATGGAAGTGGAACTACTGCTCGGTCCAGCGATCCCACTCCTGGGTATTTACACAAAGGAAACAGAGTCTTGAGAGCCCTGCGCCCCACGACCCTCACCGTTCACAGCAGCCAGGCCACAGACACGATTACAGCGTCACGTGGAGGGCGGATGACAGCAGAGAGCGACTGGCCCCACAGGGAGGGACACCCTCGGGCTTATTTTTTAATGGCAGAAAAGCAGCAGTGCTGTAGGCGACTTGCATCTCAACTTTTAGGCCCTGAAGTGACCAGGCTTTGCTGTTTGCTTGCAGCTCTGATGTGTGGACTCAAAAGAGAATCGGCCTTAACTGATCAGCCTGGAGGCAGGGCGCACACACACGGGGTCAGTTTTGAGAAAGTGGTGCTGGTGAGAATTAGAAAATAAATTGCAAACTGTAGCACTCAGGATTAAATTCCTACTGGGGGCCCCACTAAATCAGGCTGTTTATTTTTATAAAACATGGAGGACATGAATGAAATGTCTCTTTGTGTTTGATTATTTGACCATGAAGTTAGAAATGTCTGACGAGAAGGGTTTTCTCCTGCTTTGTGGCTCCTTCGACCACATAAACGGTGGTCTGAGAGCCCCACGCCTCTGCACCCCCACCTCCAAGCCGTCTGGGATCTTCAGCAGGAAAATGCTCTCACGTCTCAGTGGCTGCTTGAAAAGAAGGAAACCATGGCTGGCTGATGAATGAGTTCAGAGTGAGAAGGGCTTGGGGTCCACAGGAGAGCTTTCCATCAGCGGACTTGGGGCTGGAGGCAGGCCCGCCGCACACCCTCCTGACCACTTCCAAATGCTGGGCCTGAGGCTTCTTCAGCAACCGCCTCCTCAGCGTCCCTCCCAGCCCCAAGGGCCCGCTTACCGGAGGAGAGACGAAGACGTGGAGGCATGAGCCCTTCAGCGCCAGGAACCTGGGTCTGAAGGTCTGAGACGAGCCGGCACCTCCCAGTCTCTCGCTGACCCAGCCCATGTGGACGACCTGTGGAGCAAAACCTTCAGAATGAACTGCCAGGCCCCGTTCAGAGCACAGGGCCACTGGGTGGAGAGGGCAGACAGCAGGCCGCCCACCCCACAGTCCGACCCGGCCATGACTACCCTGCAAACCCGGGCACACGGCACAAATGTGAGACACCCGGGTCCAGACTGCTGCACCGGGCCAGGCTCGGAACACGAGCCTCCGCTGCACCGGGCCAGGCTCGGGACACGAGCCTCCGCTGCACCGGGCCAGGCTCGGGACACGAGCTTCCGCTGCACCGGGCCAGGCTTGGGACACGAGCTTCCGCTGCACCGGGCCAGGCTCAGGGCACGAGCTTCTGAGTTACCTTACTTTTGGCCAGAGTTGGATGTCTCAGCATTATCAGAGTTCTGCCTTCCACATATATTTAAAACCAAGTTATTTAATCACATTCTATTAGAGATTAGCGTCTCTAATCTGTCTCCGAGGTTGCAAAAACAACTAGTATATTTTCCTTTCTGTAGTAAATATTTCATTAAGACGTGGGAGAAATGACTATTTCTTTATAGCTCGAATTCAACACCGAACGTAACACAACAATATTAGGTTCTAGTGACGCACAGTGTGAACTGTCACAAGTCAGAATATGATTTAAAAAGTTAATGGAGACAGTCACGCAGCTTAAGAATTGAGTGCCTGGATTTAACAGTAAGCTAAGGCAAGACGCGGGGTGTCTTATCCCACTTCCCCCTGCGTCTGCCTTAGACCACACGCCCATGTCTTTACCTGTATCTGCTCCACACCCACAAGGCAAGGAGGGCTTGTTCCTTAAAATTTCTTGAAAGGAAGCATCAGTGACCCCACCTGTCACTGTGTATGTGCCGGCTAAGTCGCCTTGGCCGTGTCTGATTCTGTGACCCCACAGACCGCAGCACACCGGCCTCCCTGTCACGTCCATTGAGTCGCTGATTCCATCTAACCATCATATCCTCTATCACCCCCTTCTCCAATTACTGCGAATCTTTAAGTCACTAGCAAGCTCAAAAATCAGCTTTGATATTGTGTCTATCACCAGGAATCTTACCCAGATTCTTTTCAAACTACTAATTTAGTAAAGGCTGGTACGACCAAAAAATGAACACCATTCATAAGGAAAACCACGTCACAGAAAGAAAACAGCCCTCGGCGGGTCTCTAGCAGAATGGAGTGAGGGCCCCTAAGACTGCAGACAACATTTCCTCTGCTGAGGACCCCTAGCAGACCAAGCTTCAGCTCGATCTCACAGGGGCAGGGCAGACGCAGTAATTCATGTACATACACATAAGGGGCCTACACACACGTAAAGTGACCTACACACATGTAAAGGGCCTACATATATACACAAGGGGTCTACACATATGTAAAGGGCCTACACATACTTCACAAGGGGCCTACATATATATAAGTAATTCTTTTGCCTGTATGGAGGAAAAACTCTTGTTTTTTTCTTTACTTTTCAATCATATATTCAAATGCTGCCAAGTTCCCAGCAATCTTTCTCTTCATGAAACACTCAGAGATGCAATGTAGGTCCCACAAGAGGTGGGTGACACACTGGAGCCTAGTACGGGGGAACTTAGCTTAAGGCAGAGCTGAAAATATGTCAACAGGTAGACAGACGAGGCAGATGTGGACGGACGGACGGATAGATGACAGGTACACAGACGAAGAGACCCACAGACAGGATAGCTAAGCACGGATAGATAGACGGATAGACAGATGATACGTGGACAGATTCCTGTTACAGATGGACCTGAACGTGTAACTTCCAGGCTGACTTGGAGAAGCTGGGACTGGCTCCAGCAGGGGAGCAGCAAGGGCTCTTCTCGCAGGACAGCGGGCTGGGGACAGAGAGCCCTCTGACTCCCTGAGGGCGCCCTGTCTCTCTAGAGGCGCGGGCACCAGCTGCGGGAGCCCCTCCGCTCCAGGCCGGCGGGCGCGACCCCAGGCTGCGGCAGTCTTCAAGCTGCTGCTCTCTCCCTTGTTTGGTTGAGAGTGCTGGGCGCTTGTCCAGCAGGAGTCACATATCGAGGAGCAAACCAGGAGCTCGTCTTGCAGCAAAGACGGCGACGCACAGACCGTTAACCTGGCACGTCTGCAAACTGGATGTGAAGTTAATGCAGTTCCATATGTAATTTAATTCTGCCTGGATCAATCGGCAAAGAAGTAAGTTACCGCGTGGCTGTTACTGGGAACACCGCCTGCTCCCTGACTCGTCTTTAGGTATATGCGGTGCATAAACAATTTTAAGAAAAGCTAACTTTATCTTTTGTATTATGAACTTTCTAATGCTTTATTACATATTCCAAGAAATAAAAATAAAATTTTATGAACTATCTGATTGTATTAAATTAAGGGAATATAACCATTAAAATAAAGGAGCATATTTTTCTTTATCTTTCCTGATTTCAATTTATAGAAAGTTCCTTTGTTTTTTCACTCGACTGAGTGAAAATGACTAGCTAAGCACCCATCAAGTAATAACTATACAACCAGTCTCTTCCTTTTCACTGAAGAAGCTCGAATACCTTGAGTTATTGAGGCTTCTTTTGGTTTTGCTGATTCAGGTATCCACTTTAAGTGAGGTTTTTCAGAAGAAATTTATTTGTAAAATAGATTCTTGCTATTTGGCAAGGTAACCACTTGTCCTGGACTTCCTGGGACAATTCTAAATTTACTCCCATCATCTTACTATTACTTTTAGATTGGGCGACAACTTAGTCATTTTATTTGCCAGACATAAAAGTCTAAAAATCTATACTCTATGCCTTTCTTACTATCCTTCCAGGTCTGTTTCCTTTTGTTTTCGTGTGTCAATTCCAGTGGTTGTCAAATGCCTTTATTTTTTCATGCTTATTCAAATACTATTTTTACTGCCTTCCAAAATCAATGATCAATTGCTAAAAATGAGAAGAAAAATCTTTCCTTTTTAAAATAGGGTCCAACCTCATAAGTCTAAACTCCAATCATGCATATAAAATGTTTAGCCTTTGGAGAAATGTGAAACAGTCCTCTACTAAAAACTTGGCATATAAGGGCAGGGCTTAGCTCTCTCACAGCCCCACACAGTGGCAAACATCTCTAATGTTTCTTTCCAGATAATCGAATCCACCCCTTGAGTAAATTCAAAGTTATACAGAAATATTAAGGTTTAAAAAAAAAACCACGTTAGACTACCCATTCAGTTTAGTTCAGTCACTCAGTTGTGTCCGACTCTTTGCGACCCCATGAATCGAAGCACGCCAGGCCTCCCTGTCCATCACCAACTCTCGGAGTTCACTCAGATTCACATCCATCAAGCCTGTCATGCCATCCAGCCATCTCATCCTCTGTCGTCCCCCTCTCCTCCTGCCCCCAATCCCTCCCAGCATCAGGGTCTTTTCCAATGAGTCAACTCTTCGCATGAGGTGGCCAAAGTACTGCAGTTTCAGCTTTAGCATCATTCCTTCCAAAGAAATCCCAGGGCCGATCTCTTTCAGAATGGACTGGTTGGATCTCCTTGCAGTCCAAGGGACTCTCAAGAGTCTTCTCCAACACCACAGTTCAAACGCATCAATTCTTCTGTGCTCAGCTTTCTTTATGGTCCAACTCTCACATCCATACATGACCACAGGAAAAACCATAGCCTTGACTAGATGGACCTTTGTTGGCAAAGTAATGTCTCTGCTTTTGAATATGCTATCTAGGTTGGTCAAAACTTTCCTTCCAAGGAGTAAGCGTCTTTTAATTTCATGGCTGCAATCACCATCTGCAGTGATTTTGGAGCCCCCCAAAATAAAGTCTGACACTGTTTCCACTGTTTCCCCATCTATTTC
>SJYQ01007496.1:71433-81959 GCA_006410935.1 Redunca redunca
TGTGGATCACAATAAACTGTGGAAAATTCTGAAAGAGATGGGAATACCAGACCACCTAACCTGCCTCTTGAGAAACCCGTATGCAGGTCAGGAAGCAACAGTTAGAACTGGACATGGAACAACAGACTGGTTCCAAATAGGAAAAGGAGTGTGTGAAGGCTGTATATTGTCAGCCTGCTTATTTAACTTCTATGCAGAGTACATGAGAAACGCTGGACTGGAAGAAACACAAGCTGGAATCAAGATTGCCGGGAGAAATATCAATAACCTCAGATATGCAGATTTGGCAGAAAGTGAAGAGGAGCTAAAAAGCCTCTTGATGAAAGTGAAAGAGGAGAGTGAAAAAGTTGGCTTAAAGCTCAACATTCAGAAAACGAAGATCACAGCATCTGGTCCCATCACTTCATGGGAAATAGATGGGGATTTCTTTGGAAGGAATGATGCTAAAGCTGAAACTGCAGTACTTTGGCCGCCTCATGCAAAGAGTTGACTCATTGGAAAAGACTCTGATGCTGGGAGGGATTGGGGGCAGGAGGAGAAGGGGATGACCGAGGATGAGATGGCTGGATGGCATCACGGACACGATGGACATGAGTCTGAGTGAACTCCGATAGATGGTGATGGACAGGGAGGCCTGCCGTGCTGTGATTCATGGGGTCGAAAAGAGTCGGACACGACTGTGCGACTGAACTGAACTGAACCTGAGCCCCAGCAGGACCCCACCCTGCAGAAGGCCTCCTTTTGTGGAGACGCCTGCAGCCCCCAGGACGCCATTTCCCCGGCTCTGCCCCACCGAGTGACTGTGCTTTCAGGATTTCCTGAGTGAACGAGGGAGCCCGGCACGAGCGTTTAGCATGAAGCCATCCTTTGCAAAGCAAACCAGGCATCAGCGGGCTCCTTCTGAGTCCCGGCATTGCTGTTCACAGCGCGCTCATCTGCAGTCTGTCCCCGTGCGGCTGCCGTAAAGCCCCTGGGTCCCCTCCACGCTCCTTCCTCTGAAACAACGACCCTCCCGACACAGCCAAACGGGGTCTTGCTGTCAGTGACAAGATGCCAGATCTCTGTTACTTTCACCAACACAGATAGGGGACAAACAGAGCCACCAGCGTTAATTCCCTCCCTCCTCTGTCCTTAGAAAGAGGAACAAAGGAAGGGACTCCCTGCACTTCTCGAGGCCACCGTGAACTGGGGACCCAGGCAGGGCTCATCTGGGCAGAACCACAGGAGCAGGGCCTTGGGCGCCGAATCCCCCAGAGCGGGCGGGCACGCAGCCGCCGCGGGACTCGCTCGGACTGTCTCCCTGCTCCTGTATCAGGCCCTCCTCTCCCCACCGACCGCTAACGGACCTACAGCTGTCAGCACGCTGCTGAAGGAGTTTAAAAGCCTCGATAAACCCTGAGCTATTCCACGTTATCTCCGTAAAACGACCTTCAGAATAGAGGAGCACTCCCGTGTCTCCGCCCGCTGAGCCATCAGGCGGGGCTCCCGAGTCTTGCAGGTCCCGAGAGCCCCACGGACGAAGCGGGATGAGAGGCGCTGCCCCCCAAACTCGCTCTTTCCTCCACACCACCTGCGACCCCCGGGGGTAAAGCCATTGGCCCAAGCCCAGAGGCCCAGGCTTCAGAGCTCTAAAGTCCCCTGCGCGTGGCTGGAGCAACCACAGAGGGGTCGCTAAAGCACACGTTTCCCCGAAGGACGGCCCCTCCCCTCGGCCTCTGAAACACAGACACTGAGTGGGCGCCTCTTTAGCCCAGGTCTGGGCACCTACACTGGACTTTCACGGGGCCCGCGTGAGAGCACGCGCAGCTGCAGAGGACAGACTCCTGAACCGAGGTTCCCGGGTCTGAGCACGCGGGCACTCGGGCGGGGCTCCCAGCCTCCGAGCGCAGGCAGCTGGGCCCGGGTGCTCTGCGGGACACGGAGCTCTGTGCTTCGGGCGGGGCTCTGCGAGCGGACAGTAAGTGCCCTGCACGCGAGCCTTGAGGATGCAGACCTGAGCCGTGGCCACGCCCCCACCAGCGCCGGGCGGCGGCTGCAGCTCCCGGGCTCCTGCTGCTGCGGTCGGTCCTCCAGCTCCACCGCCCCCGCCCCGCCGCCCTCTCCCCCGTTCAGCAGATTCCGCTCCGTGTGCCAGCCGGCGCATCGTACTGCCGTGCTTCTCCAGGCACTGAACCGCAAGATCAAAAGCTCTCTCCTTGCTTTTGTGTTTGTTGTGTGTTACTTGTGTGAAGAGTGTTATAAACACATCAGAGGACAGCACGATCTGGCCGGCTGCGTTAGCTGGGTGCCTAGGCTGACTTTGTTGGACTTACACGAACAAATTAGACTTACGAACTTGCTCTTGAAGTGGAACTTGCTCCTATGGAGAGGACTTACTGTAGTTAAGATCTGAAGTCATCTGTCCTTAAATTAGGAAAATTATCCAGCTGGCCCAATGTGGTCCAAGTCCTTCCCATCCGGCTTGGAGGTCAGAGACAGGAAGTCAGGAGCCCAGGACAAGAGGTCGCCTGCTGCTGCCTGAGAGGCAGGAGGACACGCAGCTGGAACGCATATGGAGATGGGGACCCAGCCCCCAAACCCGAGGAACTGAATGCCGCCCTCCACCCGAGAGAACCTGGTCTCAGGCGAGAGCCCAGCCCAGCCCCACCCCAGGCCAGCCTGCAGAGACCCCAGCACACGCGCCAGCTGGCCCGTGGGGACTGTGAGAAGATAAACGTGCACTTCTGAAGCTAAATTTGTGCTAACCGTAGCAACAGGAAGCGAATGAGAGCCTGCTTAGAAGTGTCCTGCTTTCTTCACAGACGTCAGGCCCACTAGGAAGCATGCTTTTCTACACGCAGAGTCAGAGGAATGTGTTAGTAACTGCCTGGTAGCCAGAAGCACGAGCTGCTGCCCAGCGACCTGCGAGGCCGCGTGGCCGCGTCCCAGCTTCTGCACACACGGTCTGCGAGCGCCGGGGGCAGCTCTGCCCGTTCAGCGTCAGCGAACCTCCTACCCGAACGCTGCGCTGCTTCTACGCCTGGCTTCCTTTCGATCCAGATGTTCTCCCCCAGATTCTCACGGAAGCACCTTTTTCTGTCTTGTGTGGTCAATGATTTGACCCTCATTAATGGTGACAGGACTCTTAAGCAAAAGCCTAGCTCCCACTGTGCCTGAGAACCTCCGACTCTAACCTCCTCCTGACAGCTAGCAGGCGCCAGAGGCCCTCTGGCCAGAGACACCCCTGCAGGCCCCAGGGGCAGAGTCACACCTGTTAAAGCTTTCATCACTTCAAACAAAGTTCAAACGTTAGGCTTAAATATGCATCTGCTGTTTATAGACTCTTTGGGAGAAAATTTCAGAAAACCAAGGAAACTCAACCATTATTGGCCAAATAACTTTCAAAAGGTGAGATGGTTGGATGGCATCACTGACTCAATGGACATGAGTTTGGGTGGATTCCAGGAGCTGGTGATGGACAGGGAGGCCTGGCATGCTGCGGTCCATGGTGTCGCAGAGGTGGACATGACTGAGCGACTGGACTGAACTGAGCTGAGCTGAACTTTCAGAAAAGGCGAACGGGCAGGAGGTGGTGACACACTGTGGTCCTACAGCAGGAACCCCAGGGCACTGACCTCTGACCTGCTTATCCCACTTACTTTTATCCACTCAAAGGATCTCCTCAAAATCCTTCCCAGGCTGTAGTCGAGAGCCTTTGATTTTAAAAAGCATCTGGTTTAGGGTTTGCAACTTCTGAACTGTCCTTGCGGTCTTGCAGCTAGGGTCCCCGGGAGCCACAGAACTCAGGCTGCTCCGGGCAGCGTGCCCATGCTCTCCTCCCCTCAAGGTGGGGCCCGAGGGTCACAGGGCAGGGGGCCGGCGTCCGCTCGGCCTCCAGACGCCACTGTACAGTGTGTGTCTGACAAACACACCGCAAAAGGCAGAATTCAGTCATTTTACTTCGTGTGCCTTCCTGCCCTTCTAAGAGTCAGCAGAGCTAGTAAGATGTGTTTGCTTCTGTCGAGGGCTTCCCTGGTGGCTCAGCTGGTAAAGAACCCGCCTTCGTGCAGGAGACGTGGGTTCTATCCCTGGGTGGGGAAGATCCCCTGCAGGAGGGCATGGCAACCTACTCCAGTGTTCTTGCCTGGAGAATCCCATGGACAGAGGAGCCTGGCGGACTGCAGTCCACGGGGTCACAAAGAGTCGGACACGACTTAATGATAAAACCACAAGCTTTCTTAAAACCCCACGGAAGCCTCTGGTTTGCTGTTGGCAGAGACAGCACAGCTCAGGCACAGGAGGGCGTGTGGCTGACTCGGTGGGGGGGGCCTTCCTCCTGCAGAAGCCTTGTGTTGGCCTGAAAGCGGCCGGGCAGGCAGGTGCGCTTCATCAAGGAAAGCGCTCCTTCCAAACCTCAGGCTCTCTTCCTGTGCGCACCCAGCCTCCACTCACCTTCTCGAGAAAGAAGAAACGCACCAGCCGCTGGGCTCTCAGCCCCCCTGACGCAGTCACCCACAGGCGGCACACTGCACTAGCTCAGTGGGGAAAACGATAGCTTCTCCCCAAAACAGTGACGGACACCAGCCCTTACGACAGAACCGAAGTCACTCCGTCAACCAGGCTCACAGGCTAGTGAGCACCCGCTGAACGGAGGTCCAGTCTAGCCTTCTCATTTTATCAGCAAAGGAAACGAGGCCCAGAGGGCTGCTGAGAGGACTCTTATGAAACGGGGTCCACCTTGGGTGAGAGCGCAGTCTTACATTCAGCCCAATTCTGCTCGAATTTGAAACTGGAAATATGCTTTCTGCTGCTAATGACCGCGTCTCGGAGGAGGGAACAGCAACAGACCTGCCAGAGAGACCCCTCCTGACAAGTCGGCTCCTGCTCTGATGCGTGTGACCATCACGACGATGGTTAATGCTTCTGCAAACGCTGAATCCGCCTGGCGACAAGGCCATGCACCTCTGGGTTTATCGGCGCGTCTCACTCCAGACCACCGGCACACACCTGAACGTGTCCGCTCCAGCTCTGCACCTTGAGACTCGGGCCATGGACAGAGGAAGTGACAGGGCGTCTAGCCAGCGCTTCTCGTATTTTGGTTCGTTAGCTACAGACGAGGGAGGCGAGGACGGAGCCTGTGCAGAACAGACGAGAATCAAGGGTCACAGGGTCAGTCGAGAGCACCAACAACGGGGGGCTGACAGGCCCCGACAGCACGTCTTCAAACTCAGATCTAGCTCGTCTCGGCTGCGGCAAGTGTGTGTGCACTCTCAGAGCTCCGGGAAGAAACAAGTGCCCTTCTAGGTCACGGTAAACTATATCCTTCATCTATTTTTTAAACAAAATATTGCACCAAAGAGAGAAAAGTCACAGGGAAGAGGCTGGGGACAGAGATGGCATTGGGAGGAATCTGGGGCCCTGAGGAAGGCTGTGAGTCAGACAGGCTATGAGCTGCCTCCTCCAGCTGGAAAGTCAAATCATAGTGGGATTCATACATATTAATGCAGCCAAGATGCTAACAGGTGGTCACAAGCCCAGCTTATTAGCTAATGGCAAAGCTCTCAGTATCTGTCCAAAAGGAGCGGGGGTTGGTGGGGGTGGGGCCTGAGGGTAAGAGGAGTGAGAACTAATTCTTAGGTGGCTAAGAAGCTCAGGGTCCCCGAAGAGAGGAAAGGGATCGGAGCTCTCAAGGAGGAAGAAAGGACAAACTTTCTTTTCTACATTCCTTAGCCTTAAAGTAAAGTGAAGTTGCTCAGTTGTGTCCGACTCTGTGACCCCACGGGCTGTGGCCTACCAGGTTCCTCAGTCCATGGAATTTCCCAGGCAAGAGTACTGGAATGGGTTGCCATTTCCTTCTCCAGGGTATCTTCCCAACCCAGGGATCAAACCCGGGTCTCCCGCACTGCAAGCAGACGCTTTACCATCTGAGCCACCAGGGAAGCCTTAGCCACATAAAACGTTTTTTTCTTTAAGCCCAGAGCTGGATTACACAACAAAGCAACTCATCTTAAACTCTGTACCAATGACTACATAACAGCGTGTCCTGTTTGAAGACACGTTTCTCCTTCTTAAGAACCGACTGATCCTGTCATCTTAACATGTAAATTGTGGGAATGGGTCTGGTAAGATCTTTACAACCTTGAGACCTTCTTTTGATTTATTGCAATAACCAATTGAAAAAGTACACAGCTCCCTTGCTAAGACTACCGAGGGGGGCACTTTCCATCCCCCCTCCAACGTCTGTGTCAGAAGCTTTCTCTGTCCCTTGTTACACTTTAATAAAACTCTGCTACACAAAAAGCTCTCAAGTGATCAAGCCTGGTCCCTGGTCCCGAAAATAAATCTTCAGAGATCATGAATTCCAACTTCATTCACCATAAGCTACCAGGAATATGCTCGAAAGGCTGAATGAAGCCACGCAAACAACCATGTTCCAAGACGTGACTCCCACATGTGCCCAGCGAGCCACAGGGTCAGAGACGGTCTGTCCCGGGTCCTGCGGGCGGGGCCAGTGGCATCCCGCCCCAGCAGGGGACAGCTGCGGCCGTCTGCCTCCCTCTGCGGAAGCATCCTTGCAGCAGCTGTGGCTTCCGGTGGCAAAGGCAGGAGTTCAGGCTCAGGGACAGGCGGACAGGGCACGGCGCGCATCCCCACAGCACAGCAAAGCTACTAACCAGGGCCGCGACCCCAGACCCGCCCGGAGCAGCAGGGAGGCCCTGCCATGGGCGGGAAGACCCCGCCTGCGCTACCCTTCCTGAGGGCTGGGGAGGGTCTCCCTGAGGAGGGCAGGGCCCGCGGGTGGCAAGGGCGGGGCTGGGGCTGGGGCAGTGCCCTTAAACAGATGGCAGACCTGCTCAGGACACAGGGACACTAGCGTGGGGGCCGCGGGCAGCAAGGGTGGGGCTGGGGCAGTGCCCTTACATGACAGCAGATCTGCTCAGGACATGGGGACCCTAGAGCTTGGTGGAGCCGCTCCCCTGGGCCCTGCTTTGCTGCACAGGGGACTTGGCTCTACACTCTGCAACAATCTGATCCAGAGAAGAATTCGGTAAAGAACAGACACAGGTACACGCATAACTGAATCACTTTGCTGTGTACCTGAAACTCTCCCATGGCTAGTCAATTCTACTCCAAAACAAAAGGAACATTCCAACAAGGCCAGCCAGCTGTATACAGGGATGACTCCTTTCAGGCCAGACTCCGCATGAGCGTTCGACTGTCTCGGGCCAGATAGCTGACACTCCGGGATAACACCCAGCAGGTCCCATCCCGGGCCCTTATTTGGACAAAGTCTTTCCAGGTTTGTTAGACTAATGGTATTGCCAGTGGGGGGGCTTCCCAGGTGACTCAGTGGGTGGAGAACCCGCCTGCAATGCTGGAGGCGCAGTAGACCTGGGTTCAGTCCCTGGGTCGGGAAGATCTCCTGGAGGAGGGCATGGCAACCCACTCCAGGATTCTCGCCTGGAGAACCCCATGGACAGAGGAGCCTAGCAGACGGCAGTCAATGGGGTCGCAAAGTCAGACACAGCTGAGCAACTGAGCACATGCGAGTGGACACATTCTGATAGGAGTCTAACACGATGGCCTCAATCCTTACCCGAGGACACTCTGATACGAGTCTACCCTGGACTGTCCGGGCGCCCTGACACGATGGCCTCAATCCTTACCCGAGGGACACGGGCAGAACCCGGACAGGGGAGTGGGGGCCTTGTGAAGACCGAGGTGTACCCGGGAGCCTGCAGCCGCCGGCCAGGATGCAGGGCCACCAGGGCCGGGAGGGGCAGGAAGGACCCTCCTCTGTGGCCTCTGGAGACGTAGCCTGGATCCCCGGCAACTAGAGGCTGTGCACAGGTGTCCTCCGAACGTTCTTCATTTACATTTATTAAGTCCTCAGCCAGTAGCTCACAAGCAAAGGCACTCTGAGATCAGAGGAGTGAGGCAGACTTCCTGACTCATCACTGAGGGCCCTCTTTCTGCTTTCCGTGCTGATGGCTGGTGGCGTGCCTGCTTTCGGGGTCACGTAAGCACAGCACTGGAAAGGGTCAGGTTTATCCCTTCGCTGCGGATTTCACGCTGGCTCTACTGCGACAGCCCTCTGCCTGCATGCACTGCTGCTGCCGTGTAAGGAATGGTTGTGATTTTTCATGCATTGGGGCACGTCTTCAGCCACCAGTTTTCACTGAATTTTATCAAGGCTAGTTGCATTCACACACTGTTTATGGTGTAAGAGTTCATTAAGACCCATGTTTTTGTGCATTTTCTTTGAGGGCGGTTTGCTCTTCTCACTGATTCAAACTTGTGACACAGACGTGTCAACAGTCAATTATTAGAGTAACCCTGCAAGACCGCCACTTAAAGACGCTGTAACGGGACTTTCCTGGAGGTCCAGTGGCCAGGACTTCGCTTCCACCACAGCGGGTGCCGGTTCAATCCCTGGTGGGCGAGATAGGACCCCATATGTCTCATGGCCAAAAAACCAAACCACAAAACAGAAGCAAGACTGCGACACATCCAACAAAGGCTTTAAAAGCGTCCCTACTAAAAAGAAATCAAAATGTCACAACGAATTCCAGTACAGTGCAACCAACATTTGAATAAGCATAGGGATATGGTTATTTTACAAAAGCATTTTCAATCTACTTTTTAAAATGTAGGATAAAAAGCAATTTCCCACTAAGAGAAGCAACGTTTCCTTCATAAAATCAGGAGGCATTTCATAGCTGATTGAGCACATTTGGCACCAGACTACATAGAGGAGGCTTTTGTTTCCTCTGCCTTTGCAGGCTTCTCCTTAGAGGCAACCGGCAAGCCCGGAGTTTCCTGTCAGATTTTACCGGTGTTCCTTTAGAAAAGTACTTTGTATAATCCCAAGAATCGTGAGGCTGAAGGAAGACACCAGGTCTCTGCAGATCAGTGGGTTTTCAGTGACGCCCAACAGCCTCCTAGACGGAGGGTCTGGTGGGAAAGAAGGGGGAGCCCGTCTGGGGTCAGCTCCAAGCTCACTCTAGAGGAGGGTTAGGGATACCCAGGAGAGGGGGAGTCCATCTGGGGTCCGCTCTGAGCTCCCTCTAGAGGAGGGTCAAGGGATGAGGGGGAGGGAGAGCCCGTCTGGGGTCAGCTCTGAGCTCCCTCCAGAGGCGGGTCCAGGGATGAGGGGGAGGGAGAGCCCGTCTGGGGTCAGCTCTGAGCTCCCTCCAGAGGAGGGTCCAGGGATGAGGGGGAGGGAGAGCCCGTCTGGGGTCAGCTCTGAGCTCCCTCTAGAGGAGGGTCCAGGGATGAGGGGGAGGGAGAGCCCGTCTGGGGTCAGCTCTGAGCTCCCTCCAGAGGAGGGTCCAGGGATGAGGGGGAGCCCATCTGGGGTCTGCTCTGAGCTCCCTCCAGAGGAGGGTCCAGGGATGAGGGGGAGCCCGTCTGGGGTAGGCTCTGAGCTCCCTCTAGAGGTGGGTTAGGGATACCCAGGAGAGGGGGAGCCCGTCTGGGGTCAGCTCTGAGCTCCCTCTAGAGGAGGGTCCAGGGATGAGGGGGAGGGAGAGCCCGTCTGGGGTCAGCTCTGAGCTCCCTCCAGAGGAGGGCCCAGGGATGAGGGGGAGGGAGAGCCCGTCTGGGGTCAGCTCCAAGCTCCCTCTAGAGGCGGATCAGGGATACCTGGGAGAGGGGAGCCCGTCTGGGGTCAGCTCCAAGCTCTCTCCATCCCTGGACTCGCACCGGCTGCAGGACACATGCTGCCTGCCCCTGCAGCTCCGAGCCTGGGTCTAGGGGAAACGGTGGCAGCGCCAGCGATCTAGGAGCCTGGAGCTCTCCTCCTGATGGACACCAGAGAAGTGGGCCTGGACAGACCTCTAGGAGCTGTGGTCACAGATCAGGCCGCTCCAGTGCTGGGCAGGCTAAGCCTCTGTGAGCCAGTCCATGTTATCAGAGGACAGCTCACAGCCTGCAGGAACTCGAGCCTCATGAGTCTAACTTCTGCCCCAGATGGGACATCAGCTTAAGGGTGGAGGAGTGAGGAGGCTGCTCCCCAATCTGGGCGGAGCACCCTGGGCTGCACCTGTCGGCTCCCCTGACCCCTGACACAGCCGAGGGTACTTAGGTGCCCCGCCACATTCTCCTGCCACGCACCACCCAAGAAGCTGATTTCAGAGAAGGTGGGGACAAAACACACTTCCTTCTGATTTATGATGCCATCACAGGTGCAGGGGATAAGGAACCAAGGGCCATCCTGGTTCTGAAACATTCGAACGTGACCCACCAGCCCGTGGAGCAGCGACTCTGAGACGCCTTGGTGTCTCCGAGCTGGAGAGTCTGAGTGGAGGTGCAGTGGCGCTGCGACACGGGCCTCCTCGGACAGCAGCTCACCTGTCTCTCAGGGTCCTGAGCGTGATGGGAGGCTCCCTGGGCAACTTACTTCCAGAGAGGACCGACTGCACAGAGGAGGAAACAAGGAGGAGCACCACGCGGTGAGTGTCAGCCAAGGACGCTGCCTTAAAGCCACGACCCTGCCACCCGAGCTCACGGATACGAGCTGGAACGAGCGTGGGCAGGCCTCCCTG
>SJYQ01007496.1:90081-102180 GCA_006410935.1 Redunca redunca
CCAGGACGGAGGCG
Organism: Redunca redunca; assembly: GCA_006410935.1. Classification (NCBI taxonomy): domain Eukaryota; kingdom Metazoa; phylum Chordata; class Mammalia; order Artiodactyla; family Bovidae; genus Redunca; species Redunca redunca. The sequence continues at coordinate 90,096 of SJYQ01007496.1, forward strand.
AGGGGCGGGCGGGGGCGGGGCCAGGACCCAGCGCGAGGGCGTGGGTGGGCCCGACGAGGTTCAGGCTCAGGTCTGGGTGGGCGGCACTGGTGTGACCGAGACTCGTATTCGGCCGGGGTCTGGACCTGATAAGGTCGCTGGTGTGGCCGAGACGCCACTCGTCATAAACACTCGGCGGGAGCGTGGATGTGAACAAGGATGGACTTGGAGCCTAAGCGGTGTGAGCCGTCCCGGGCCTGGAAGAGAACACGGAGCCTGGCGGGGAGCCCTGAGCAGGCTCCCGCTGGCGGAGGGGAGGGGAGAGGCAGCACCCCGGCGGAGAGCGGCTAACAATTCGGTTCCCCGTGAGAACACAGGGAAGCTGTCACACACACAAGGCGGCAGGTGCGTCTCGGGAGCCGCGCACAGTCTGGTTACACAGGACGTGGGAGACGCGTGCTTACTGTGTTGCTGGAGGCTCCGTTCAGGTGCAGGCCGCTGTCGAAGAGCGGCGAGGAGGCCCCGCTGCCCGGCTGGATGGATGCTCCCGGCGACCCTGGGAACGAACAGACGGTGCTGCAGACGGGCTCCCGGGGCTTTTACCTGCAGGCCCACCCGGCGCGTCCCCAACAGTCCCTCGGGGAAGCGGACGGGAACAGGATGGACTTAGGACCCTAAGCCATGTGAGCCGTCCCCGGGTCTGGAATAGAGCAGACTGGTCCCTGGGCTGCGAGCCAGCGCGGCCCTCACCCCACCGCACGGCCGCCAGTCTGGGGCCCGCCGGGAGTGCGGCAGGGGGCGAGCAGGTCAGCCTTTCTCCAGGCCCAGGGAGACAGCCGCCTCCCCCGGCCCATCCCCAGCCCCCATGAACCTGCACTCCCTGTTGCTAGGATAACGATGCTAATTTCCTAAGTTATTCTTGACTTTCTGATGATAACTTGATGATATTATTTCTTTGATTGACACGTTTGATTATCTTTCACTGCAAGCTGCTTTAGTGAAAACTAGGAAGACAAGGTGAGTTCGAGGAAAGCGATATTTGTAAAAAGAGAAAGCAGCTCTGGACTCAGCAGGGAGCCACGGCTGGGCCTGGAGCACGGACCCGGGTGGACTGGGGGGCCAAGTCAGCGTCCGTCTCGAGCCCTCTGTCCGCTCTCAGCAAGTTCAAGGACGGAAAGGAGTCCCCGTGTACCCCAGCCCACGGGCCTGTCCCCACGCATCCCCCACCACCTGCCGCTGTGGCTCTGGGTGGTCGGGGGCAGCAGGGGGCAGAGTGAGGCCAGTGCTCACTGCAGGGGGACACAGGCTTGGCCACAAGTCTCCGGCCACGTCAGCCCCGACCACATGTCCAGACCCCTCACCAGATGCCAGACCGGGTGCCACTGGCCCCAGGACCCAGGAGCCACCACGCTTAGGCTTGCCCCTGCCCCTGCCCCCGCCCCCCACCCAGTGGGGAATCTCCGGAGAGAGCCAGGGCCCCCACCTCTCCTGTTCTCAGACGCGATGGGAAGGGCCCTGCGGTCGTGGAGGGTCAGAGCTGCTGCCTGCCTGGATCACGGGTCCTTTGTTTTCCTTTAGCTTGAAGAGTTTCAAGGCCAACATTAGCCATCAAAACCCAACGACTGGGGGATAAGTGATATTAGGCAAAAACTCCAGACCAGCTGGGAAGCCAAGTCTGACCGGCACATGGGTTTGTTTAATCAAAACCCAGACACTGCTTTAAAAGCCAGATTTCCCACTTTCCTGGAAGGTGACAAAACCTGACTCTATGGGGTAAAGTCCCCGAGCGACAGGCACTGGCCGGAGCTGAGGGGACTTCAGCAGGGGCCCCACACCACCCTCATTCCCCACCCCACAGACGGGCCTGGGAGCACCGGCGTGCGCCTGCAGGGGAGCAGGATGCACACGGGTCCCTCCAGAGTAGCCAGCGTCCGCGTCGTGGGGGACAGAGCTGGCAGCCCGGCCACGATGCTGCAATCACGCCTTCGAGACACAAGCCCCTGGGGTGGTGGTTACTGATCGTCACCACCAGTTCACAGATGAGGAAATTTAGTGGATGTCGTGCAGGTCACTTCTGCGATCTTGGTTTTCTTCCTGAAAAGTCAGGAGCCCGTTTGCAGGCTCGCCCTTAAAGCCCCTGGCACAGTTCGGGTGAAGCAGGTACCCCATCACCCTGGTTCCCCTTCAGACACTAGACGGCACAGGCAGAGCTTCAGCGGGCTCGAGGGAACCCGATGAACTCACGGGTCTTCACACTGATGCGTCCAGGCCGTCGAGGAGCAGCTCCAAGAGGGAGGCCGTGTTCGTTCACGCCCCCTTACCATCCCACCCGAGACTGTGCGGCCAGAAGACAAGTGTGGGCAGCCTGTCTGTCTATCCCTCTGGGATAAAGGGACGCACACAGCATCCCGACCGTGGGAATCCCTGATTCTGAAGAGGCTGCGGGCGTGTTACACAGCAGGACATCTCAGGAGCAGTAACACGTGAGGAGGAAGCTGTCAGCCCCGTGAGCCCCCCACTTACCTAACGGGAGCTTCAGAAACGACGGTGCCTCCCGGAGAAACTCGACAGTGATGGTCACCTCTTCGCCAGCATTTTTCAGAAGATGCACCTGTCAGTGTGACAGAGGACAGCCACTTTACCACTACAGAGGTACCTCAGAAAGAAAGCGTGCATCCCCACCAGCGCTTGCCGGTGGCTCGGACAAGAAAGAGTCCGCCTGCAGCGCAGGAGACCTGAATTCTATCCCCAGGTTGGGAAGACCCCCTGGAGGAGGAAATGGCAAGCCACTCCGGTACCGACTGGAGAGTCCCATGGACAGAGGAGCCTGGTGGGCAACAGTCCTCGGGGCTGCAGAGAGTCGGACCCGACTGAGCGACTAACACTTCCACTTCCGCTACACACTCCGCCTGTCTCTCGAGGAGCCAGTGTTCACGACTACCTCTGAGACTCTGGAAGTTCCGCAAGCCTCCCCTGGGGGGACGAACGGATGTGGTGTGTCCCCAGGCACACGGCTCCACGCCTCATCCACACACACGTGCAAAAATCGGCCAAGGCCAGGCTCCCCGCACACTCGACACTGCCCCCCCGAAACTAAAGTCACGGGAGAAACCCACGTGGAGTACCGATCGCCAAATCGCAGACACTCGCTCACGGGCCCGCGCATCCGCTGTGATGCTGCAAACTGCAAACACAAGCTCCAGGGTGGAAACGACCCTTTGGTTTGGAGAGACCGAGTGCAGCACGTCGGCCCTCCTGGTTACACGGTCACCCACCCCCAGGTTCAGGCCCTTCACGTGCAGTTACAGACAGCTCCCCACGCTAGCTCCGGAGACAGCTGTGGATGCCCGACGTGTTTCCCGTCAGTTACACGGTCACCCACCCCCAGGTTCAGGCCCTTCAAGCGCAGTTACAGACAGCTCCCCACGCTAGCTCTGGAGACAGCTGTGAAAGCCCGACGTGTTTCCCGTCAGTTAGGCCAACTCGATCCAGACACAGCAGACACAGCCCAGAAATAAGAAGCTGAAAGTGTTCTTGCCCCGGCCTTCTCGGGCACGTCCCCGATGCCTCCATGTGACCTCCAGGGCAGGGCAGGGCAGGGCACCCCACCCAGCCCTCACGTGCATAGGCACCTGCTTCTGCCCGGAGAACCCAGGGACGCCTTTCACCCAGGGACGTTCCCATGCCCCCCAGACCCTGGCGTCCCTGCCCTGCCCCGTGCCTCGGCCTGTGAACCCTGCTGAACACCGAAGCCTGGGTCAGCTGAGTGAAGGGAGAGCAGGACAGCACCGTGAGCATGAGATGGACGCTCTGCTTGGACGGTCCAGCGGCTGGGGGCTCGTCTGGGACCACCCTCTGCCCCGCCTGAGGCCCCAGAGACAGGAGCACACCACCTCAGCCCCTCCCGGCTGACACGTGTCTCCCGGGCCAAGTGGCCCCGGGCGATTCTGATCAAAGTGCTGGGTCACCGCACTCTCTCCTCCCGCAGTGAAGTGAAGGGAACCCCGGGCAATGCCCTGCGGGTGTGGGTGTCCGAGGGTGGGGGCCACACCCGGGGAGGGTTTGGCCCCCACAGAAGCTGCTGGGTCCTCAGCTCATGGAGTTTTACGCTGAACACCCGGGCGTCACCTGGACAGCGAGAGCCTGAGATCTGTGACTCTCTCCAGGGTCAAGTTCACCCACTGCTTCTGTCTTGCAGATCTGCACGTGTGTGTGCGTGCGTACACACACCTGGAGAAGCAAGCAACCAGCCTCAGCTCCCGCAGGACACCTTCTACCAAACACAGCTTTGATCTGCTGAGTGAGCAGTGTGACCATACCCGTGAGATGCTGGGAGCGGGGTTCAGGGGGTCCAGAGGGTTCAGGGCTGAGGGCTGGGCTGCGGTTTGGAATCTGGAAGATTCTGTTTCTACCATTTTCTAAACACAAGGGAAGGCTTTATTTCTCAGGGTTCTTGAGTTAAAAACCAGCAGAACTCAGGATCTGGCCTGAGACCTTAGCGGTAACAAAGCAGCTGTGCGTGACTAAAACGCGCATAAGAAAGAGCCCATTTCAACCTGAAAAGGAGGCCTCACGAAATGAGTCAGTGCCTTTTTGGTGATGATGGCATTTCGTTAATCAATGGCTCTCATAGCACTTAAGACCCTGGCCTGCCATACTGGACTAGAAGTTAATTTAACATTTGAGATTTTGAAAAGAGTTCTGACCATGTTGCATAGAAACGCAGTTCTGCACCATCTCTCATTCTGAGATCCTTCAGGATCTAGCACGGGCCCTATTCTGGCCTCAGTGGACACCAGGCTGGGGTCTGCGGTGGGGGCTCCAAGGCAGACAAGTGGGGCCGGGGTACCTGCAGGGGCACCCGTCACCCCAGCATCCCCGCCTCCCTGCCATCACTAATCTCTGCATGCAGGTGAGTCCAAGCAATTTCCCAAACGTCGGTTTCCCTTCCTCTCTGAATGGTGAGAGTTCTCAGAATTTGCTCAATAAAATTGAGTAAAGCTCCCTCCCTGCCAGGGCTGCTACAGTTTTGTGTGTCAGTGTGGACGGGGACATGGGGTGCAATAAACAGCGGAACGTGGACAGCTTCTGTCGCCCCGAAGCAGTGAGGCGTTTCCGAGGCAGGAGGCAACGCGCAGGGTGAAGTTCATTCTGTGACCTTTTCTGTTGAGCAGAACTGCCGTTTTCCCTTTTAGTATTAACTGAATCTAGAACTTGCTCTGAAAAATGAGGGTGTGAAACTCTGTGATTTATAAGGTCTTCTACAAACAATATTTTTATGAACTTCACGAACCTGAAAACCTGAGACCCTGTATGTCGTTAGCCTGCTGATTCAAGCATGGCTTTTGTATTCCATAAGACTGTGGACTTATAATTTGATAATTTGGGGCAAAAGGTATATTGATATTAGTCAGATATTGGAATAGCTCTATGTATTAAGTTTGCACATCTTTACTCAGAAGCTTTCCTTTGGAAGAATGCTTTTCTCCTCCCCAGGGCTGGGACAGAGCTACCGAGCTATGCATTGTCTCGTTTTGAGTTACTGTGCTTATTTTCACCTTAAGAGAGCAAGCTTTTGCAAAAATTGATAAATAACACAAATGTTAGGTTTAGGAAGTAAATTATATGTCATCCATTTGAACCTAAACCTTAAACTACGTGTCCCATCCAGCTCATACATCTTACCTCCATGCCTGGAGAGAGTTAAAGGAATCCTTCTCTTAGTAATGAACACTAACACACTGCGTTGTGGAGCCTGACCCAGCCTTGGTCAAGTCTCACATCTGGAAAGGGGCTGGGACAGAGCCTGTGGCCCCCATGTCCACGGGCCAGCACCCCAGACGTGCACCACAGGTGAGCGTCCTGAGAGGCCCTCCAAGGTGGATGAGCACGCAGAGCCAGGAGGACCCTCACAGGCTCCACACAGGCCACCCGGGAGGGCTCCCCACTCCCTGAATTTCAGCCCCATCTTCAAAATAGGAGCCACCAAATCTACCTTTTACAGCATCAGAGAGGCCCCTATGAACAGATGCATGAAATGCACATATAGAAACAATAATTAAATAAGAGAATATCTAATAAACAGAACAATATCCATAAAGAAATCACACACTTACCACTTCTTTGTGGGTTGCACTTTCTACATTAATGCCGTTAACCTGAAAAGATGACAAATTAAGAATTTTGAGGATAATAATTGAGGAGTCTCAGTTCAGAACTAACAGGAACTAACATGCAACAGAGCTAAGGGCTGAAGTTCAGGATACTGACCTGGAGCAGGGCGTCCCCCACGAACAGCATCCCTGTCTGGTCGGCTGCAGGGCCGTAAAAGGGGCAACAGTGTTAGCAGAGACTCAGAGACACTCCCTCCCTGTGGCGGTGGCTGAAGCAGAGTCTGCAGCAACTGGTACAGTGTGCAGGTGCGTGAGTGTGTGCACGCGTGTGTGCATGCGCGGGGACGGGGGAGCCTGTGTGGGTTAACGTACGCATGTGTGCATATGGGTACATGTGTGTGGATATCTGTGTGTGCACGCATGTGGACGTGCGTGTGGGAGGCAGTCTGTGCATGTGTACAGGAATGCACACTGAATATGAGTGTGCGCACACGTGTGAATATGCGGGCGTGCACATGGATGTGTGTGCATGTGGGAGTTTGGGTGAATGTGTGCATGCGTGCACAGGTGACTGTGTGTACACATGTGTGTGTCCATGCACACGCACGCAAGTGTGGATGTGTGATGTGGGAATGTGAGCACATGTGTCTGTGTGCATGTGCCTGTACACGTATGTACACGGGTGTGGGGAAATGCAATATCACAGCACCAGCCCCTCCAGTGCAGCTACACATTCAGCTGATCTTAAGCACATTAAGAGAGTTACTTTCCAAACACAGAGCCCTGTTTAATGAGAAGCACAAATGAAGGGTTTCATGACACATGTGGAAAGTCTGATCCCATTTGCCATTAAGTCGACACACACAATAGGAATTATAGAAGTCCCTTAGGATTTCCCCCTCTTTCTTAGGAACACATTTACACAGACTGTTTTAATTAAAGGGAATGTGCCCAGAATATTAAAGGAAAAAGGAAAGAAAACCTTTGCATTGTACAGTTTGAGTATAATCTCTACAGCATATTTCTACTTAATTTTTCTATTATCATAGGGGAAGAAAGAAACCTCCTTTTAACAAGACTGAACAAATTTGCACCAAATGGAAAGCATTTTTCAGTGTGAACCCTGACAGCTGTCTTTTCTTTAACGCAAGTGCCTGACTTTGGCTCTGCTTGCCCAGGAACTCCCTCTGAGGGGCCCAGCTTGCAGCAACACGCTGACATCCACACACCAGACAGAGCCGGGAACCCCCTACCCACCCCCCCGGCTGGCTCAGATGTTGTAGACATCCGGGCTGATTTCAGTAACTGATCATCTGGGCCACTTGTTGTTGCTCTTCCTGGGCTTTAAGTTCCCGCTCTTATGTTTAAATTCACCAACAAAGAGGGATCCCTGGAAACCCAAGCCCCCTCCCACCTCAGTGGAACCCAGGCCCCCAGGCCCCTCTCTCTCTGCCGGTGACCCTGGTCTGTGACCAGGTCTGCTGTGTAATTTCCAGGTCCTGCCAGTAGAGAACCTCTGTTCTCAAAGTCCCCCCAGGGTTACTGCCGAAGGCGTCTTGCAACCACAGTAACAACCAAGAAGGCTGGAGCAGCCACAACGCAGTGAGTGACGGCCGAGACCCACACACAGCCCATTTTCACAGGGATCTTTCGCCTTCATCTGGATTTGTTTTATGTCTTTGGTTAAATATTGAAAACCAAGTGATAAGCTATTCTTTTAACAGCGGCATTCTTTAAATTCCAGAAAAATATGTAATGTCAATTGTTAGTGTTAGTTCTAGTCATTAACTATATTAAATTTTGTTGAAAATAAAATTCAATCTTTATACCACTAAACACAATGGTATTTTAGGTAGCTAACGAAGTTAACATTTACAGAGACTGCCCAGAAAAACCTCCATTGCTCATTAGGTGAGACCTACTGATAGAGACCTCTGTCTCTCTCTCTCTGTCTCCATCATTTAAAAAAGCTGATTTTAAAAACTTTCCAAGTAATCTTTGACATGTTGTCCCTTTGATGGACACTTTTAGTCTTAAAACACAAATTGGTGGTTTAGTCGCTCAGGCGTGCCTGACTCTGTGACCCCACGGGCTGTGGCCCGCCAGGCTCCCCTGCCCCTGGGACTCTCCAGGCAAGGGCGCTGGGGTGGGGGCCTCGCCCTCCTCCAGGGGGTCTTCCCGGCCAGGGACCGGCCCACATATTCTGCGCTGCAGGTGGATTCTCCACTGACTGCGCCACCAGGGAAGGTGGTAAAACGGATGATAAGACAGCATCGTGGAAGTTTGATTTTAATTTAAAATTTTAATTAGTGTTCCTAAATAAAATAAACTTTTTGGTCAGATTAAGACAGGTTAGTGGGTTTCAGCTGAAAGTGGCTCCAGCTATTTCTGTGGTAACCCTGTCATCACATCAGGATGTAAAATGGAAATAGACCATAATATATTTTAATCCACATAAATATTCAAACATGCAAACTAGCTACAAGGAGATATTCTATATTTCTGTTATACTTGCCTTTTCAAGTCAAATTAATTGCTATCACCAGTGTTATGTGAGGTTATGCAAATTTAATCATTCTTTGCAATACAATTGTGTTATGACAGAAATAATTTGTTTTCTCTGCAAATTAATTAGTAAGATTCAGACATGTTAAATATTCATTCATATAAACTTCTGGGGAATATTAGAAAACGATAATACTGCCTAAAAAGCCGCAGTGTTGCCTGCACAGAGAGTCTGGGTTAGTAGCAGGGAAATCACTGTCTCTGGTGTCTCGTACCTGCTTCATCGTCCTTCACGAGCACCGAGTCCTTTAGGCCCAGGACTGGTCACGTGTGGGCACGACTGTCACCCAGCAGGGGTCTCAGGCGCTGTGGTCACAGGACCCGGGTTGACCCGACCCCAGCTGAGCACCGCCCCGCCCTGCCCTCAACTCCGGAGGAGCCCTGCTCCCCGACACACATCCACCCTCCACCACAGCACAGGGGTGGGCTTTTTATACTGAAAGATGGCACAGAATACTCACATTAAAAAGCGGGAGTCTGGGGGGGGGCACTGACTCACCCCCACGTTTTACATGGGCATGCTGTGCGCCTTGTGTGGACGTGGGCCGGCCTGAAATAACCCAGACAATCCTGGCCCCGCAGACAAGCACACACCCGGTGTCCCCCCAGGAGGAGGCAGCCTTCCGCCACACAAGGGTCACTTCAGATAAGAGGGATGAACTATCAGAAAATGTTACGCATACCTCTACACTTACTGCAAAAACGTATGTGATACGTTAGCTCCTTTGTTGTAAAAGCTCTTTGGTCCTCACTATAAAGCCCAGAATTGCTGGTGCTGGTTACTCCAGCCTGTGGTCCTGTGACCCAGAGCCGGAGAAGGAGAAACTGGCCTTCACAGACCCGAGTGCCCAGAGCATCCTTCCGCCTTGTGGTCCACTGTTGGCGGGGTCTGCTGTTTATGAACCACGGCATCCTGCTCTGGAATTTACCACCGGGTCTGATGTGTCAGTCACCTCTTTCTCTCAGTGAAGAATAACCTAAGCCGACTCACTGTTTCAGACCACCTGACGTTCACACATTGTGAGCAGACAAGAGCGCCAGTGCGTGCATCTAAGGTGACCCAGATGAGCTTTGCCTCCGGTAGTCCAGGGTTAAGGTAACTCATCCAGGAAGCCTGCCCTTCAGTGCGGAGCTCACCAGCACCCTGGGCGAGAGGTGCTGCAAGAGGAGGGCAAGTGCGGAGACAGAGACCTTGACCCAGAGGTGCTGAGACACAGCGTGCTGGGGGGAGAGGGGCGGGGAAGCCCTCGTCCAGCCTCGTATCACACACTCTTGGCTCAAAACGGGAAAACTCCACCAACTTTGAAAATAAAGAGGACACAGTCTGAGAGCTGTGCTGAGGTTCCATCCTTGGGGGACACGCAGGATACGTGTAGCCCCCCAGCCAGCAGACTCGGTAGGGACACCAGCTTGGACCCAATGGGGAGTTTTAAGTGAACAGTCTGCACGCCGTGCACCCAGCCCAGCGCTGTGGCTGCAGGCGGGAATGCCGTGGTGGCTGACTGGTGGTGGTGGGGGGGGGCGGGCACGGAAGCCCCTGCCCACCTGTGACTGTCTTCTTGCAGCAGATGGCTGCCGTGGGGTGGGGCGGGGGGACTCGGTGGCAGGCCTGGAGGACTAGAGCTCTGGGCCCCTTGACAGCTGACTCCCGAGGGGAGAAGCCCCCGGGGCAGGGTGGGGAGGGTGGTAGGCAGCCGGGCAGAAGCGCTGAGTCCTGGCACTGTAGCAGCTCTCCCACAGGCTCTGCACCCCCCGCCTGACCCCCTGCAGTATCCTACCAGGCTCCACATGGCTCTGCCTGCCAACCTGCGTGCTGCCGTCCAGCGCCTGCTCTCGGGGCTTCTCCGCGATCCCGCTGTGAAGCAGTCAGTCCAGGGAGCACTGGCTCTGTCCTGGGTCCTGAACAGGGACCCGCCAGGCCCTGGGGGTCATCACCAAGGCATGTGTTCCCCTCCCAAGGAGCCCACAAAGGGGGTTGGACCACCATCAGAGCGGCTGCGGACCAAGGGCTGGAAGGTCAATAAGGTGAAGTCGCTCAGTCGTGTCTGACTCTCTGCAACCCCACGGACGGTAGCCCACCAGGCGCCTCCATCCATGGGATTTTCCAGGCAAGAATAGGAGTGGGCTGCCATTTCCTTCTCCAGCGGATCTTCCTGACCCAGGGATCGAACCTGGGTCTCCCGCACTGCAGGCACCCGCTTCACTGTCTGAGCCACCAGGGAAGCCCTGGAAGGTCAATGATGTGCTTTTAAAAACAAACATTCTCTTCACTTTATGAGAAAGTTTGAGCACAGACACCATTGTGACGGGCTGTGAACAGCGGCATTCCCTGAAGAGGTCGCCAGCTTCCTGAAGACTGGGGCACGTACGTACGTGGACTCCTCGGGGGACGGGGGCCACGTGGCCTAAGGAGGAGCGCCAAGGCGGGAGCTGCCATGTAGATGGAGACAGAACCAGAGGGGAGGCAAGGACCAAGGGGAAGAGAAAGCTTCCCACTAAGTCAGCCAAACCCATTGATTAAAGAGGTCTCACAGGTACAGCTAGAAGCTCTTCACCAGCCTTGTCTGGCGGCAGCATTTCATGGAGTGAGAGCCAAGCACAGGCAGACGGGCTGGAGGCAACAGCACATGAGGCCTCAGGCCTCACCCCCAGGAGGCTCCGCAGCGCCCCCGAGCTCTGACAGATCTTGAGGCCGTGCCTCCAGAAGGCAAAGGGCGGCGACAAAGTGTCTAGGCGCCTGTGACAACCGCATACCCAGGGCCGACGCCCGGCCAACGTGGGAAGCCCCCATCCTCACTGAGGGGACCCTGTGACGCAGCCCCACCCGGACCCCGCAGCAAGGACAGTGAAGCCACAGCTGGGCACATGGCCTCCCGGCGCCTTTCCCCCAGCTCCAAGGCTGGCGCCCCAACATTGCCCAGGCTCTGGAACATTCTCTGGACAGCAACCCGAGCGATTTTTAATGTAGAACAGACCTTTTGGCCCAGCATTGGACCACCCCAAAACGACCCTTCTTGGCCCCGTCACCCCCTTACTCGTAAACAAGACCCAAGTCCCTCTCCAGGACGAGATGCTAAGGACCTGCCCCAGCCTCCTATCCCTCCTCTCCTCCCCAGCTGCCCTCCCCCCTGGCTCCCCCTGGCTCCGAGCAAACAGGCCCATCGACCCTTCATCTTGCATCCTTTCTGAGTCTGGAATGCTGCCCGGCAGGGCCTGCTCACACCTTACTGTGCTTGATTCAAATATTTGCTTAAGCATCACCCACGGAGAGATCTCCACTGACCACCTTGTAACAACAGAGATGCTCCGTTCACTGCTCAGCACGCCCCAGCGTCATTTCATTTTCTTCAGGGCAGTGGTCACTGTCTGAACGTGTACCATGATCTGTTCACTGATGGCCAGTTTTCTCCCAGTGGACACAAGTGTAC
>SJYQ01007496.1:117908-148031 GCA_006410935.1 Redunca redunca
TCACTTCATGGGAAATAGATGGGGAAACAGTGGAAACAGTGTCAGACTTTATTTTTTGGGCTCCAAAATCACTGCAGATTGTGACTGCAGCCATGAAATTAAAAGACACTTACTCCTTGCAAGAAAAGTTATGACCAACCGAGATAGCATATTGAAAAGCAGAGACATTACTTTGCCGACTAAGGTCCGTCTAGTCAAGGCTATGGTTTTTCCTGTGGTCATGTATGGATGTGAGAGTTGGACTGTGAAGAAGGCTGAGCGCCGAAGAATTGATGCTTTTGAACTGTGGTGTTGGAGAAGACTCTTGAGAGTTCCTTGGACTGCAAGGAGATCCAACCAGTCCATTCTGAAGGAGATCAGCCCGGGGATTTCTCTGGAAGGACTGATGCTAAAGCTGAAACTCCAGTACTTTGGCCACCTCATGGGAAGAGTTGACTCATTGGAGAAGACTCTGATGCTGGGAGGGATTGGGGGCAGGAGGAGAAGGAGACAGAGGATGAGACGGCTGGATGGCATCACGGACTCGATGGATGTGAGTCTGAGTGAATTCCGGGAGATGGTGATGGACAGGGAGGCCCAGTGTGCTGCGACTCATGGGGTCGCAAAGAGTCGGTCACAACTGAGCAACTGAACTGAACTGAAATCACCACAGACCAAAGGTGTAAGAATCACACTCTCTGACATAAATCACAGCAAGATCCTCTATGAGCCACCTCCCAGAGTAATGGAAATAAAAGCAAAAATAAACAAATGGGACCTAATTAAACTTAAAAGTTTTTGTGCAGCTAAGGAAACTATAAGCAAGGTGAACAGACAGCTTTCAGAATGGGAGAAACACACAGAGGCATACACACCGAGGAAACCACAATTGAAAGAGACACGTGTACCCCAGTGTTCATCGCAGCACTGTTTACAATAGCCAGGACATGGGAGCAACCCAGACGTCCATCAGCAGACGAATGGATAAGAAAGCTGTGGTACATATACACAACAGAGTATCACTCAGCCATTAAAAAGAATGCGTTTGAATCAGTTCTAATGAGGTGGATGAAACTGGAGCCTATTATTCAGAGTGAAGTAAGTCAGGAAGAAAAACACCCATACAGTATACTAACACATATATATGGAATTTAGAAAGATGGTAAAGATGACCCTGGATGCAAGACAGCAAAGGAGACACAGATATAAAGGACAGACTTTTGGACTCTGTGGGAGAAGGCGAGGGCGGGATGATTTCAGAGAACAGCACTGAAACATGTATATTACCATCTGTGAAACAGGTCACTAGTCCAAGTTTGACACATGAAACAGGGCCCTCAAAGCCGGCGCTCTGGGATGACCCTGAGGGATGGGATGGGGAGGGAGGTGGGAGGGGGGTTCATGATGGGGGACACACGTACACCCGTGGCTGACTCATGTCAATGTATGGCAAAAACCACCACAATATTGTAAAGTAATTAGCCTCCAATTAAATAAATGAATGAATAAGAAGTCATAAAAAAATTTTTAAAAATCACAGTGGAAAAAGGAATGTATTTTGAATGGATAATGAAGTTACAGCTCTTTGAAATGGTGTTTCAAAGAATATTTACATCTTTCAATGCATTTTTATTTTTAAAAAGCTGTTGAAAATCGATCTAATCTCAGGGGAGCCAAGGGCCTGTTTTTGTGAATAGAGTTTTATTAGTTCAGCCACACCCACCTGGATACTCTCGTTCATCACCGTTTTTATGCAAATATTACTACATTTGTTTTAAAAGCTGAATCCGCTATTGAAATTTTTTTACAAAGTAAACTCTAGGGCTATACAGCTTCATCAGTGAATTCCACATATTTCAAGAAAAAAAAAATTTCACAAAGTCTTTGAGAGAAACTAAAAAGGAACACCATTTAACTTGTATAAACCCAAGCCAAGCTGGACACAAAAACCCAGCAAGGAAGTTATAACAAAATAAATTAACTTATCTATCACCTTCTTGAACATAAATGCAAACATCCTAAAGAAAATATTACCAAACCAGACGCAGAAAAATATAAAAATGAAAATACGTCTTGAGCAATGAACAAGGAAGGGAATGTAGCTTTTCACCTGAATGTCAGTGTTATTTACTCCGCGTAACAGTCAGCCACCAGGGCCTCGTGAGACCCCTCAAACCTCAGGGCTCCTGGGATCTGGAGGGGCCTGCCTGGAGCTTCTCTGTGAGCCTCCTGCGGCCGCGGCCGGTTGTGGGGACGGCAGTCGAGTGGCAGTGGGCTCGGGCGGCAGGTCGGCCCCCAGCTGCCCCCACGCTGCCAGCAGCGGACCCTGGGCTGGGCCCGGGGCGCCTCCCCCAGCCGCTCACAGCCGGCGTCCCCCGAAAGGCTGAGGAGAGAGGAAGAGCCTGCCCTAAACTGGAGCCGCTTTTTCTGTAACCGAGCATCGTCACTCCTGCCCAGGGCCGTGGACACACAGCCCAGCCAGGGATGGAGGTGGGGCAGGACCATCCGGGGCGGGTGGACGGGGCTCCTGGGAGCCCCCACACCACAGCTCGGAGCACGGAGACTCTCGCAGGATCATGAACAAGCCTCGAAAGACACCTGACAAGCGTCACTCACAACGAAGCCTTCTAATAAAAGGCGCCTTCCCCGACCCCAGGAAACCTCTAAAGGAGACTCAGCGCGTCGGGGACTCTGTGCTGAATATGGACAGCTTCCTCCTGTGGGCTGAGAGAGATGCTCACCAACTTTGTGAGTCTATAACAGAGAGGCTGGTTACAACCTCTCCAGTAAATGTCATTCTAGAAGGTGAGATGCTATAATTCTCAGTCCCCTGCTGGGATTCAAATCTCTCAGTCTGCCTTCACCCACCTTGAGGCAGAGAAAAATACTCTTAAAGGCATAAACAATCTACAACATTAACAATATTCACAGGTGATAATAATGTCCATAAATAAGACCAAAGAAACGCACGACACCTGAGAAATGATGGACGTCTACAAATACGGATGGATGGGGTGAGATGTGTCGGTGTGACTCCTGCCTTCACACTGCAGAACCAGGAGAAAAAAATTGAGAACGTTTCTTCCCCCAAATCATCAGATAGTCAAGAATATGCAAAACAGCAGGAGCACTTAAAACGAGAAAATTTAATCCTTCATTGAAAAATACTAAAGAAATACTAATTAGAGAAATGCCTGTGGACGGGAAACTGTCCCCAAACTGGTCTACACAGCCACTGTGCTCCACCCAGGATGCGAGTCAACCTAGACCTCGACAGAAAGACCCCGATTAAAGGGAAATCAAGGCCAGGAGTGGTTGAAGCGCTGCTGGAAATGAAGGGGTGGGAGGCTTGCCACTGGTTCTCACGTGGATTTCTGCTTGTAATTCAGCACCTGTGAAGTCAAGGATGCATCACGGAGATTCTTTCAGTGTTTCGTCGGCAGCCTCACTCTTTAGAGTGGCTCATAAAACAGCAGGGTGTGTTGGCATCGCTGCCTCTTACGGCTGAAGGAACACGGCGCTGTCAATTCATAACAGTTGAAATTGTGGGGAAAACGATACAGGGTTTGAAAAAAATGACGAGACCACAGGGGGCCCAGCAAGAGTCCCCGGGGTGCTGGCGGGAGTCCTGATGGCGAGGAACAAAAGTAAACCCCGTCGGGACAGCGAACTCCAAGAGGAAACTGTCAAGTGGACACTTACCCACTCCAGGTGTGTTAAAGGCGAGTTGAAAATTTTAGCAAATATATTCTTGGCTCAGGAAGGCTTTCCTAACAAGGCACAGAAAGCAAAACGACGTGGGAGAAACCATCACGTGCACTCTGGCTGAACGTTCTCCATCCAAGCACCCGCTAAGGGTGACGCACGTGGCCCCGGGCAAAGCGCCGGGGGCCGGGGGCGAGGGCAGCGTTGTGGGCCCGCTGGGCAGCTCGCCACACCTCTGGCGCTCCTGACAACGCGTGCCCACCTGCTTTCTGTAAGCCTCTGAGTTCAAATGAACATCGGCATCAGCTGAAAATCCATCCGCCTCGTTGACTGAAAGCTGACGGGAAAAGAAAATGAACATGGAGCAAACTCAGAGACCATCGTGTTTGTGGGTGGCCAGGCTCTGTCCACCCCAGAGGCCGGGCTCTGTCCACCCCGGAGGGTCGAGCTCTGTCCACCTCGGAGGGTCGAGCTCTGTCCACCTCGGAGGGTCGCACCTCCTCAGAAATGATGGCTCGTCACTTCTTGTGAACTGATACTGCCATCAGGTGTGATGCCAATTTCAAAGGAAAGATCCAAATTATTTTAATTTGGAACACAAAGAAGGGAACTTCGTCTTTGAGGACACAAGGTTTCCCTGGCATCAACAGATTCGTGGGATGAGCGGATCCACCCTGAGGCTGGCAACAGTGGAGAGAAACTCCACACGGAGCCCCAGGACTTCTCCGGGTCTGGGGACACAGGAGCTGAAGGGAGAGGCTGGGGCTGGCGTGGCTAGGGCCGAGCTGTGGAGGAGGAAGGGAGGAAGGAGGAGAAAGCCTGAGGCAGGATCTCAGGAGAGGGTGTGGGTCCACAAATGGGCATCCTGGCCAAGCTTCGGGGACCACTGCCCAGGGGTGGGGTCCCACACGTCACAGGCAGGGGGAGTGGGGTCTGGAAACTCCCTGGGAGACCCTCATGTCAGGGAGCTTTGAGGACAACCCAGCTGGAAACAGGAGGAAGAAAAAATCAGCTTTCCTGGGGGCTGGAGGTGAAAAGCAGGGAGGGGGCGACCGTGGGTTCGGGGTGGCACGGGGCCCATGGGCAGCTCTGGGCTGGAGCCGGGGCCCCTGACCTCAGCTCCCTGTGACTGACGCCCTCCCGTCCATCCAGTCCAGAGCCCCGACCCAGGACGGCCCGACAGGGCTCGGCAGTGGGCAGGCAGAGTCCGGCCAGCTCCCCACACACGGACACGGGAGGTCTAAACACACACCCGTCCTCCCACAGGGAGGAAGGTGCCTGTGCTGGAGAGAGGCAGGGCGTGCGTGCTTCCCTGATCCGAGGAAAACATCAGATAAAGGACTCTAATCATTGGCTTTAAAGTCTGAGTCAGACTTTAATCAGCGACACTGACCTTGTAACTGCCGCTCGGTATCAGATTCCCCCCACCATCCACCCCCATGACTTCACAGCCATCAAAGGCAACAAGCAAGATCTGTCAATAATGACCTATTTAAGATGCATTTCTTTGAAGGGAAAAAAGGTAGGACCCTTATGCTGTTGAATGATTTCTATTTCTGTAAAAATAGACTGCTATAATGAGCCCCAAAGATCAAAAGACTCAACAAAATGGAATAACATTTGAATGACTCGGATCTGACACACAAAAAGCATTTCAGTATTATTTAAAATAGACACCTACTTCCTTAAACTGCATTTTAAAATGAAGTCCAATTGTGAGGAAAATCTTAAGAAAAAGAGACGTGTGCACGCATTTAAAGTCATAAAAGACACTGAAGCAATCACAACAAAATTAATGAACTACCATTTATTATTACCAGATTCAGCTGCCAGTCACTCAGACACTGTTGCTGAAGTTATCAAGGCAAGTCTTTATACACTGTAAGTGGGGATTTATCTGACTCCAAAGTGAGAGTGAAGACTCTCGTCAGCACTGAGAGACACTGTTGCTTCTAGCAAGGGGTCTGCACCAGGTCCACATGCTCTATGGGAAGTTACAGGTTTGCAAAGAGCAACTGACTGTCAGGCGAACAGTCTGCATAGGACTTCAGTCTGGAGAAAGGTGGAAAGAGAATATGGGCTCATTTGGAAAGCTCAGACAGTCAGTGGAGATGGAATAAGCCCCACGAGTCTAAATGTTCCCAGTGTGCCCGGGATTCCAGTGGAGAGGCCTTTACTTTTGACTCTGACAATAAATCAGGACACACTCCTCACTGCAGCTATCGCGAGCCGTCGCTACTGAATGCAGCAGGGTTCAGCGGAACGTGAGCTGCAAGGGTCAAAGCAATCATACGGTCGAGACACTTAATAACTAAGTCCCTCAGAAGACAGATTCTCCTGCACAATGGCTCACACCCACCTTTACTGCACTAAATTTCTTTGCACTTTAACTCACAATATTACAAAGAAAATGGCACAAATGCCTAGTTGGGATGCTACAAAGCTTTCCTGCACTGGAGAAGGAAATGGCAGCCCACTCCAGTGTTCTTGCCTGGAGAATCCCAGGGACGGGGGTCCTGGTGGGCTGCCGTCTATGGGGTCGCACAGAGTCGGACACGGCTGCAGCGACTTAGCAGCAGCAGCAAGCCTGAGCATGAGCCTGCCCGACGGGAGCTGCTGACCTGAGGATGGTCGGGGCCGCTCTGCGCTCTGAGGTCAAGGGCAGGCCAGCCCCCGACGTCCTCCCCGGGAAGGCCTTCCGGGAAGAGGCTTGGCAGAGCCGCCTTCTACGTCCTCTGAAGAATCAGCCAGGCCACAAGTGCACGTTTTGCCACAATAATCTGTTTGTTCTTTTTTTTCCCCAATCTGGTAGTGGAAACTTACAGATTCACTCTGTGAGAATGTAGTTACAATGAGATGAAGCAATCTTGCTTAAATTCCTAACAGAAACGAGTAATGCACAAATATCCTCGCCGTAAGGTCAGAATAGGCCCTTTGTAAAGGTTTTGACCACTGGATCGACCCTGAGGGACTGGACACTTCTCTAAAGATGGTGACATGGCTCCAAAGATACGGCAGAAACTCTGATGGAAACCAAGCACAGGCTGTGGCCACTGACCCGCCGCTCCTCAGACACGGGAGGACACGCCTGCGGCCGCAGGTCCTGCCCAGACAGCGTGACCACCGACCCGCTGCTCCTCAGATGAGGGGAGGACATGCCCGCGGCCGCAGGTCCCGCCCGGACTCCGTGACCACTGACCCGTCGC
The DNA here is from genome assembly GCA_006410935.1 of Redunca redunca. Classification (NCBI taxonomy): domain Eukaryota; kingdom Metazoa; phylum Chordata; class Mammalia; order Artiodactyla; family Bovidae; genus Redunca; species Redunca redunca. The sequence goes on from SJYQ01007496.1 coordinate 124,799, forward strand.
TCCAGACAGCGAGCGTCAGCAGGGGCTCCAAGACTTTTACGGCGACTGATCTGACTGAGGCTTCTAAGATGCCAAAGGAGGGGCAGGTGAAGGAGAGAAGGGGGCGGCCTCAGCAGGAGCGGGGCCACCACCCGGCGGGGTCCAAGGCGGCTGCTCGGAACAGCAGGGACTGGCCAGCACGCTGTCCTCGTTCACTTCTGGGAAGACACTGACCACCGGCCACATTTTCAAGGTTACAGTGTCTCTTCATCCTTCTTTCCGCAGTCCCGTTTTGTACCTTTGAGAGGACCTATCAGTTCTATTTTAATTCTATTTATTTAAATTATATATAAAAAAAGCCAAGTTCACCACCTCTCGCTCTGCCCCCACCCTGCCTCTTGCACCAGCCCGCTCTCTGAGTGTGGCTTTGGTTCTGTTTATTTCTTTGATCACATGTGTAAGCGAGATCTCATGGTAAATACTTTCTCTGGCGACTCATCTCGCTGCTGCTGCTAAGTCGCTTCAGTCGTGCCCGACTCTGTGCGACCCCACAGATGGCAGCCCACCAGGCTCCCCCGTCCCTGGGATTCTCCAGGCAAGAACTCGGGAGTGGGGTGCCAGTTCCTTCTCCACACCTCGCTGCACAAGGTGCTAAATGAAGGTGCGCTTTCCTGGTGAGTCCTTTTGTTTGCACACACGATGCCAGTTCTTCACTCTCCACACGAGGCAGCTACTCGTCCCTGCAAGAGCTGGACACACTCCCTGCCACAGAGGCCGCATAGCCGGAAACACCGTCGGGTCCTGCGCTGGAAAAGCCTGCTGACCCCTGCCTCAAGAGCCGTCCCTAGTGCAGGCCACACACTGCCCTTCCCACACCTGCAGCTGCCGCACCACCTCCCAGCTCTTGCACCAGCTCCCGAGAGCACTTGTTGGGTCCAGTCATGAAGCGGAGGTCGCGGAGCAGAGGCGTGGCTACACCTGGAGCTGGGCGGGCACGGTGCTTTCCACCTACCTGAGGCATAAACTCGTATCTTACACTTTAACAAAACATTGTGTTTAACAAAAAATTAGAGCCTTTCAATCTCTATGTTCCAAAACAAAGACTCAGCACCATCTATTTGCACATTCTGACTGCAGAGAATTGCTTTAAAAATAGATTCACCATTATCCAGACGCACACCCCACATGCCCAGGCAAGTTACTGGATTTTAAGCACCTCTCTTTGTTTAAATGGAGAAGAACATTCCACGAGCAAGGCTGGTCCACCCAGCACTGGAGGGGGGCCACAGGGAGGACACCCTCTGGCCATCCAGGCTCCAAACTGCACCTCGCCTTCCTGAGTCCAAGCAGGCAGGCAAGGTGGACCAGCCAAACGCCCACCTGAGCAACAGGCCAGACACTCGAGGTCAGGAAAACGACTCAGGTCATCACTGGAGGTGGCGCAAACGTACAGAGACATGTGTGAGCCCAGATGCGGCCGGAGCTCAGACCCTGGTGGCAGTGGCCCCGCTGGACGCCCCCGCTGCCCCGCTGGACCCTTGCTGCCCCTCTGGACGCCCCCGCTGCCCCGCTGGACGCCCCCGCTGCCCCGCCCCCGCTNACCCCACATGCCCAGGCAAGTTACTGGATTTTAAGCACCTCTCTTTGTTTAAATGGAGAAGAACATTCCACGAGCAAGGCTGGTCCACCCAGCACTGGAGGGGGGCCACAGGGAGGACACCCTCTGGCCATCCAGGCTCCAAACTGCACCTCGCCTTCCTGAGTCCAAGCAGGCAGGCAAGGTGGACCAGCCAAACGCCCACCTGAGCAACAGGCCAGACACTCGAGGTCAGGAAAACGACTCAGGTCATCACTGGAGGTGGCGCAAACGTACAGAGACATGTGTGAGCCCAGATGCGGCCGGAGCTCAGACCCTGGTGGCAGTGGCCCCGCTGGACGCCCCCGCTGCCCCGCTGGACCCTTGCTGCCCCGCTGGACGCCCCCGCTGCCCCGCTGGACGCCCCCGCTGCCCCGCTGGACCCTTGCTGCCCCGCTGGACGCCCCTGCTGCCCCGCTGGATGCCCCTACTGCCCCGCTGGACCCTTGCTGCCCCTCTGGGCGCCCCCGCTGCCCCTCTGGATGCCCCCGCTGCCCCGCTGGGCCTTGCGGCTCCCCAGCCTCCAGTGGGCTCCTCCTCCTGGCCCAGCTCCCTCTCTTCCTGGAGGAAGCCTTGACTCCTCACTCGCCCTGGAGGATCTGCGGGTGAGCTTCCACCCTCCGGATGAGACGTGCCTTGTGACCCCGGACTCCAGTGGGCAGGCTGGACCCAAGGGTGGGAAGCAGAGACCAGGACGGAGGAGGGGTCTGGTCCTCCCAGGACGGGGATGCGGCCCCCCCCCCACACACTTCCCAGGCTGATCTAAATTCATGCCCGAGCTGCCCCACGTGCCAGGCATGCGGCAGAACGCACGTACCCCGACACAGTCTCATCCTGCAAGACCAACCCAGGGCCACTGCCCACCCCACTTCCCATGGGGGGCCTGGCTTGACCCTTGACCCTGGAAGGAGGATGCGCCTGATTAAACCGGGTCCTTGCGTAGGTGCATCCCTCCCGGACGCTCAGAGGTCTTCCTCGTTGGCCAGGGCCTGGAACCCAGGGGGACAGCCTGACCCACCTGCTCTGACTCAGAGGCCTTCGACTGACCTCCTCCAGCAAACTGCCTGTTTGCTCTGTGAACAAGCCTCAGTCTGTTCATCTGTAAAATCAGAACCAAAGAAGGAAATCTAAAGTGTGTGCCTTAAAAGGAAGGCACTGCATTTCCAGCATCGTCACACGTCCCGTCTGAAGTGCCGGTAACGTGAGCTAAGACAGTGTCAAGAAAGTCAGCTTCTCTCTTTCGGAGACACCGCTCTGGTTTAGAAACTTTGCCGTAGTTAGAAGCACATACTTGACACTAAATTCTATGCAGTTTCTTTATCTGGGAAAGTTTGCATGAGAAAAATCAGCTCATTTTCCACCCTGGTGTTATAGTAGGTGAACTAGAGAACTTCCTGTTAGACGTTTTCCCCTTAACTTTCAATAAATAGTTCACATGCTCCATCACACCCACGTGGTACTAACCACACACACCTCATTAGTTTACGTTTAAAAACAAAATTCAACACCCAGAGGACTGAATGTAACAGTCCTGGGCTTTTCTGTCACGTAATAACACATTTCTTACAGAGAAATCACTCTTTCTTACAAAAATGATGGACATAAATTGGATTAAGATATGAAATGAAGATAGCTTTTATTCTCCAAATAAATGCAACTCAAAGCACAAATGTAGAATCAATGCTAAAATCATCCCATTGTGCTGGGGAAATTCTTATGCTAACATCATCCCTATACAGATGGGTACTGGGTAACCCCGCATTCTAGACATGACTGTCCAAGCCATTCCCAACACCCTGACAGCTGGTTTCACGTGATGTAAATAAAACTCCGATGAGACAGTTTACAAGAGCAAACCCTGTGGTCAAAATTCAAAGGAACTTACTGATTGTGTCAGCAGGCCAGCATAATTCTGAATCACAGAAACAGTCTTCACTTTATTTATTATCCCTTATTTATTATCAGTTGGTACTAAAAACAGTGGTTGAGTAGCATTTCAGTAAGAGCATATTTCAAACACTGTATTTTTTTTTTAGTAAAGACAAATTGTTACGTAATGCAAATTCAAGTTTTAACGGTAAACTTTAGAACCACTTCGCTGCACTTTGTCTTTACTGCTTATAATGCTATGACAATAAATTAAATCACCACTCAATGCATTGTCCAGAGACAATATTGCAATGGAATTTCTAAATTCCTTAACGGAGCACTAAACACATTTACCAGCTCCAAATGTGTGCGCTGATGCGGCAGCACAGAGCAGGCTCCACACCTGAGAGGCACGGAGCGGGGAGCAGGCGGCGCAGAGCCCCGGGAGGCTCTTCCCAAGACTGCCAGGAGGGCGGCCCCATCACCCGCGGCCAGCACCACTGCAGCCGGACTTCCCTGCCGTCCGTGGGATTAGCCGCCGGGAGCCCAGGTGGCGCTTTTCTCTAAGGACGGCGTTTAATTAGGTGACGGTGCCATGGCACTTCTACTATAGACAAGGGAGAAAGACTGGGAGAAAGACTGCACAATTAAGTCAGAGGACTAACCTCAGATTCCCCCTGCAAAATGGAGCTTTTAAAGTTTGACAGACATCTTGAAGAAAGCTTAGAGGCCGACAAGGAGAGCAGGTAGCATCACCCACAGCTCACGCTGGAGGCGCAGCCAGGAGGCGGGCCAAGGCGGAAACACAGCTGGTCGACCAGAAGCGCAGGCCCCGGGCGCCCAGCTGGGAAGCCGTGTGTCAGAGCTCTGGCTCATGAACACACAAACCCGTGACACAGCCTCCACCGGTGAACCTCTGAAGGAAATAAACTGTTCAGTTAGGTGCAAAATGTACTACCCCACGGAGAGAAACTCAAAGCCCCCAGGGAAGCGCGCCTTTCCTATTCGACCCCGTGACCCTCCTCAAAAGATTCTAACTTCAAGACGCCCTCACCTACAGAAAACAGCACACGCAGAAATGCCACCAGCAACACTTCTGCATTCCCCAGGCGAAACACGGCGCCATCAGCAGGGCCGGGCTGAAGGCGCACACGGCACCGGCCTGAAGTGGCAGCTCTGCAAGCAAGAGGGAACAGCCACACAGCAGCACGGAGCCGGGCCGAGGCAGGCGCGGCACCTCGGGGCCCCAGCTCTCCAGCACGGAGCCGGGCTCAAGGCAAGCACGGCATCTAGGGGGACCCCAGCTCTCCAGCACGGAGCCGGGCTCAAGGCAAGCCCAGCACCTAGGGGGACCCCAGCTCTCCAGCACGAGCTGGGCCGAGGCAAGCATGGCACCTAAGGGGACCCCAGCTCTCCAGCATGGAGCCCGGCTCAAGGCAAGCCCAGCATTAGAGGAACAGCACGGATGAAGAAGCAGAGGAACCAGAGGTCAAGTCGCCACCATCTGTTGGGTCATAGAAAAAGCAAGGAATTCGGAAAAAAGTCTACTTCTGCTTCACTGACTACTCTAAAGCCTTTAATTGTGTGAATCACAGCGAACTGGATAATTCTTAAAGAGATGGGAATACCAGACCACTTTACCGCCTCCCAAGAAACCAGTATGCAGGACAAGAAGCAACAGTTAGAACCAGACATGCACAGCAGACCGGTTCACATTTAAGAAAGAAGTCCATCAAGGCTGTGTATTGTCACCCTGCTTATTTACCTTAAAAACAGAGTTCAGTTCACTTCAGTCGCTCAGTCATGTCCAGCTCTTTGTGAACCCGTGGACCGCAGCACGCCAGGCCTCCCTGTCCATCACCAACTCCTGGAGCTTACCCAAACTCGTCTCCACTGAGTCGGTGATGCCATCCAACCATCCCATCCTCTGTTGTCCCCTTCTCCTCCTCCCCCAAATCCCTCCCAGCATCAGAGTCTTTTCCAATGACTCAGTTCTTCACATCAGGTGGCCAAAGGATTGGAGTTTCAGCTTCAACATCAGTCCTTCCAATGAACACCCAGGACTGATCTCCTTCAGAATGGACTGGTTGGACCTCCTTGCAGTCCAAGGGACTCTCAAGAGTCTTCTCCAACACCACAGTTCAAAAGCATCAATTCTTCGGGGCTCAGCTTTCTTCACAGTCCAACTCTCACATCCATACATGACCACAGGAAAAACCATAGCCTTGACTAGACGGACCTTAGTTGGCAAAGTAATGTCTCTGCTTTTTAATATGCTATCTAGGTTGGTCATAACTTTCCTTCCAAGGAGTAAGTGTCTTTTAATTTCATGGCTGCAGTCACCAACTGCAGTGATTTTGGAGCCCAAAAAAGTAAAGTCTTACACTGTTTCCACTGTTTCCCCATCTATCTGCCATGAAGTGATGGGACCAGATGCCATGATCTTAGTTTTCTGGATGTTGAGCTTCAAGCCAGTTTTTTCACTCTCCTCTTTCACTTTCATGCAGAGTACATCATGCGAAATGCCAGGCTGGATGAATCACAAGTTGGAATCAAGATTGCTGGAAGATATACCAACAACCTCAGATATGCAGATGACACTGCCCTTATGGCAGAAAGGGAAGAGGAGCTAAAGAGCCTCTTGATGAGGGGAGAGAGGAGAGGGAAAAAGCTGGCTTAAAACTCAATATTCAAAAAACTAAACTGGTGCCATCCGGTCCCATTACTTCATGGAAAATATTATAGAAGGGGAAGAAGTGGGAACAATGACAGACTTCCTTTTCTTGGGCTCCAAAGTCACTGCAGATGTGACTGCAGCCATGAAATTGAAAGACGCCTGCTCCCTGGAAGGAGAGCTATGACCAGCCCAGAAGGACGAGTCACTCAGTTGGGTCTGACTCTTCGGGATCCCATGGACTGCAGCACATTGCAAAGCAGAGATACCACTTTGCTGAAAAAGGTCCGTCCCATCAAGCTGCGGTTTTTCCAGTCGTCATGTACAGACAGATGTGAGTGTCGGGCCATAAAGAAGGCTGAGCACCAAATAACTGGTGCTTTGAACTGTGGTGGAGAAGACTGAGTCCCTTGAACTGCAAGGAGATCCAACCAGTCCATCCTAAGGGAGATCAGCCCTGAGCATTCACTGGAAAGCCTGATGCTGACGCTCTAATACTTTGGTCACCTGATGTGAAGAGCCAGCTCATTGGAAAAGACCCTGATGCTGGGCAAGACTGAAGGCAAAACGAGACGAGGGCAGTAGAGGATAAGAAGATGGTTAGATAGCTTCCCTGACTCAATGGACATGATTTTGAGCAAACTCAGTGAGACAGGGAAGCCTGACATGCTGCAGCTCATGGGGTTGCAAAGAGTCGGACATGACTTCGTGACTGAACAATAACAACAATTATTAAAAAATAAAGTATAATTTTTAAAATTAAGGTACGTTGCATCTTTCAGATTCGTTTACATAGCTAGTCAGCAGAGTCTCATTTCTAACAGCATCTGCTTTGCAATAACTCACTTCCTAGACAACACCACTGGGGTCACTGGAGTTATTAAAATGAAGTGTTGAGGGTGCAGCGGGAATTTAGAGGTCTACAGGACAGTACATTGACGAGTAAACAATACAAGAAGCATAACAATTCACAGTTACTTATTTGAGAAATAACAAGGCTATACGCAAAGAAAGGTGGTGTTTCAGCGAAGTCACAGCAAGTGCACACAGTGAACAATAAAGTTTTCCAAACTGAGCTGAGAGGCGCCATGCAGAGACGAGCACGCGCCCATCCCGGGGCCACGGGGCGTCCCGGATGCACCAGGCACAGCCTCTCACAAGCAGGAAGCCCCCGGGGGTGCCACCGCCCTCCCTCTTACCTCAAAGCCCCCGAACCGAGACACAGGAAAGGAAGGCTGTCCAAACGTGGGGAGAAATGCTGACTCTCCCGACTCTCCCTTACGGCCAGATGCCTGCCCCTGAGCATGTGCGCTGAAGGAGCCACGATTAGCAAGTCAGGAGCAACCCGCCGGAAAAGCTGGCGCAAGCACGGGCAGAAGAGTCTCAGCAGGAAAACCAATCAATTGCACTGGACATTCTGGGGAAATCTGTAAGACAGACTTCATTATCTTTATAAAAAGGCTCCACAGAGTTGCCTACACACTTCAGATTGAAAAATCTGTGCCCTTAACGGGAGATCGCCAAGGTGGAAAGACAGAGCGGAATACACCCAGACACACCACGGTCGTACTGCTGACATCCGAAGACCCAGGGGAAGTCTCAGACGCGTCCAGAGAAACAGGAAGCCTCACTCAGAGACAAGGCTGAGACGCACACAGCGAGTGAGGCTAGAGGAAGCCCCAGGGCGGCAGGAGGATGCCTTAGAGACATGACGTTCCTAATTATAATCTCCCCAACCGACAGCTGTCTACAGCAAGAGCAGCCATTGCCACCTCTTGACCCAACCTGCTGTCCTCTGTCTTCTAAGGCAGGGGCTGAAGCCATGACAATGGAATGTAACACAGTTATCCTTATGGCTTAACAACTGCTTTTTAGTTTCATCTGTCTTTCCTTGTTGCCCTGCCTTTTAGAGTCAATAATTTTATTATTTAATATTTTCTGCTCTTCTTATTTTTAACTTTATAATTCTTTTTAAATGGGCATGTGTCTGCTTTGGAATTTACACTACACATCATTAACGCACCACAATCTCCATGGTCTGCCTTCGGGTAATACGTGACCTCCCGCATAACCACGAGAACCTTATAATAGCATCCAGCCCTTTCCCCATCCTCCCTACTATTGTTTTCAAACCTTCAGCGCTTAAAAGATTTAAATATAAGGCCAGAAACTATAAAGCTCTTAGAGGAAAACACAGGCAGTACACTTTTGACATAAATCACAGAAAGATTCCGTCTGACCCACCTCCTAGAGTAATGGAAATAAAAATAACAAACGGGACCTAATAAAAGTTAAAAGCTTTTGCACAGCAAAGGAAACTATAAACAAGATGAAAGACAACCCTCATAATGGGAGAAATAATTATAAATGGAGCAACTGATCGAGGATTAATCTCCAAAACATATAAGCAGCTCATGTAACTCAGCATCACAAAAACAAAGAACCCAATCAAACAATGGGCAGGAGAACTAAGAGACATTTCTCCAAAGACACACAGACGGCCAATGAAGACATGGAAAGGTGCCCGATGTCACTCATTACTGCTGCTGCTAAGTCACTTCAGTCGTGTCCGACTCTGTGCGACCCCATAGACGGCAGCCCACCAGGCTCCCCCGTCCCTGGGATTCTCCAGGCAAGAACACTCATTACTAGAGAAATGCAAACCAAGCCACAGTGAGTCACCAGCTCACACCAGTCAGAACGATCCTCATCAAAAAACCTACAGACAACAAATGTTGGAGAGGATGTGGAGAAAAGGGAACCCTCCTGCACGGTTTGTGGGAATACAAGCTGATACAGCCACTGTGGAGAGAAGTATGGTGATTCCTTAACAGCTAAGAATAAACCTACCATGTGACCCAGCAATCCCACCGCTGGCATAAACCCCAGTTCTGAGACACGAGCGCCCCGGCGCTCCCTGCAGCACGGTTCACCATGGCCCGGCCACGGAAGCAGCCTGGATGCCCGTCGACAGATGGGTGGATAAGCAGCTGCGGCACACACGTGCAACGGACTGTTACTCAGGCATAGAAAGGAATGGATCTGAGCCAGCTGTAGGGAGGTGGAGGAACCCAGAGCCCCTTACCAGAGGGAAACTAGAGAAATACCTATAGCGTACATTAACCCATTCGTATGGAATCTAGAAAATGGCACTGATGAACCTATCTGCAGGAACAGAATGGAGGCACAGACCTAGAGGAGCTCAGTTGGCAAAGAATCTGCCTGAAGTGCAGGAGACCCGGGTTCGATCCCTCGGTTGGGAAGATCCCCTGGAGAAGGAAATGGCAACCCACTCCAGTATTCTTGCCTGGAGAATCTCATGGATATAGGAGCCTGCTGGGCTGGTCCATGGTGTTGGAAGAGTCAGACATGACTTGGTGACTAAATCACCACCCGGTACCGAAGGTTTTTTCAATTAATTGGAGGAAAATTGCTTTTCAATGTTGCGTCCATTTCTGCTGTACAGCAGTGTGAATCAGCCGTATGTATCGCCTCCCTCCCCTCCCTATCTCAGAGCGCCGGGCTGGTTTCCCTTTGCTCCACAGCGGCTTCCCACTGGCTGGCTGTGTTGCATGAGATACTGTGTATCTCTGAGTGCTGCTTTCTCAGTTCATGCCAGTCCCCCTCCTTCCGCTGTGCCCAGTCTGTTCGCTACCTCTGGTGGTAGTTTGCTGGTTAAGTCTCTTGTGCTGCAGGCAGAGTCTTTGCCACCTGAGCTAAGAAGGAAGCCCTCTTCAGCACCTAACACCTTCAGTAAGTCCTATGGCACACTGTCACAGACCAGGAAGCACACGCCCTCAAACGCCCGTCAGAAGCTCGGACGCCCTACTGATGCCACACATTCCTTTGAGTGGAAATGAAATGCTAACCAAAAAGGACCGCGTTCAAGCTGTATCTCAGAGAAAGGATCATAAGAGGGATTAGAAAGCGTCTGAGATGAAATAAAGATGCCAAAATGGCAGCTCAGAAGTCTGTGGAAGGCAGCCACAGCGCTACTCAGAGGAAGTTAGTGACATTAAATGTTTAACATAGAAACAAAATCCCAAATCAGTGACCTTTCCCCTGAAAGAGGCTAAAAGCAGAGTCATCCTAAAGTCACAACAAGAAGCAAGTAAGAAGTTACAAAACAGAAATGACCTTTTGTTTTTAGAAAGTAGAAACAATAAACAGAATTCTTTGGAAACCAACAAAATGGAGAGCTCCTTAGCTAAAGGATCTGGGGAAATGGGGAGAGGAAGAGGAGGGTAGAGGTTCACGGATGGGATGCAACTGAAGTTCCAGGGGTCGGAGAGGATGAGAGAATACTGTGGACAGCTGTGTGATATTAAGTTGGAAAACAAGGATGAAATTAACAAGGGTGTTAAAACAGTCAGATGACCAAAACTCACTCGATAACAGCCCAAACAGCCCTCTATCACCTCTACAAAGGAAGTTCAAGGCCCCAGCTGCTTTCCCGGAAGTTCTTTACAAACCTCCCAGAATGACCAAGAGGGGCCACACACGTCCCCACTTACCTTACCAAGCTGGAATTCCGGACATCAAGCCACAGTTGTGAATGCTGTCCTGCTCCACAAAGGTGTGCAGGCTCCGGAATCAGGACGTGGATGCACCCCCATCAGAATTCACCATCTGGCCCCAGGGTCCGCCCTCGGGCGCCTTCCACGACCGCTCCTGACCTCAGAAGCCCATGTCCTCGTGGCCCCAGGACAGCCAGGCCGGGCAGCCGAGCCCGTCCCGCCCGGGGCCACTCAGACCCGCCCTCTGGCCAGACAGGCACCGCCCACTGCCACTCAGACCCGCCCTCTGGCCAGACAGGCACCGCCCACTGCCACTCAGACCCGCCCTCTGGCCAGTCAGGCACCGCCCACTGCCACTCGGACCCGCCCTCTGGCCAGACAGGCACCGCCCACTGCCACTCAGACCCGCCCTCTGGCCAGACAGGCACCGCCCACTGCCACTCGGACCCGCCCTCTGGCCAGACAGGCACCGCCCACTGCCACTCAGACCCGCCCTCTGGCCAGACAGGCACCGCCCACTGCCACTCAGACACGCCCCCTGGCCAGACAGGCACCATCTTCCCATATTTTCTGTAACTTGTGCATTTTCCAAACAACTTGGACCAGCATTAAGTAAATAATCAACATTCCAAAAGTCTGTGTCAGAAAAGTATTTGTTAATATATATACGTAAACTTTCATATAGTATATTATAATGAGTCACTCATTGACAGATTAACTACAAAGTAATATTTCAACTTTATTTTAAAGCTACTAATGAGGAAAATATATTGAATTTTAGGAATATTCTGTGAAGTTTAGCCCTTAGCTATTCACCCTGAAGATGCTGAGCCTTTTACTGGCTTTTCTAAGATGTTTCATCTTTCAGGAATGCCAAGGACATTTTCTTTAAACAACAGAATCTGTTCTTTAATTTGAACAGCACTACATTTTGTCTCTCCTACTATAGCAACAAATCCTCTATTTAAGGAAGAAAAATTGTCCCACTCACTAAGGAAGCGGTCTCCCTGGATCTTTCTCAGAACTGCTGGGAGTCTCCAAGGCTCTGGGCTCTTTAAGACCGCAGCCTCAGGAACGACTCTGGCCGATGGATTTCTTCCTGCCTCGGCCTGAGCTTCCGGACACTGCTCTAAGTGTTCTTCTCTCCTTCCTTGTAACTCAGCATTGTGGACTCAGAGCATCTGCCAAACTCCAGCCTCTTCACGGAAAGCACTGTTTAATTATTTTAATTCACATTATCCAGTTGGCCACTGAGTCCAGGCCAACTCAAGTACAGGGCGTCTTTAAGAACATGGAAATGAAAACAGAAAGCCGATCCCATGTGAGATTTTCTCTTGTCCTGAAGGTGTACTTTTTGTTCCTCTCTCCAAAACAACCCTGTTAGAGCCTGAGAGAAGAGTGGCTCGGAGGTCCCAGAGATCATGAGACTCCCAGGAGGTCCCCTGGTAGATCATCTCAGGAGGTCCCCAACACAAGATCCCAGGAGGTCCCCTGAGAGAAGATCCCAGGAGAGCCCTGCTATGAGCTCCCAGGAGGTCCCCTGGCTGTGCCCAGAACCGAGGAGCAGCGAGCAGACACCGCTCCGCCGCACCACGTGCCCTCGCTCTCTGCCCGGGCCTCCAGCCTTGTGGTGTAAGAGGAAAGTGGGCATTTGGCAAATATGAAATTCTCTCAGTTTGATCTCTCTCAAAAAAGGTTATATGATTTTACGGCTATTTGCAGGAAAATACACACACATGCATTTTATATCCATAATTTCAGCATATAATCCAATCACATTGGAAAAAGTGGGAGCAAAGATAAGAGGCCTCTCCCCTTCTCTCCTCTCTCCTCACTTTGCTTCTCAAAATAAACAAATAAACAGCTTGGGTCTTTGAGCACGATCATCTCCTCTATTCTCTCTCCCATCCATGAAGCTGTGGTAATACCTGCCTGCCTTAACACTAGTAACTCTTGTGAGAATCAGCTAAGTAGTTATGAGGGTCCATCCCAAAGCAGCAACAGTCCTGTGGATTCCGGGAAGGGCTCCCTGGGGGAAGGTCCCGTCCTGCAGAGGAGCGGTCATCGTGGGCTTGTGGGGACACGCCCTCCTGGGACGTCACCTGACAGCCAGGCTCTGGCTGGAGTCCTGAGGGTCAGTGCACCAAGAGTCAGTTTCTCTCTTCAAAGACAGTTACTCTGTGCTGCTGCTGCTGCTGCTAAGTCGCTTCAGTTGTGTCCAACTCTGTGCGACCCCATAGATGGGAGCCCACCAGGCTCCACCGTCCTTGGAATTCTCCAGGCAAGAACACGGGAGTGGGCTGCCATTTCCTTCTCCAATGCTCGAAAGTGAAAAGTGAAAGTGAAGTCGCTCAGTCGTGTCCCACTCCTTTCGACCCCATGGACTGCAGCCCACCGGGCTCCTCGGTCCATGGGATTCTCCAGGCGAGAGCACTGGGGTGGGGGCCAGTGCCTTCTCAGGCTCTCTGCAGACACGCTCTGAAGCTAAAGCACAGATGTCCCCGGGAGCCAGATTTCATTCCTGTGGGGACATCTCTGCCTGGACCAGCACCACGCAAGCCGGAGAAGGTAAGGGCTGTCACCAGCAGAGGCCCCAAAATTCAGGTGGAGAATCTGGTCTCTCCCACCTCCTAGAAAAGAAAACGCCAGCTGAGGGAACCAGACATCCACCAGCACACACAAACCCTGCTGCTTTGGAAGAGGGAAATGTCTTGATCATACAGGCTGCTGTAGCGAGAAATCCTCCCTCGCCAGTTTCTGATTTGCCCAAAAGAAAAACGCAACTAGGCTTTCATCTAATGAAACTGGGCACACGTGTTTGGGTAGACTTTCCTTTCCCGAATCTGCCACTTATTCACTGTGGGAAAGGCAGTTACTCCACAGGAGGTGGGGTTTCCTCAGGAGGCAGTTTTTCTTCCTTGGAAACCAGACTGTGTTCAAGAGAGAAGTGATTTACACACATTTGGTTCTTCAGGAACACTTGATGATTGGATTTTGTATCTTCACAAATTGAAGTGATTGCTCTCAGGGAAAAATGAACAAAGGTTTCCTGGGAACAAAGCAATGTATAATGTCCTTGTGCCCAGAGCATCTTTCCCAGCAAATTGTGTAGCTCAGCACATCTCTTTTCTATTGCTACGAAGAAAAAACCCTGTAAAAGAAACGAAAAAGTCTACGTCCATGCCAGTTAAACTCTGGTGCTGAAACTCCCTCTCTCCTACTGAAAATCCAGTACCGGAGCTGCAGACTTCAGACCTGGGCTCGGGACCGGAAAGCGGTCCGGTGGCCTCGCCCCCAGAGCCGCCACTGTCGAGGGCATCCGCCCTGAGCTTCCTGGCTCACACGCCCCGCGCTGCCCTGGATCCTGCGCCGGGTTCCGCCCTCCTGACCCTGTCCGTCACCGAGGGGCGTGCACCACAGGGGGGTTGGCAGGGGCTGTAGGGGGCGTGGGGAACGGGGCTGTCACACCAGGCAGAAAGGAGGAGGCCCCAGCAGAGAGGGGCACCGAGGTGCTGAAAGGCAGCGGGAAATGAGCTGGAAACGAGGCCCCTGGCCAATCAGGGACCACGTGCCACGCTGGGTCACCTCCTCTGAACCATGCGCTTCTCGGGCAGAGGCGCCAGGGCACCAGGGAGAAAGAGGAGGCAGAGGGAGAGGAGACCTGGAACAGGAGCCAGGCCAGCAGGCCGTGTGTGCCTCCCGGATTCTAAAGGAGGTGGGGGTTTGTCCCCCTGACTTGCTCATGCCCACTGCCCCCGGGGCACACGCCAGGTGGGTGCAGATACCGCAGTGGTGAAGCTGAGGACGGGGCACTCGGGGCTGGAATGCCAGCTCTGAAGCCTCAGCTCTCACCCGGGCACAACGTGGAAGACCAGGGAGAGCAGGGCCGGGACAGGCCATCAGGATAAGGAAACGGTCCTGCGTCCAGACCCGGGCTCGGGAATCAGCCAGCTGCCCTTTGGCACCGCGCCTATCATCACCGTCCAAGAGAAACAAAAGCATCTTCTCTCCGTGAAGCATATAAAACAAGCTTTCCATACATGCCTCTATTTTTATCTATTAAAAAGTAGAGCATTCCAGATTGGTCCATTCATTACACTTATGTCAGAGAGCTCACGGGGCTAAACTTTCAGATAAACATCTGGTTGCAAATACAAGCTCTGCAGAAACCACTGTATTCTTGGTAAAACAGATGATAAACCATGATTTCACTTTATCTTAAATTTAAATATACATCAGTGGGTGAAAATGTGGATATTGTCATCCAAAAGTGTTTACTCTGTGTGGAGTCCCAGTGACTCGAGAACAGAACAGTTCCTGAAGATGGTGTTTGGCCCCCAGATCCGGAGGAAACAGAACCTTCAGGAACGACTCGTCATCCGAGGCTTTCAGTTCACGCCGAGGCACTTTCTCTCGTCTTGCTGTCTACTCTGAAAATCACCCTTTCTCATCTGTTTTAGCTGCAAAGAGAGGCCCTGACCCTGAGCTGTGGTTGAAAAACTTGATCCTTACACATGACACCTGGTTAGACTGGAGCGTGTGTGATAAAGAATCAACTACAGACACAAAGAAGGCTAATCTGATCGCTCTGAGTTTGAGACAGGCTGTAACGAGACATGTGGTCCCCACGAGGTCACGGAGACTGCAACCAAAGCATCAGATCTTAAGGCCACCTAAAGTGCGTGGAATTTCTTCCACTAGAGATTCTGAATGACAATATGTCTACATATTCCTTAACATAAAAATGTAGTACAGTACTTTCATAAATTATTTCATTGCATATAATTTAAATTAAATGAGTCTCTTTCCGTAAATTTCAGCAACAACTCGGTTAAAAGATATCACCACTCTGTGGGCATTCCACGGGCTGNTGCAGACTTCAGACCTGGGCTCGGGACCGGAAAGCGGTCCGGTGGCCTCGCCCCCAGAGCCGCCACTGTCGAGGGCATCCGCCCTGAGCTTCCTGGCTCACACGCCCCGCGCTGCCCTGGATCCTGCGCCGGGTTCCGCCCTCCTGACCCTGTCCGTCACCGAGGGGCGTGCACCACAGGGGGGTTGGCAGGGGCTGTAGGGGGCGTGGGGAACGGGGCTGTCACACCAGGCAGAAAGGAGGAGGCCCCAGCAGAGAGGGGCACCGAGGTGCTGAAAGGCAGCGGGAAATGAGCTGGAAACGAGGCCCCTGGCCAATCAGGGACCACGTGCCACGCTGGGTCACCTCCTCTGAACCATGCGCTTCTCGGGCAGAGGCGCCAGGGCACCAGGGAGAAAGAGGAGGCAGAGGGAGAGGAGACCTGGAACAGGAGCCAGGCCAGCAGGCCGTGTGTGCCTCCCGGATTCTAAAGGAGGTGGGGGTTTGTCCCCCTGACTTGCTCATGCCCACTGCCCCCGGGGCACACGCCAGGTGGGTGCAGATACCGCAGTGGTGAAGCTGAGGACGGGGCACTCGGGGCTGGAATGCCAGCTCTGAAGCCTCAGCTCTCACCCGGGCACAACGTGGAAGACCAGGGAGAGCAGGGCCGGGACAGGCCATCAGGATAAGGAAACGGTCCTGCGTCCAGACCCGGGCTCGGGAATCAGCCAGCTGCCCTTTGGCACCGCGCCTATCATCACCGTCCAAGAGAAACAAAAGCATCTTCTCTCCGTGAAGCATATAAAACAAGCTTTCCATACATGCCTCTATTTTTATCTATTAAAAAGTAGAGCATTCCAGATTGGTCCATTCATTACACTTATGTCAGAGAGCTCACGGGGCTAAACTTTCAGATAAACATCTGGTTGCAAATACAAGCTCTGCAGAAACCACTGTATTCTTGGTAAAACAGATGATAAACCATGATTTCACTTTATCTTAAATTTAAATATACATCAGTGGGTGAAAATGTGGATATTGTCATCCAAAAGTGTTTACTCTGTGTGGAGTCCCAGTGACTCGAGAACAGAACAGTTCCTGAAGATGGTGTTTGGCCCCCAGATCCGGAGGAAACAGAACCTTCAGGAACGACTCGTCATCCGAGGCTTTCAGTTCACGCCGAGGCACTTTCTCTCGTCTTGCTGTCTACTCTGAAAATCACCCTTTCTCATCTGTTTTAGCTGCAAAGAGAGGCCCTGACCCTGAGCTGTGGTTGAAAAACTCGATCCTTACACATGACACCTGGTTAGACTGGAGCGTGTGTGATAAAGAATCAACTACAGACACAAAGAAGGCTAATCTGATCGCTCTGAGTTTGAGACAGGCTGTAACGAGACATGTGGTCCCCACGAGGTCACGGAGACTGCAACCAAAGCATCAGATCTTAAGGCCACCTAAAGTGCGTGGAATTTCTTCCACTAGAGATTCTGAATGACAATATGTCTACATATTCCTTAACATAAAAATGTAGTACAGTACTTTCATAAATTATTTCATTGCATATAATTTAAATTAAATGAGTCTCTTTCCGTAAATTTCAGCAACAACTCGGTTAAAAGATATCACCACTCTGTGGGCATTCCACGGGCTGGAAAGTTGTAAATACAACATGAAGAGTTAAAACGTCTTTAAGTGGAAAATCGCTCTACAGCTGCTGAAAGAAGCCGACGCCTGTGCGTAGTAAGTGGCACTGATCGTCCCTACTCTTGCAGCCTCAAGAAAGGGAAATACCTTGTAAAGGAGAAGAGAAAGATCACAGGCAAGGAGCCCTTTTCCTAAAACCACGTTTTGAGGAAGAAATCCCTCAGCTCAAAGCCCTAGGAAAGTTTCAGATGCTCCCCAGCTCCCCAGAGGCAACTCGGGAGGTGAAGAAGACAGTTCAGTCCACCATCCAGGAGACTCAGGGTCAAGGGTCAGCGAGATGGCGGGAGAGGCAGCTCCCAGCTGTCCCCAGACCCCCTAGACCCACCGAGACTGCTGGCTCTGCCTCTGGCCCCGTCCACATCCGGGACGGATGCTGCCTCTGTGCCGGCAGGAGGGCAGGCACGATGCCGACTGGGCACTGACCCCTGGCAGCCTGACGTCACCACCGCACAGCGCTGAGCCCACAGGGATCAGCCACGCCTCGACCCAGCCTGTCCCCTCCGTCCGACCAGCCCTTCACCGAGTTTCCGTGAGACCATGAATGGCACTTCAGGCCTTTCCTATGAGACCTGCGGAGAAGGGGAGCCCTCGCGGAGTCCTCGGGCTTGGTGCTGAGCAGCCACAGCCAGGCGCCCGTGAACACACAGCCCTCAACAGTCTAACTCATATCACGTGCCAGGCGGACAAAGCATGTCCCCATTCACAGCAGAATTAAACATGAGCATCTAGAAATCCTGAAATATTTGGAAAGTGAACTGTGTACTTCCTTGTAAACCATGAGTCACTGCAAGGATCAAAGAGCAAATGAGAAAATATTTTGGCTGCCAGCACGTGTGCTTCGTCCGCAAGAACCTCGGCTCACCAGCAGCGTGGATGTGGCCTCGCTCATGGTGGCGAGCGTCACCGCGGGACTGAGGACCCAGAGCTGAGCCCCAGGAGACACAGGTGGGTCTGGAAGACGCCCCAGGCTCTAACCTCCCGAGGGGGTCCCGGCGCGCCCTCCTGCCGGCGAAAGAGGTGCAGCCCTCGTCTGACTGACACTCTGTACGGAGCACAGCCCCGTACTGGGGCAGACCAGACGAGCCGTGGAGTGCAGCCTGCAAAGGCGGAAGCAACAGCTCCCTTATCTGCTGACAACACCATCACCAGCACAGAAAACCCCAGACCCACAGTCCTCCCACGGCTTTGGTTAGAGCAGGACGAATCTTTTTCACATAGTGATGACTAGCTATGATCTCTTTATTTAAAGGCAAGCTTATATCCTTTGTACATTTGTTTCTCTTGGGTTCTTTTTGCAATCTTGGAAGTCTTTTTTTTTAATTAAAAATATAGCTCTTCAATTATCATTTATATTAGAAATAATTTTCTGTTGTGTTCTTACTTTATTTTCTAATTTGTCTATTTTTTATGAGATTTAAAAAACATTTCTTTATAGGCTATCTGGCTTTTTCTTATGGCTTCTGCATTACAAATGCCTTTCCCAATCTTATAACACTCAGAGATAAAGTTTAAAGAAATATAGTTTGCAAGGAATGCTGACCATCAGATTTCTAAGAAACACAAAGAGAAAAATACAAGAAAATAAGTAATACTTCACATTCCCTCATGTCCAGGTGAAATTCCTCACAAAAAGAAGAGGTGCTGTGCAGAGGAGCAGAATTCTCAGAGAAAACGCTGGAGGACTGCTTAGAACCAAGGTCATCATGATACTGAATAATACGAAGGAAAAAAGGTCTTTCAGACACAGGTGCAAACAGTCACCTGACCAAGGACAAGTCCACTGACGGCCGAGCTCTGAGCAGCAACAATGGGCGTCAGAGGAAATATACTTCCAAAATAGCAACAAAAAATAGACCAGCATTCTGTAAGTCTTTCAGAAGCAAGGTGTGGCAAAAGGAGAGATTTCAGTCCTAAAGAGACCGTTGCCACCTCTAAGGATGTCTTTAGGAAGAACAGAGATCCCAGAAGGAACACCTACTTTAACAAAGGGACAGCACGAGGAAAGTGCAGGATGTGGAAAGAGCTTCTAGAAAAACCAGTGATAAAGTCTTGCTTTTGAAGTTAACGCTCCCCTGGTGGCTCAGAGGTTAAAGCGCCTGCCTCCGATGAGGGAGACCCAGGTTAGAGCCCTGGGTTGGGAAGATCCCCTGGAGAAGGAAACGGCAATCCACTCCAGTATTCTTGCCTGGAGAATCCCATGGACGGAGAAGCCTAGTAGGTTACAGTCCACGGGGTCACAAAGAGTCGGACACGGCTGAGTGACTTCACCTCGCCTCACCTTTTGAAGTTAACAGCCAGGAGAGCACACCCCGTCGACAGAGGGCACTGGGGGTCTTGCCCACTGGGCCCCGCCTCTGGGGGCTCCCGGGTCTTGTTACAGGAACACACTCTTCTCTCGTCCACCTGGACCTGCTTTTCCGGGATCCTCAGCTCTGATGAGCAGCTGTGCTGGGTATAACGTGTTGAACTGATGGTATTTCTTTTTCCCTCAGCACCTTGGAGAGCACCACCCCCCACTGCCTTCTTCCCTCCATAGTCAGGGGAGAGATGCTAGATTTAGACAATGAATCACACAAATCCATCCCCAAAACATGACTTACTGATGCATTTCTGACGAATGAAAACAACCGCCTTGAGAACTGGAAAGGCTTGTGGGATTTAGAAATCTGGCATTTTCTCCCCATGGGATTATGAACCGTGAGTAAACTTAACAGCGACCAAGGATGCCTAAGGGACACAGTCAGCTCAGCCACAGATGAGCAAGCCGGCAAGAGCAACCTGCAGGGGCTGTGCTGAACCCTTTCTGACGGGGCCAGGGGCAAGGCCTCTCCGCTGATATAGCGGACTGTTGAGCAGAGACTCGGCAGTCCTGGTGAATACACCTAAAAAGTGTGAAAACCATCATTTTATAAAGAGACAATTTAAAATGCAGGACAAAAATTGCACCTAACGGATGGTTTTAGCTAATAGGATACTCAGCAAAAAAAAGCCAGAAGTGCATAAAATGCTACCTGCGTTCATGCGTCCAGGCCACACACTCTTCTCACGCTGTTCAACGTCTTACACATTTTCCACACTGAGGCAGGAATGTTATGTTACTATTCACACAAATTCTGAAATGTGAAATAAAGAGATTTAAACCGAAGGAGGTGATAGAAAGAGCCAGGATCCCACAGGGAAGGACCGGGGAGGGGGCTGAAAGCAGCCCTGTGACCTGCTTCTGAGGTCCAGCCTCACCCCTGCCACCTCAGTCCTCCCCGTCCCGCTCCAGCCCCAGGGCAGCAGCGGCCTTTCACAGCAAACGGGGTGACACCGCCCTGACCCCTCAAGGACTCCACTGGCTGAACCACCATCTCTTTCTCCCCAGGACTCCAGTCTCTGCCCTATTCCGGAACCTGCAGTGCAGGGTCCAAACCAAACCCCGCCTCCTCCTGCCCACCCGTGAACATGGAGACTACAAATCCAGAAGTGCTTCAGCTCCACCCTGACAACAGGGAAAGGAACCTGCAGGTCACAGCGGGATTTGATGAAGCAAAGGAGGGAAGCAGCATTAACGCGCAAAGATCGGGGCTGGCTCCACCGATATCAGAAAGAGAACGCATAAGACTCATCAGTCTTAGCCAGCGTTTTGTGTCTTGCCCTGATGGGAAAGCTTTTCAATTTTACCTCCTGTCTTTAACTGCCAGCTTTTCCCTCTTCATTGTATTAAGTTTTCTGTTACTTAATTTAACATAGTCAACAAGAGAATCTGAAATGCAGTACTTGGATGCAATCTCAAAAACAACAGAATGATCTCTGTTTTGTTTCCAAGGCAAACCATTCAATATCACAGTAATCCAAGTCTATGCCCCGACCAGTAATGCTGAAGAAGCTGCAGTTGAATGGTTCTATGAAGACCTACAAGACGCTCTAGAACTAACACCCAAAAAAGATGTCCTCTTCA
Source organism: Redunca redunca (assembly GCA_006410935.1). Lineage (NCBI taxonomy): Eukaryota > Metazoa > Chordata > Mammalia > Artiodactyla > Bovidae > Redunca > Redunca redunca. The sequence continues at coordinate 145,970 of SJYQ01007496.1, forward strand.
TTACAGGGGACTGGAACGCAAAAGTAGGCAGTCGAGAAATACCTGGGGTAACGGGCAAATTTGGCCTTAGAGTGCAGAATTAAACAGGGCAAAGGCTAATAGAGTTTTGCCAAAAGACACACTGGTCATGGCAAAACCCTCTTCCAATAACACAAGAGAAGACTCTACACATGGACATCACTAAGTGCTCAATACCAAAATCAGATTGATTGTACTCTTTGCAGCTGAAGATGGAGAAGCTCTACAGAGTCAGCAAAAACAAGACCAGGAGCTGACTGTGGCTCAGATCATGAACTCCTTATTGCCAAATTCAGACTGAAATTGAAGAAAGGAGGGAAAACCACTAGACCATTCTGGTACGACCTAAATCAAATCCCTTACAATTATATAGTGAGGAATAGATTCATGAGATTAGATCTGATAGAGCGCCTGAAGAACTATGGACAGAGGTTCGTGACATCGTAGAGGAGGCAGTGATCAAGACCATCCTCAAGAAAAAGAAATGCAAAAAGGCAAAATGGCTGTCTGGGGAGGCCTTACAAACAGCTGTGAAAAGAAGAGAAGTGAAAGGCAAAGGAGAAAAGGAAAGATATACCCATTTGAATACAGAGTCCCAAAGAGTAGCAAGGAGAGATAAGAAAGACTTCTTCAGTGATCAATGCAAAGAAATAGAGGAAAACAATAGAATGGGAAAGACTAGAGATCTCTTCAAGATAATTAGATATGAAGGGAACTTTTCATGCAAAGATGGGCACAATAACAGACAAGCAGAAGATATTAAGAAGAGTTGGCAAGAATACAAAGAACTGTACAAAAAAGAACGTCATGACCCAGATAATCACGATGGCGTGTCCACTAACCTAGACCAGACATCCTGGAATGTGAAGTCAGCTGGGCCTTAGGAAGCATCATGATGAACAAAACTAGTGAAGGTGATGGAATTCCAGTTGAGCTGTTTCAAATCCTGAAAGATGATGCTCTGAAAGTGCTGCACTCAATATGCCAGCAAGTTTGGAAAACTCAGCAGTGGCCACAAGACTGGAAAAGGTCAGTTTTCATTCCAATCCCAAAGAAAGGCAATGCCAAAGAATGCTCAAACTACCGCACAATTGCACTCATCTCACATGCTAGCAAAGTAATGATCAAAATTCTCCTAGCCAGCCTCCAACAGTATGCGAACCGTGAATTTCCAGATGTTCAACTTGGATTTAGAAAAGACAGAGAAATCAGAGATCAAATAGCCAACATCTGCTAGATCATCAAAAAAGCAAGAGTTCAGAGAACATCTACTTCTGCTTTATTGACTATGCCAAAGCCTTTGACTATGTGGATGACAATAAATTGTGGAAAATTCTAAGAGATGGGAAAAGCAGACCATCTGACCTGCCAACTGAGAAATCTGCATGCAGGTCAGGAAGCAACAGTTAGAACTGGACATGGAACAACAGACTGGTTCTAAATAGGGAAACAAGTATGACAAGGCTGTATATTGTCACCCTGCTTATAACATATATGCAGAGTATATCAAGAGAAACGCTGGGCTAATAGAAGCACAAGCTGGAATCAAGATTGCCAGAAGAAATATCAATAACCTCAGATATGCAGATGACACCACCCTTATGGCACAAAGTGAAGAAGAACTAAAGAGCCTCTTGATGAAAGTGAAAGAGGAAAGTGAAAAAGTTGGGTTAAAACTCAACATTCAGAAAACAAAGATCATGGCATCTGGTCCCATCACTTCATGGGAAATAGATGGGGAAACAGTGTCAGACTTTATTTTTCTGGGCTCCAAAATCACTGCAGATGGTGATTGCAGCCATGAAATTAAAAGACACTTACTCCTTGGAAGGAAAGTTATGACCAACCAAGATGGCATATTAAAAAGCAGAGACATTACTTTGCCGTCCAAGGTCCATCTAGTCAAGGCTATGGTTTTTCCTGTGGTCATGCATGGATGTGAGAGTTGGACTGTGAAGAAAGCTGAGCACTGAAGAATTGATGCTTTTGAACTGTGGTGTTGGAGAAGACTCTTGAGAGTCCCTTGGACTGCAAGGAGATCCAA
>SJYQ01007496.1:172848-196849 GCA_006410935.1 Redunca redunca
GCTGGGGGCGGCGGGGGGGGGGGCGCTGGGAACAGCGCCGACTCTTGAGCCCGGTGAGGAGGGGACTGGCTTGGGGTCTAACTGGTCTCCCCACTCCAGCGGCAGCCGCGCCCTCCTCTCCTCCCCGCGAGGAGAGACACTCTTCCGTCTTCCTTGAGGGAGACAAGCAGCGCCCCACTCAGCCTGACTCCCGCTCCAGGCCCAAGACCTCTGCCCAGGGAGGAGGCCCCAGGCTCCGCGTCCCGGGAGCCCGAGAGGAACCTGGCCAAGGTCTCCGTGGTGCCCGCGGCCTCTCTGGACAGACGCTCACCTCGTTTGCCCCCTTGGGTAAGCCGATTTTCCCGGTCCCTTCGTTCACGACCTGGCTCTGCAGAAGTACGCCCACATGCCCAGCAAATCAAATCCCCTTTTCCTTTAGTTAGATTTATTTTCGCTTTAGATGCAATTTAAGCAAAAAGCAGTTTGGGAAATACACCTTCGTGTCTTGATGACTTCTGATGTGAACCTGGAAATTATTTCACCCGCTTAAACATTTCTTAGAGATTTATCACTTGAATAAAATGTTAATTTTTAATATGCTGATAAAAGGAAAAATTCTTTGAACAGGGCAGAAGCAGATATAATACAGTAAATATTGTCATAAAGACATGATTGAACGGGGTGAAAGAGATGGGAGTCAGCTCGTGAGAACCGCAGCGGCAGATGAAGGGGACTCAGGCGGCTGAGGAGGCGGCGTCCGCTGCTGGCGGCACGTGAGACCGGCCGTGAAGTCCGCAGGGAATCCTGCTAAGCCTGCGTGCGCAGCTCAGTGACCGCCTCGGCCCTGGTTCCATGGGCTCCTGTTTCTTTGTCTAAGTGTATGTATGTAGGAAACCCTATGCCTCTAAGGGCTCAAGCTGTCCAAATGGATTTAAAATGTTTGTCAAGGATTATCAGAATAAGGTCTGCTCATTTAGATGCTGAAGGAATGAAATATTATTCACTCACAGTCACATTTCTTTTCTTCCCCAACATGACCTATTCCTAGATAAAGAGAATTACAAAAATACGGATAAAGTTTAGTTGAATAGTACTTATTGGGGAATGGCTATAAATTTATCTCTCACGTTATAAAATTACTCTTTAGAGAGAAAAATAAGTACGCTTTTTCTTTATAACTGAACAATGAATGGCTAACTGGTTAAAATAAGTAAATACCTACTGTGTGTCCACCGTGGGCGGCCCTTTGCCTGGGAGCCAGGGAGTGAGGGCAGGGGGAGCTCGGCCTGAGCAGCGCAGGGTGGACTCAGCAGGAGCGAGGGGCCTGAGACGATGCGGCTGGAAGGAGCCTGGGGGGCTGGGTCACGGTTCACCAGCGGGGGGCTGGCCTGAGGAGCTGGGGACAGTACCTGAGAGATCAGGGGGAACTGAGGAGCTGGGTCCAGTACCTGAGGATTCAGGAGGGACCTGAGGATCTGGGGTCCAGTACCTGAGGGTTCAGGAGGGACCTGAGCTCCTGGGGTCAGTACCTGAGGATTCAGGAGGGACCTGAGCTCCTGGGGTCAGTACCTGAGGGTTCAGGAGGGACCTGAGCTCCTGGGGTCAGTACCTGAGGGTTCAGGGGGGACTGAGCTCCTGGGGTCAATACCTGAGGGTTCAGGGGGGACCTGAGGATCTGGGGTCCAGTACCTGATGGTTCAGGGGGGACTGAGCTCCTGGGGTCAGTACCTGAGGGTTCAGGGGGGACCTGAGGAGCTGGGGTCCAGTACCTGAGGGTTCAGGGGGGACTGAGCTCCTGGGGTCAATACCTGAGGGTTCAGGGGGGACCTGAGGATCTGGGGTCCAGTACCTGAGGGTTCAGGGGGGACCTGAGCTCCTGGGGTCAGTACCTGAGGGTTCAGGGGGGACCTGAGGAGCTGGGGTCTGTACCTGAGGGTTCAGGGGGGACTGAGCTCCTGGGGTCAGTACCTGAGGATTCAGGAGGGACCTAAGGATCTGGGGTCCAGTACCTGAGGGTTCAGGAGGGACCTGAGCTCCTGGGGTCAGTACCTGAGGGTTCAGGAGGGACCTGAGGATCTGGGGTCCAGTACCTGAGGGTTCAGGAGGGACCTGAGCTCCTGGGGTCAGTACCTGAGGGTTCAGGGGGGACTGAGCTCCTGGGGTCAGTACCTGAGGGTTCAGGGGGGACTGAGCTCCTGGGGTCAGTACCTGAGGGTTCAGGGGGGACCTGAGGAGCTGGGGTCCAGTACCTGAGGGTTCAGGGGGGACCTGAGCTCCTGGGGTCAGTACCTGAGGGTTCAGGGGGGACTGAGCTCCTGGGGGTCCAGGAGCAGGCTGCGGGTAGCTATGCTCCTGGGTGGAGAGGAGCCCTACAGAGGCAGGGGTGAGTGCATGGAAGAGCCCAGATCTCACAAAATCAAAGCGGAAGCTAAAGACAGGAAAACAGCCCTTCCCTGGCAGCGGTCTTATCACCGCCACTAACAGCCTCTGGGCTGAGAACAAGCTGGAGCAGCAGCAGAAAGTCGGAAAGACTCTCACTAGGAGAAAATACAAAATGGGAATTGGAAGATGAGAGTTTCTGAAGATGCACTGCGAAAAAAATCATCATGAAGCAGAAGAAAACTGAGCTCAGTGCTAGACAGTCGGTCAAACCCCCTCACCAAGCATTTGTCTTAAGAAAAAAAAAACGCTTTCATTCAGGTTTATAGAAATGGACAAAGACAGGAGTAATTAAAGTAACAAAAAATTGTAGCATTGAAGAAAGACAAGAAACAGCCAAAAACACTGCATTAAAAATCAGATGAATAAAGAGGGACGGAGGGAAGACGGCGAAACGGAAGAGAGACAAGAAGGGTCGGCCCGCGAGCGACGGCACCGGGGCAGCTGTCTCGCATCCCGCCCGCTTTCCAGTCGTTTCTGTCCTAGGCTGAGCCTGGCCCGTTACCTCATGGCAGCTGGTAACAGAGTCAATGTCTGTTATTTTTTAAATTAGAAAAAAAAAAAGCAATGCTTTAGTTTCTTCTTATGAAATATATTTTTAGAAAAGTCTTGTTTAATTGAACAAATAAAAGGATGAACAGGGAAAGAGAGGGATGGGAATGATTCCTTAGCTAAATTTTAAATGGAATTTAACACGGCCACCTTCCCCCAGATGCGTGTGACCCCTAGTGTGCTTTCCTCTGTCTTTCCTTGTCTCTCTTCCTTCAAAGTCCTCAGAACAACATGCTGTGCTCTGGGTGTCTGCGTCTGTCAGATTCACATGCTGGCATCTTAACTCCCAATGTGATGGTGCTGGAGCTGATTGGGGTGGGGTCTTCCTAATGGGATGAGGGCCCTGGTAAAGCAGACCTGCCAGGTGAGGACAGGGAGGGGAGACCCTGCCCCCTGCCCCCTGCCCCCTGCACCCTTTTTTTTTGCTTAATCTCACTTGACTTCCCTGGTGGCTCAGATGGTAGAGAATCTGCTTGCCGTATGGGAGACTCNTGGGTTTTAGAAGGTGGTGGAAGGGATGGGGGAGCCTGGTGGGCCGAAGTCCGTGGGGTCGTGAAGAGTCGGACACGACTGAGCGACTTCACTTTCACTTTCATGCGCTGGAGAAGGAAATGGCACCCCACTCCAGTGTTCTTGCCTGGAGAGTCCCAGAGACGGGGGAGCCTGGGGGGCTGCCGTCTATGGGGTCGCACAGAGTCGGACACGACGGAAGCGACTCAGCAGCAGCAGCAGCAGCAGCCCTCCAGTTTCACTGCACCGAAAGCAAAGCCAGAGAACCAGAGCTGCACCGTCTTCTTCTATTAAATCACGAAATGCACTTGAGGGTCAAGGAGAAGACATCACGATTATTAACCTGTATACAATATATGTATTGAATTATAAGTGAAACATCTAGGTTGTCATTGTGAATAGAGAGATATGAAAGGAAGTGTTCTTTCACTCTGACTTGGAGTTTTCTCAAGAAGGAACATTCTTAACTGCAAAATTGTTTCTACTTTGAATCATGGACATATTTGTTTTATGATAAATAGCAGATTTGTATCTAAATATAGTTTCACCAGAAAAATGATGTAAAAAAAAAGTTTTGGCTCAGATTTCCACTTCAGATTTTAATAAGAAACGTATCATTATAACTTTAAAAGTTTTATATGAAGACTTTGAGCATGAAGGTTGAGTTTGAAAAAAAGATATTTTTAGGCAAATGAAAAAAGTTCAACAGAATATCAAATATAAAACAGAAATATTACAGTTATTATGTAGCTAAAGTACAGTTTAAAAGCATTTTGCCATATCAAACCATGTATTTAAAGTTCTGTTTGAATCTGTTAGAAGCTGCTCCTCAGAGTGTTCTGACTACCATTCTGCGGGATGTGTTTGAACGATACCTCTATGCAGGGGACGTGTTTCCGTTATTCTGCTACCATTTGGCAATACAGATCCCTCACATTAAGAAACAGACCTGCCCTGACCCTGTTTCCCATATGAGAGTCCCTGCCCCAGGCGGTGGCTGACTCCCTAGGGGTCAGATTTTCCTCCTCTTTCCAATCTTACATAAAATGTTAATTAAGTGTGGGCTGACGTGGGCGCAGAGGCTCTTGGATTGACCAAGACGTTTATTCAACTAGTTAGAACCTAAAAATCATGTTGTGCAAACAGAGCACGGGCTGCTCTAAATGCATGCCGGGAGAAGACGGCTGTGGGAGTTGGAGCAAGCGCTGATGTCCTGCAGGGCAGGCACGGACTCTCACGTGCGCGTGCCAAGGAGCTGCAGGGCGCCCCTGTTCACGCACAGAAACCTTCTCTGACAGCAGAGACAGTCCTGTAAGAAGCTGAACACAAGCATCAGCGCAACGTTCCCATCCATAATTAGTAAAGACGTTGTGAGCTGATGTCTATGGAGAGCTGACTTCACCCATAGGTGCTAAATTACACACCACGCTCTTCACATGCTGAACTCCTAGGAAGCAGGTGACTTGCCAGCAGAGACTTCAGAATTGTTTGTATTGTCTAAATGTTTACCATTTCCATTTGCTGCTGAAAAATTATTCTGTCAGACATGATTACTGAGGAAACATAAGCCAATTTCACTTTATTCTGTGGGCTGCTCTTTCCAGCCCATGAGCGGAGACAGCCTCCAAAAGGCAACGCTTCTGAGTCCCCCGCAAGCGGGGGGCTGCGTTTCCTGCCCGAGCATCTCATATAAGTCTCCTCAAACATTTCCTTCCCTTCAGACAGCAGCGTTGCTCTTTGAACTGAGCTAATTATCATATGAAGGACAAGCTTTCCTTTTAAAGGACTTGACACATTTGACTTGACTTCACATCCTCTGGAAATGACCTTGGTTCCACGGTGCCTTCAGCTCAGGATGTGTGTGCCTTTGCTCTTGAGATAAAGGAGACGGCGGTTGTTTGGATGTAAGGGAAGCCCTCGCGTCACCCCAGTCTTAGAGACGAGCGAGGATGTTCGTCCAAGTCGCAAGGATGCCGTGTGGGAAGCAGACTCCTCCTGTCTTACTGCGTTGACCTGGTGAACTCCTGATGGTGGCCTGAAGAACGTTTCCTAGTTTTCAGTTTCACCTGAGTGTTCCCGAGCTGGCCTTTACCGTCCTCCCCAGGTGAGAGCACTGTTTCCCTGGCGCCTGCGGGGCCCGGGGCACAGGGCTGGCTCGCGGGGGGCTGGCGCAGGGCCAGCTCGGCCCGAGTCCCCGGTCTGATGTCCATCGTCGCATTGGAACGTTCTCTGCCACTGGCCGTCCTTCCTTGGGTGGGAGACTGACCACCCCTGGGACTCGGCTCCAGGCCGCGGCTTGCCCTCCAGTGACCCCTGTGCTTGGGGCTCTGACTCTGGAGAACGAGGGGGGCCAGGGGGATATGGGGGGGTGCTTTAAGGCTGAGTGTGTGTTGGGGGCGACAGAACTCGTGATGAAGCTTCACCTTCCCTATCAACAAACACTTTACGGTAGTCGTAGGGAAGTCGGGAATATTTAACACGAGCCTTGAGGCTCCCGCAGAAGTGAAGGTGTTTTTAAAGATGGTCTCGTTTGTCCCTGTTGTGCTGGCTCTTCCTTGCTGTGCATGGGTGCTTCTCCAGTTGGGGCTGGGGGCTTCCCATTGCAGGGGTCTCTTTCTGCAGAGCGCGGGTTCTGTTGCTTCGCAGCACGTGGGACCTTCCCTGCCCAGGGATCGAGCCACCTGTGTGGGAGGTGGACTCTTTTCCACTGAGCGATGAGGGAAGCCCAGTAAAGGCATTTATCTTCAAGGAAAGGCAAAGTGGCTCCAGCAAACCCCCCTGAAGGGTGCCTGAGACCCAGGCCCGGCAGGTCTCTGTTGGGGCTGCACCCAGCGGGGGACACTGGCACTTCCGGGGCACCGCCACCTCCCCGAGGCCACCACGGCCCAGCCTCGGAGCCTGTGGGGTGAACACACCACCTGAGCTCACGCTGAGGTCACTGCGGCCCAGCGGGTGTCACCAGCAATTCTGAACAGGGGTCACGTGCCCTCACCCCGAGTGAACGGCTCTCAGCAGAACCCAGAGTTCCAGAGAGATGATCCCCTCTCCAGGGACAGCAGGAGCTAGGCTGCAAACGAGTTTCCCCATGGGAAGTCCTGGAGTTTTCTGGTCATTTTATAAAAGAAAATCCAGAGGGTGCCTCTTAGGAGGCAACATCCGTGCCATCCACAGGGCACCGTTTCCGTGTCCTTGTATCCGACTGGAATCTCCCGGAGCCGTGGCCTGTGATGCCCCATCCTCGGCCGGCTGAGGATGAGGACGCCTGTGTGGCTGGCATCCCAGGAGCGGAGGAGGAGGACCCCAGCCTGCAGCTGAGAGCTCCCACCTGTGCAGGAAGCCAGCCTCACCAGTCGATTTCCGAAATGGAATCTGACCCCATGAAGACAGAGAGCACGTGTGAATCGACAGTGAGCGGTAGCTTGCCGGGTCCCGCCCGTGCACAACGCCGAGCCTCCTTCCTCACGGCCTTTGCCGCAGGCGGAGCTCCTCACGCTGGCTCCCGGCTGTAGCCCACTCAGTTACTTGAGCTTGCATAAGGGCTTCATCACAGGATGGCAGTCCTCACTGAACCAAAGCACAGTCAACCTCTGACCTTCAGGGCTGGGGTTAAGCTTGTCTAATGGTCGGTGATGAGCTAGTGACGAGAAGGGAGGCTGCTTGATTAGGGAATCCCAGAGGTTTCATTTAAAATGTGTTAGTGCTGGTAGCGGAGAAGGCGATGGCACCCCACTCCAGCACTCTTGCCTGGAAACTCCCATGGACGGAGGAGCCTAGTAGGCTGCACTCCACGGGGTCGCAGTGAGTCGGGCACGACTGGAGTGACTCAGCAGCAGCCGCAGGGCTAGCAGATTTTCAGTGGAAGCTAAACAAGTCTTCCTGTGGGATTTTACTTTGCTGGACTGCTCGCACCATGCACATGGAGGAAAGCGTGGGCATAGCTGTGAAGAGAGGCGCAAACTTTCCTGTGTGACTGCTCTTAGCCTCTCTCGTCATAAAAGTAGACTTTTAAAGCCCCCCACGTTTTTATTTATTTACTTTCTATTGCCTTTCTGCTTCACATAAAAAGGTTTCTGAATTCCTCGGGGCTTTCTTGACAGAGCGTGAATGCATTTCATCTCTCAAAATAAACTGAAGACAGTAAAGACTAAGAAAGTACAGAGAAATGAAAGAAACGTGGCCATCTGCACAAAACGGGAATTATGCAAAAACACGTCTCGCATTTTTAAGCTGAAAACCCTGTCAGTGTTGGGATGGAGGTGCAGTGACCAAGTCTAATGGAGCTCAAGGTCGTCACCCTCCCAGGCCTGGGTCCAGGGAGGGTTCAGGTCAACCCTTCGCCGACTTCTCTTTAGAAATGTGTCCCCTGAGAGGCCCAGCCTGGGTCCCCTGCTGACCCTGGGCTTCCAGCAGCACCACCTGGGGTGTGGGCAGCAGGGAGCAGAGCTGGGACTCTGTTTTCAGAGAATCTCCAAACTGACCTCAGACAGTGAGACCTCTGGAGCACGTAGCGTGGGGCAGGCACTTTATCCATGTCACCTTGTTTCGTCCCCGCTCTCCTTCAGGAAGAATGCGGGCGCGGCACAGCCGCTGTGCGCTCCTCACTCTCGGACTGGCCTCAAATCTGGACGCAGAGGCGTGAGTCCAGGCGAGGGGGTGTTGGTTTGGAGACCCCAGGAGCTGAACATGTAACGTCGCCGCTGTCTCACCGTGACCTCCAGGGGCCCCCGTGGCAGGACCAAGTCCCATGGCTGCTCAGGGGAGGTGACACCCAGGACAGCCTCAGGAGACCTGGCTTCACAGGGCTGCCCCAGTGCGGGTGTTACGTCCCGAGTGGCTGTTTTCGTCTCCCTGGGAAGCTGGGCCCCTGCGCCAGGAGGCCCCACCCTCCCAGGATGTGGAGTCGGGGGTCGGGGTTGGGGGTGAGGACAGCAATGGAGCCGCCGCCAGCAGACCCTGCAGGCGACTGGTGGCGGGGCCACGGGAGCGGGCCCAGTGGCCTGCCCTGCGGCTTTGCCACTTTGTCACTCTCTACCCTGGCTTTAGGAGACTGGCAGAAATTCAAGCGGTGACCCAGGCCAGCTCCGCCAGCCCAGGGCAGACGGGCTTTGCAGACACAGAAGTGGTGCCTTTTGACACCGAGTTTTATGAGCTGTTTCTAAATTCTGGAGGTTAGTCCTGTGTCGGTTGCATCGTTTGGAAATATTTTCTGCAGCTTATCTTTTTGTTTCATTCATGGTTTCCTTTGCTGTGAAAATGCTTTTGAGTTTAATTAGGTCCTATTTGTTTAGTTTGGTTTTTATTTCCATTTCTCCAGGAGACAGACAGAAAAAGATACTGCTGCTATTTCTGTCAGAGAGTGTTCTGCCTATATTTTCCTCTAATATAGTCTTTATGGCAAAACTTCCTGGGTCAGGAAGACCTGCTGGAGAAGAGACAGGCTACCCAATCCAGTGTTCTTGGGCTTCCCTTGTGGCTCAGCTGGTAAAGACTCTGCCTGTACTCCAGACGACCTGTGCTCAATCCCTGGGTTGGCAGGATCCCCTGGAGAAGGGAAAGGCTGCCCACTCCAGTGTTCTGGCCTGGAGAATCCCGTGGACTAAGTCCATGGGGTTGCAAAGAGGTGGACACAACTGAGCGAGTTTCACTTTCACTTTTCAATCCATTTTGAGTTTACTTCTGAATATGGTGTTAGGGAATGTTTTAACTTAATTCTTTTACATCTCCATTGCAGTCTGTTTACAGCAGCCAAGATGAGGGAGAAACCTAGATGTCCATCAACAGAGAAATGGATACAGAAGATGCGGTACCTGCACACAGAGGAATCTACTCAATCAAAGAGTGAAGTGAGTGAAGTCACTCAGTCGTGTCCGACTCTTTGTGACCCGGTGGACTGTGTAGCCTACCAAGCTCCTCTGTCCACGGGATTCTCCAGGTAAGAATACTGGAGTGGGTTGTCATTTCCTTCTCCAGGGGATCTTCCCGACCCAGGGATCGAACCCTGGTTTCCCGCATTGGAGGCAGACGCTTTAACTTCTGAGTCACCAGGGAAGCCCCAGTCAAAGAAGAGAATGGAATAAAGCCTTTGAAGAAACGTGCATGGACCTGGAGATTCTCCCACTCGGTGCAATAAATCAGAGAAAGACAAGTGTCCTCATGATATTGTTACGTGCAGAATACTTTAAAATGATACAAATGAACTTATTTACAGATCGGAAACAGTCTCACAGACATAGAAAGCAAACTTGTGGTCACCACAGGGGATAAGTGCAGAGAGGCAGATTGGAGGTTGGGATGGACACGTGCCCACTGAGAAAAAGTGGTGAGAGAGTTGGTCACTCAGTCGTGTCCGACACTTTGAGACCCTGTGGACTGTAGCCCACCAGGCTCCTCTGTCCATGGGATTTCCCAGGCAAGAATAGCGGAGTGGGTTTCCATTTCCTTCTCCAGGGGTTCTTCCTGACCCAGAGATCAAAACCAGGTCTCTGGCACTGTGGGCAAATTCTTTACCATCTGAGCCACCAGGAAAGCCTCCTTGCTGTTCATACACAACATAGCAGGTAAGAAAGAAGGACTTGCTGTACAGCGGAGGAGACTGCCCAACACTCCTGATGCCCAAATGGAAGAAGAATTCGAAGTGGAGTAGACACACGTGTATTGTTTTCAGGCGTGTCCGACTCTTCGACCTCATGAACCGCAGCATGCCAGGCCTCCCTGCCCATCACCAACTCCCAGAGTTTACCCAGACTCATGCCCATCGGGTCGGTGATGCCATCCAGCCATCTCATCCTCCGTCGTCCCCTTCTCCTCCTGCCCTCAATCTTTCCCAGCATCAGGGTCTTTTCACATGAGTCAGCTCTTCACATCAGGTGGCCAGAGTATTGGAGTTTCAGCTTCAACATCAGTCCCTCCAATGAACACTCAGGACTGATTTCCTTCAGAATGGACTGGTTGGATCTCCTTGCAGTCCAAGGGACTCTCAAGAGTCTTCTCCAACACCACAGTTCAAAAGCATCAATTCTTCAGCGCTCAGCTTTCTTTATAGTCCAACTCTCATATCCATACATGGCCACAGGAAAAACCATAGCCTTAACTAGATGGACCTTTGTTGGCAAAGTAATGTCTCTGCTTTTTAATATGCTATCTAGGTTGGTCATAGATTTTCTTCCAAGGAGTAAGCGTCTTTTAATTTCATGGCTGCAGTCACCATCTGCAGTGATTTTGGAGCCCAAGAAAATTAAGTCTCTCACTGTTTCCATTGTTTCCCCATCTATTTGCCATGAAATGATGGGACCCAATGCCATGATCTTAGTTTTTTTGAGTGTTGTTGGGTTTTAAGCCAGCTGTTTCGCGTGGAGAGCGTATATACACGTGTAAAAATATACACGTGTAAATATAACTAGATCACTCCACTGCACACCCGAAGTTATCGCAACATGGTGAATCAGCTCTCCTCCAGCATATCAATAAGATAAGGACTAAAGACACAGAAATGGTGTTGGGACGAGGGCACAGGATGGCAGTGTCCCTGAGTGAGTGCTAGCAAGGTGGGCAGACACTTTCTGTCCTAACCCGTATCTGGTTCTGTAGTATATGAGCATGTCCACCTCCACGAAGGAGAAGTGCCACCCAGAGGGAGCTCAAACCAGTTGACTTCATCCACCCTGAAAATCCCCATGAGGGTGAAATGTTAATGGAAAATCAGCACTAAAATGAAGCCGCTCAAATCTCAGTGCAGGGGGTGTCTAATCACACTGACGTCTGTGTCTGATGAGCTGAGTCCCGGTCCAGACGAGGCAAGGATCCTGCGCAGGGCAGACTAGACACGGAAACCACGCTTTCTTAGCAAACTGCCCGAATTCCAAGATCAACGTGACAAAGGTCTCAGAAAGTTTCATACATATAAGCTGTTTGCAGTTTTCGTAGAAATAATTACTTAGACGAACTCCCAGTGCTCATATATTTTCCAGCCGGTGTTGCTAATGAGAGTCAAGCTGCGTTTATGAATATAAATTATTAACATTGGCCCATTAATACACAGCAGCTAATTTTCAAGATACTGTCGGTAAACACCATAAAATTGTATTAAATATTCATATAATCACTGTGATAACTAATCCATAAAGCAATTATAATTGAAATGAAAGTATCTTGTCTTATAAATAACCAAATAAAGTCGAACTTGCAAAGACAGGACACAGCTCGTCCAGGCTTGCAGCTGCCACGTCGAGTGACATTTCAGCCACCGCGGTGAGCCTGGCTTCCGAGAGTTACCTGAACTGTCTGATCCGAGTCACAGAAGCGAGGCGAGACAGTTTACGCGGAATGAGGTGAGAGCAGGGCTCCTCCGGCTCACCCTGGTTCTGCCGCCATTCCCTTTCGGGGCTCCTGTCTCCCTTGTTACCATCCACGTGAGGAAGCCAGGTGGCCAGAGGGCCAGGACTCAAGTGACACCCCTGGGGCTCGGGTCTGGGAGGAGGGGCTCCGAGGGCCCCCTGGTCTTTGCTCCCCCAACCCCCACTAGCTGCCGAGGGTGGGCAAGGCTGATCTGTCCTGGCCTGGCCGGGTCTCGGGAAGGCAAGAAGAGGCAGAGGATGGATCTGACAATGGGTGGACCCCCAGGTGCCCCTGGGCAATGGTGAGGCCCGGCTTTCCAAAGGTGCCAGCCTGAGCTCCAGGCCTGCAGAAAGCCCAGGCTTTGGGGGGCTGGAGTCCCAGCACCCTTCCTGAGCACCCTGACTAGCCAGGGCCGAGAGGGGAAAACTTGCCTCCAGGAGCATGGAGCTGAGAAGACGAAAAAGGAAAGGCCATCTAGAATGATCTTCTCTGAGAATTGTAATGTACCAGGATACACAAATACACAGTACTTATTGGCATAATCTGTTTTCTGATAGTGAAAGAAAATAAAGACATTTCGGAATAAGTTAAAAAAAAAGTAATTGCAGCTCCCGGACGGGACGGGCAGAGAAGTGTCTGGATGGCGGACTCTGCTCGGCACCAAGAGGTCTCTCTCCACTGGGCCTCGCGTGGCCTTCCTCGCCCGTGTCAGCGCGCGGCCCTTGGCCTTCGGAGGGGGTGGAGCCGGGTCCCCTGTCCCCTTCCTGCCACGAGTCCCCTTCCTGTCCCCTTCCTGCCATGAGTCCCCTTCCTGCCGAGAGTCCCCTTCCCGTCCCCTTCCTGCCACGAGTCTCTTCAGGGAAAACGGGGCTTTGGGCAGCGGTCACTGTCCAGAAGGCTGGAAGCTTTACTTTCATTGAAATGTTGCAAGTTCACATCCAAAACAAGTCACAGATCGCACAAAGAGAAATACTCTAAGACGTGTAATCTGGTCAATAGCTTAGTAGGAAACACTTACTCAAATCAATTTAAAATGTGCTTTTCACGTCCATGTTAAAACTGCACAAGACCGATTAAGTGCTGTTAGCAACCGGGACCACTCCCCTCCAAAATATTTTGCGTTTGAAGAAGAAATGACTATATTTTAGAATGTAATTTGGAAAAGTAATTTCCTATTCATGTATAAAGAAATAAGTTTGTGAGCCATTTAACTGGTTATGAAATGGTATCTTTAAAATCTGGTCTAGAGACATGTTTGTGACCATTTTTTCTTTGGTTAAACCTTGTCTTTAATGCCTTTCAAGAACGTCGGTGAGCGGCTGGCCGTAATTCTGAGCAGCAGGTGAAAGGCTCCCCATGTGAAGGAGGAGTCGCCTTCTGTCCCTCCGTGTAGCTACAGCTCTGATTTAGGTGGAAATCAAGTGCCCTCTCTTCCTTTACTTCCTGAAACAGAACTTCAGCCAGAACAGAAGTGCTTAACGCGAAGCCTCAGGCTGAGACGTTGTTAACTGACGGCGGCCTCTACATGATCCGCCTTGGGCCATGGAATTTGTAACCCGCTGCTTTCAGCCTTCAGGTGAAGTCGTGCAAAAGCAGAGCCTGTCCCAGGGAGAGTGAGAGAGAGAGAGATTGGAGCCCGATGGAGAAAGGCAGAGAGAGGCGGAGGGAGCCCTGGGCTGCCCCTGTGGGCACGAGGGTTGTCCCGAACCCCTGCTGTGCATCTGTGGGGGGGGTGGGGGGGTCCAGTCTTTGTCACAGGGAACACCCCGTGCCCTTGACCCAGGAATAAAGGGGCAGGGAGGAGGGAGGGACCTGAAGAAGCAAAGGTTCGTCTTCAGAGAGGAATTCAACCAGAAATCAGCTACACGCCTCTTCCCAAACGATGGGGAAAGCTGTGGCGTAGCTGATGGCTCGAGTCACAGTGAACCCTAGTTTCTGCCCAGCGTAGAGGGGTGTAGTTTAGACCCCTCACGGCCGCACTAGAGAGAATTGACTCGTTGATAACGAAAAGTCAAGAGCAGATCTGAGCAGGTTTGGAAGAGGGGGTCGTGAGTGTATGGTGACCAGGCAGTTTAGCACATCATAGGTGGAGCACCGCCCTCTGCTTCAGGAGAAACTGAAAAGATAGGGGATACAGTTCCTGCTCTCAGTGAAATTATGGTAAATTCAGGAGGGAGTAAGTTTGCACATGAAGCAACCTTTGCATAATCTGCAGAAGGTATAAGCATGTATCATTGACTAGATACGACAGTCAGTTGCAAAAATGAATCTTGACAAATCTGTTTACTGAAATTCACTAGCTAAGCACCTTCTGAAGATGCTTCCTTACAGTCCAGGAGGTGAGTTTCTCTCCTGGGTGAGTGGCATGTGGGTCCCTGACATCCCCAGTTTGCAGGAATCCCTGAGCCTCTGTTACCCTCTGCAAGCTGCTTACACCATCTTACACTCCGGTGAGTGAAGACAGCTCCCAACGATTCTTACAGGTTTGACCTAATGTTTTGATTTCAAAGGTATTACAACTTTTTCCAGCAGAGAACTTTTAATCCACAACAATGATTCTGCCAACTTACAAAGACGAGTCCTTCAGAGATTTTGCATGCACTTAGATAAAAATAAGTAACCCTTCTGAGAGAAAAACAATTCAAGGAATTATACAAAGTGGGTATTGTTCCTATAAGACCACGGAGCAGAAACTTCCTGGTTGTGATAATCAACCCTCTGCCTGCAACTGTATTTTTTTTGATTCTCATCACGGTTGGTCCTTCCTGAAGCTTTCTTCCAGTATTTAAAAATTGAGGTAGTTCATAAAAAATGGATACTTATGACTTCTCTAACAATCTGAATTCATGATGCAATGTAGCCTCTGTCTTTGCACAGACAAAAATCAGGCGAGGTGCTTGCTTCTTGCGGATGTGTGCGGGGTTCTGCTCTTTTTCACACTGCCTTTTGCCGCCATAACTGATAAACACAGACTTAGTGGCTTGAAACAACATGAATCCATCACCTTGCCGTCCTGGCGGCCGGAAGGCAGGCTCGGCCTCCTGGCTGGAGCCGAGGTGTCTGCAGGGCTGGGCTCTCGTGGAGGCTCTGCGTCTGCTCCTGCCTTTCCCGGTCCCACAGGTGGTCGGGTCCTCGGCTGGAGGCCTGGCCTCATCTTCAGAGTCAGCAACGCCCACACTGCTGACCTTTCTGTGCTTACTTCCCTGTGGCCACAGCTGACTGCTTTTAGAGACCTGCCTAGCAATAACCTCCAGTAACCTCCTGCCTCCACGCCTATAGCCTGAATGGCACCTGAGAGTCCCCTTTCCGTGGGAGGTGACACAGTCTCAGTTCTGGGATCAGCATGTGGTCGAAGGTGGGGTCAGTACTCTGCCCAGGAGGTCAGGCCCATTCTGTTCCCCCGTGTCCCCACTTGCCCTCTGAATCGGCTCACTGCCTGTGCCTCTAGGCTGGGGCACAGTATTCCTCCAGCTGCAGACCCCTGCCATTCAGGGAAGCCTTGGCTGTTGAACTGAGAGTCCGGGTCAGAACGGGCAAGCCCCCCCTTCCAGGCACAAAGGGGCCTCCTATCCAGCATGTCCTCTTTTCTCTGCACTGAAGCTCAGAGGTTCCTCTGCTGTGGACCTGCACGGTAAAGGGGATGCAGACAGATGGAGACTAATTCACTCCAGAAGGACCTAGTGATTTTATGACAAGTTCTACAGCAGAAGAAATACTGAGGGTAGGTTTTAGGGGAGCGAAATCACTTCATCAGTGCCGTTCTCTTCTGCGTTGACATTTCAAGCAGCGTTCTTCCTGGTTAGGGTGAAATTTGGCAGCTTTTAAAAGGCTACCGATTTCTGATTCATACATATATTCTTTTTATGTATAAACCTCATTCAGTGGAGCAGCATGGAGCACAGCTGCAGCGCCCGCGCAGAAAGCTGCACTGAAAATGCAGGCGGAGGAAGCGGAGGGAAGGCACAGCCCAAGGCGGTGTGACTCGGAGGCTGCAGGACAGAACGTGGGACGCTCAGAAGAAGGGCTGAACGGGGCTGATAGGATGGAGTGGTCGGCAGGACCTGCCTGTGGGTGTGCAGAGAGAGGGGGTGCAGAGAGAGGGGTGTGCAGAGAGAGGGTGTGCAGAGAGAGGGGATGCAGAGAGGGGTGTGCAGAGAGACGGGGTGTGCGGAGAGAGGGGTGTGCGGTGAGAGGGGGTGCAGAGAGAGGGGTGTGCGGTAAGAGGGGATGCAGAGAGAGGGGTGTGCAGAGAGAGGGGTGTGCGGGGAGAGGGGTGTGCGGAGAGAGGGGGTGCAGNTGCAGAGAGAGGGGTGTGCGGAGAGAGGGGTGTGCAGAGAGAGGGGTGTGCGGGGAGAGGGGTGTGCGGAGAGAGGGGGTGCAGAGAGAGGGGTGTGCAGATAGACGGGTGTGCAGAGAGGGGCGCAGAGAGAGGGGGTGTACAGAGAAGGGGTGTGCAGAGAGGGGTGAGGTAAGGGGGTGCAAACAGCCTCTACTCGGGTTGAAGCTGAGGGCTCAGTGACACCACTCAGCAGACACAGGTATGTTTTAAAGAATGTGATGGGGCTACAGAAGTCAGCTTGCCTGAGCGTTTGCTCTGAGCACTGGACTTTGAAACCTTGAAGAAACTGAGATTCTTTTTTCCCTCCCAAATGTATCAGAATTCAACTTAACGTGGAAGGAGAAAGATATCTTCTCAAAGACTCAATGGGAAAACATTGAAGTGGCGACAGGCTGTGGGCACCTTAGGACCCACACATTCTCCGTGGGGAGAGCGGTCTCTGAACAACCAAGACGCTTCCCCGCCTGGCCGGCAGACCTCGACGACGAGCCTGGAACCTGCACAGATGCCTGTTTATTTCTGAAAGGGAGACATGCATTTTGTTAGAAGGGAGGGTAAGAGCATCAGCATTTTGAGAAGTGATACTCTTGAGTTCATTTGTCTCTATGCTAAACTTTCGTCTAATACAAATTCATGTGTATATGTCAAAAAGTAAAATAAAAGGTTACTTTTAGCTGAATGTGTGCCATGTTTTTCTTTTTTAATCTGATTCAGGGTCGGAACACCCGCCATCCTGCTGTCTTTCTCTCTTCTGACATTTTGTTCTAAATAAGCCCCATTCACTGAAGGAATGAGCCCATCACGAAACAGATCTGATCTCTAGAAGGAACCAGAAGTTATGCTTTGCTTGTAAAATAGCTGTATCCAGAAGCATGTAACATTTTGGTTTTCGTTTTAAATATTTAGTGGGAACTGTTTCTTAGCAGCAACATCTGTCTTCCTGGAGCAATAAACACGAACGTGCAGGGATTGTTTTAAAAAATGGATTCTTGGCCTTAACTCGAGGGCCAGAGAGTCGTGGACTGAACTGTGTCCCCTCCAAATGCGTCCGGGGCTTCCCCAGGGGCTCAGCGGTAGAGAATCCGCCCGCAGTGCCGCAACCGCAAGAGACGCGGGTTCGATGGCTGGGTGGGGAAGATCCCCGGAAGGAAACGACACTCGCTCCAGTGTTCTCGCCTGGGGAGTCCAGTGGGTAGAGGAGTCTGGCGATGTGCAGTCCTTGGGGTCAGGAAGAGTCAGACACAACTTAGCGACTAAACAGCAACAGTGAGAACAGCCAAATGTGTGTGCTGACGTCCTGACCTCGGAACCTGACCGTATTTGCAGACGGGCCTTCAAGGAGGCGACCAAGGCGAAATGAGGCCGCGGGGGGTCTCTGTTCAGCCGGAAGGACCGGTCCTGCAGCAGGGGAGGGGGGTGGGTTGGACGGGGAGCCAGGAAGCAGTTTGCTCGTGGACGTCAGCTGCAAGGAGAGGATTGTTCTTGCCTCTCTCTCTCTCACACATGTTGACTCACGTGGCGCTCCTTCTAAACATGGCGGAGCTGAAGGCGCGTCCGTAATGAACGTAAAGTGTCGTCCGTAAATGGACGTAAAGCGTCATCCGTAAATGGACGTAAAGCGTCGTGAGCGGTAGCATTTGTGAGGATAAACACGCATGGATTCCACTTGGAAATTTCCACCTTCTGGAAAAATTTCCTGTCTTTGTTGACAAATTAGCTTACATAGGAGAGATAAATTACTTTAATTCAAGAAATATAATAAACTTTAACCCATCAATAAGCTACAGGAGCAACAATATCAGAGAAAACCAGAGCCTGGGCCGTTACACAAGTCCATGGCTGGGCTGGGAAGGGATGGAAGGAGGTGTTCCTGGCGGGAGAAATGGCAGCTGACCTGGGTGCCNTCTCTGTTCAGCCGGAAGGACCGGTCCTGCAGCAGGGGAGGGGGGTGGGTTGGACGGGGAGCCAGGAAGCAGTTTGCTCGTGGACGTCAGCTGCAAAGAGAGGACTGTTCTTGCGTCTCTCTCTCTCACACATGTTGACTCACGTGGCGCTCCTTCTAAACATGGAGGAGCTGAAGGCGCGTCCGTGATGAACGTAAAGTGTCGTCCGTAAATGAACGTAAAGTGTCGTCCGTAAATGGACGTAAAGCGTCATCCGTAAATGGACGTAAAGCGTCGCGAGCGGTAGCATTTGTGAGGATAAACACGCATGGATTCCACTTGGAAATTTCCACCTTCTGGAAAAATTTCCTGTCTTTGTTGACAAATTAGCTTACATAGGAGAGATAAATTACTTTAATTCAAGAAATATAATAAACTTTAACCCATCAATAAGCTACAGGAGCAACAATATCAGAGAAAACCAGAGCCTGGGCCGTTACACAAGTCCATGGCTGGGCTGGGAAGGGATGGAAGGAGGTGTTCCTGGCGGGAGAAATGGCAGCTGACCTGGGTGCCCTTTCATCGTGATCAACCGCTGTCTGCCATGGACTCTATAAGCTATAGTTCTTTTTAAAATGTACATATTTGACATAGAAAAAAGGGAACAGTTTTATTGCTGTAATACTTATCTGATTAATTTAAATTGCTTAAATGCATTTCTCATGCATTAGTAATAAAGCTAGACTAAATTACTGTCTTCGATTTTTTGCTGATGCTTTTATTGCTCGGTGATTTATGAAAAACTGCAGATCTACAAAAGTTTTAATTCATCTTTTTTCCTTGTCAGCTTCTGGAGACAGCAAAAGTGATAGGAAAATGAAATTTAACCAGTATATTAAAAAGATAAACTTTAAGAAAGCTTATACTAATTCATCTGTGATTTTATAGCAAAGAAAAAAGGATTACAAACTCCATATTGATTTATCGTGGGTAATAGAGTATGTCTGCGAAGTCTTTATTTTTTAATGTTTCTTTAATTGGCATTTTTTTTACTCATAAACTTAAACATTTCTCAAGGTTACTTGATCATTTGAATTCTTCTATGAACTTTTTTCAAAAAATTATTTATTTTTTAATTGAAGGATAATTGCTGTACAGAATTTTGTTGTTTTCTGTCAGACATCAACATGAATCAGCCATGGTGTACATTTGTCCCCTCTCTCTAGATCACAAAGTGCTTTTGAAAATTAACTTTCAAAAGTTTTAAGATAGATAGATTCCAATTTACAGAAATGTTGCAAAGATAGTTGGGTGAGTTTTCATATACCTCTACCGCTTTTCCTTTTATTAGCGTCTTATAGTGGTCTAGTGCATGTCACTATGGATGAACAGCACTGGTAATTACGATGAACGAAAGTCCATACTTCTGAAATTCCCATATGGCCTAAGTCGGTTTTCAGCCCCAGGACCCCAGGCAGGGCCCATGGGTGGGTTGTCACATCTGCTTGGGATTGGGATCTTCTTGGGCATGATTGTTGCCCAGTCTTTCCTTGTATTGGTGACCTTGATGATTGTGAAGTAATTCCTAGGAATTTTATACATTGCCCTTGGGTAGAATCTGTCTGATATTTTCTCATGATGAGACTTGAGTGATGGGCTGTTGGAAGGAAGACCCTAGAGGAAAAGCACTATCTTCCCCACAGCACACCCAGGGTCTATTTGGTCAACCTGCCTCAAGGCTGTGGATGTTGAACATGGCAGCCTGGCTCAGGTCTCTGTCAGGTTTCCTCCCTGTAGTTACACCCCAGCACCCCTTCCCACACCGTGTCTCATGTGTGATGTCTCATGTGTCATGGGCCAGTTCATGTCACACCTTCCTTGGAAGGAGATGCCCTTCCTGCTTTGCTCTTTTTATCTCAGCTTGGGCTGCTTCTTCCCTTTGCTGGATGCGTGTTCTCCATGTGTCCTCCAGCCTTCACTGCCCCCGATACTGTGACGTGGGGCTTCCTAGGTGGTGCTAGTGGTGAAGAACCCACCCACCGGTGCAGGAGACGCGGGAGACGTTGGTTCCACCCATGTTATCAGGAAGATCCCCTGCAGGAGGGCGTGGGAACCACTCCAGCGTTCTTGCCTGGAGAATCCCTTTGACACAGGAGCCTGATGAGCTACAGTCCATGGGCTCACACAGAGTTGGACACGACTGAAGCAACTGAGCATGCACACACTGGGATGTAAGCCTAGTGATCTGGGAAACCAGGAGGCATCCCGTGACCTGAGCCCCTCCCACCTCTGCTCCCGGGTGAGGCCCCAGGTTAACCCTTCATCCTGGGATCAGCGGTGGGGCCTGCACATCGCTGGGTAGCAGCTCAGGCTCCCCGCCCATCCTGGGATCACTCAGATGAGCCCCCACGTCCTCCTGCGGCAAAGCCTCCCCTCGGCCTGTGCCCAGGGCACCCCACATGGCCCCGCATGGCTGGGAGCACCCAAGACCATGCCCTGCTGCCCATCTCAGCTGCCTGGGGCTGTGTGCTCAGCGCCCCCAAAACACCAGGATGGGACCCTCACCCCCGGGGTGGAGAGGAGCCAGGACAGACCCTCCGTGACCCGCAAGCGGATGTGAGTGGTCAGCACCCAGCCTGAACCCGTAAAGCCTCTACTGTGGTTCATCTCGCCTGGAGCGAGGTCTGGGGGTGCGGCAGCGTGCGGCTGACCTGTGCTCAGGGTTCCCCGCTCCACCTACCACCCCTTGGGCTCCCACCCGTCCCCCTCCCTTGGGCCCCTTGACTTCAAGCCCAGGGCCCGGGGCCGCGCAAGCTATGCAGACTCCGCTCCCACGAAGGGCCACCGCGAGGTCCCCTCAAGAGCACAGCGTGCTGAGTCCAGGCTGCATGCTGGGTGCCGCAGCCCCTTTGTCACAAGAAGCTGAGGCCTGGGGGCTTCTCTGCTCGGAGACCCGGCCACCGCGCTTCCTCGGGCAAGCCAGCGACGCCCTCCCGTGCCCCTCAGCCCAGCTCTGCCAGCCAGACGGTCACTCTTGAGACCTGGACACCAGGGGGGTGGCCTGGGCCTGACCCTACAAGCGAGCGCCAGGCTCAGAAATGCCTGCCGCCCAGTCCTCACTCACCTCACTGATCTGCCTCTTAGCTACTGGTTACACAGTGCCTGGCTTTCACTGCAATTAATGTGATTGACGATTTAATAGCCTTATAGGAAAACCAAAATGGTCCATGAAAATCATGGGTCTTCTATTTAAATACCTAATTTAATGGTAAGTCAGGACTAATTTATATTTCTAGGGCAGTTGTGGAGTTGGACTAAAAACCAGGGTGGGTTTTGCCTGAAAACTGAAGAACGCCTGGGAGGAGAGCTGCTGTGGAAAGTTCCTGCAGGAGGTGGTCTGTGCTCAGGGTGTGGAGGGTATGGACCAGGGGGCGGGAGCTGAGTGACCCCTGGAGCCCACCCCCGACCCACAGCAGAGCATCTGAGTGGGCAAAGGAGAAGAGAGAGGAGCCGAGAAGACAGGAGAGAAATTCAGAGAAAGGGGGAGACTGTGGCTCCCCAGGCTTCACTGGAACACTCAGGGGCCACCTCCTCGATTCGGACAGGCCTTGGACCAGACAGCATCTCGGCCCTGAGGTCTCATCAGACATGTTTACTTTATGACCGTATGTGGTAGCAAATAATTTGAAAAGGAGAATTAAAACTTCAGAAGTAGTATGGCCTAAAATTCACTGTGTTGTGTGTCGTATTTATAAGAAAAAAAAAGATCGGGTAGTGAAGTTAAAACACACATGCTCCTTGGAAGGAGAGCTACGACACAGACAGCATACTCAGAAGCAAAGACGTCGCTTGGCCGCGAAGGTCTGTAGCCAAAGCTACGGATCCTCTAGAAGTCATGTTTAGATGCAAGAGGTGGACCAACGAAGGCTGAGCACTGAAGGGAGAGCTGGCAGCTTTTGAATCGTGGTGTTGGAGAAGACCCTTGAGAGTCCCTTGGACTGCAAGATCAAACCAGTCAACCATAAAGGAAATCAACCCCGAATAGTCATTGGAAAGTGAAAGTGAAGTCGCTCAGTCGTGTCCAACTCTTTGCGACCTCACAGACCGTAGCCTACCAGGCTCCTCAGTCCATGAAATTTTCCAGGCAAGAGTATTGGAGTGGGTTGCCAGTTCCTTCTCCAGGGGATCTTCCCAACCCAGGGATCAAACCCGGGTCTCCCCCATTGCAGGCAGACGCTTTACTGTCTGAGCCACCAGACTGTTGCTAAAGCTGAAGCTCCAATACTTTAGCCGCCTGATGCGAAGAACTGACTCATTGGAAAAGACTCTGATTCTGGAAAAGACTGAAGGCAGGAAGAGAAGGCGATGGCAGAGGATGAGATGGTTGGATGGCATCACTGACTCAATGGACATGAGTTCGAGCAAACTCGGGAGAGAGGAAAGGAGAGGGCAGCCTGGTGTGCTTCAGTCTGTGGGGTCACAAAGAGTCGGACACGACTAGGTCACCGAACAACAGAGTGGAATCTGCAGGAGACCTCGATCACTCTTTGAAGTGGGAGCCTGAGGGGCAGGAGGAGGAGACGGAGCCCCAGGACCGCTCCCCGCATCTGTGATGCATTAAAAGGAACTGTACCGAGGTCAGCAGCACACACCATTGCCCACTCTCATGACATTAACTGGGGCAGAGAAGGTGGTCTGGACGGCAGTATACCGCAAAGTAGCAGAAAGATATTTTGCGAGAAAATAGACCGCTTAGTTAAAAAATAAAAGCTTTCTTCATTCCCTGAACAGCTCTTTCTGAGCACATTCTGAGAGCCGCTGTCTTTCAGCGAGTGACTATGTAAGTAAAAGCATGTCTGAATTGAAACAGAGCGAGTGAGCTGGTGGCCAGTGTTTCTAGTTTCTTGGGAGGCCCTGCTATGGACATGCCTTCCAGATACTCAGATTTAACAGAGAGCAAGAGGTGAGCGTCGGGAGGTCACCAGTGGGTTCTGTCCAACGCCAAGGGCAGGAGACAGTCTTCACTTCATGGCACGTTAGGGGGAGTCATTAGAGGGGAAAAGCAATTGGTTAACAAGGGATCTTAGCAAAACCGGATGGAGAAACGCCAGAGGCTCCCCCCACAACCTTCCTCCCCAGGGTGACCGGCTGCCTCTCGGACCCACCGTTTCCCTGCTTCTTCCCGCTCTTCAGGGCAGCTGGTCCGTCCATCCTTCACTCCACAATGAGAACGTGAATCCCAACCTTCGCGATTTGATAAGTAGCTTCTGCGGTCAGGACACTGAGGAGCTCGCAGGTAGAGGACCTGCTTTCCATCCTAAAACACCTCACGCAGGAGTCACCCTTCCTGCTCAGGCTAGGCCAGTTACAGCAGCGTCTCTGATTCTGCTCAGTGAAAGGCAGCCTCGGGAGTCAGGCTCCTCTGCACAGAGGACGCAGGGCGCCCCTACAGACGGCGTCTGGGTGGTCTTTGAAGGCTCTGGGTCAGAAGCTCCCTGATGTTTGGACCATTGGCTGGAAGAGACCTTGCTGGAGCCCCATCTTCTGGGGAGGAGACCATCTCGGGAAAACTGCCCGTGATATGTTCCAAACACATCCCTTCCACACCCAGCTCCTCAAGCCCGTCGACTTCTTGCAGTGGAGCCCAGCCCTGGAGTCCCATCGATATCCTCTAATAACTGCTGAATAAGAGGCTTGAGAGACTTACTCACACGTTTTGAGCACCATTCCTGTCTAAATATAATAGAAAGACTCTCGGCTTTAGAAAGTTTTCAAAATTATGCTATGTCAACATGCTAGTTTTAAGAAAAATGCTTTAACATACATTCTGTAACATTGGAGTTGAAGATTTTATAAGAACATATTAATAGAATATTCACATTATAAAAATGAAAAACGGAACTATAAGATAAAAATTGAATTAAATCTAATATATTAGACTAAATATAATTATAAGGCCGACAGA
>SJYQ01007496.1:202499-220595 GCA_006410935.1 Redunca redunca
GCCCGGCTCAGGCCCACGACCATCCCAGGGAGACCCTGCCTTCCCGCCACAGCCCCCCACGGCCCCCATGCCTGCCCACCTCCCAGCCTGCCCTTCCGTTTCCCCCAGGTGCCACCTGCTGGCTCAGGTCTCTGCCCACCACCCTCCCAGGGCTGAACCAAGACGCCTGCAGACACTGGGTGGATTTCGGGACTCCGCAGAAATTCTACCTAATATTGCCTATTTTTTTCTCAAATAACCTTGAAAGTGGAAGAAAATATAATGGATGTACAAACTGAATTGCAGGGAATCACAAAGTTTCTGGAGAGAAAAGTAGAAAGCACTCTAGTTTACCAGCGCCTTGTCTCACTGTTGACTACCCAGCCAGAGTTTCGGAAAAGGGGACTGGATGGGAATACAGAGATGTTTGCCAGGGACTTGCTCAGACTGCAGCCAGGAGACGCGGATTCAAGAATCTCCGGTGCTGGGCTCCGCTGGCCCGAGCACTGGAGGGGACTTACGAAGACAGAGCTGCCAGGCGACGGTTACGGAGCCGCTCACCAAGGCGCTGGCTGCGCAGGGACGGGCCCTGAGTTGTTGCTTCGTGACCAGAGCAGAGCTGGAGGCCCTATGCGTCCGCTGGCAGATGTGGTTTGGAAAACTGCGGGTGTCCTTGAGTTTGGAACAATCCTTGTCTAGAGTTACAGTAATATACTACTCACTTTTTCAAAGCCACAATCTGGAAATACTTCAATTCTCTTTTCTCCCCACAATGTGATGAGCTTACATGTACTTGTGAGAAAGTAATTTTATTTCGATCTTCTATTTCTATTTTGAGAGTTTATGTAGCCCTTACAGTATTTTTTATACTGCAATCATGAAGGTCTGAGTGAATTAATTTTAAAAATTAAACTCCCAAGCGTTCAGAAAGTTCAGTTTCAACTCTCTCACCTGTTTGTCCACTAATATAATTTTAGTCTTTTAAATAATGGCATCCTTTTGTGGGGGGCTTCACCCCCCAAACACTTAAATTTTCCCAGCAAGCCTGCCTTGGGATGGACAGCGTCTGGCTCCTGGCTGCACCACGGCTGACTCTCATCGTGGGAGGTCTTCCCATCAGTAACTTTCCCAGTATGGAAAATACTCAGTTACAGAAAAGGTAAGTCTCTTAGCTATGAACCGGAATGTAATTGACAGCAAGATAAAATAGATACAAGCACAAACACCTCCTCCCTCTAAACCTCTAAGGCAATCTGGTTTTTACTGTTTCTGGCTCTTACCAAGAGAAAGCAGCATCGCAAATGTTCCTCAAGGCGACTGTTTTCTCCAGGGAGCATCGCTGATGCTCCACGTGTCGCTGCTCAAGCCCGTGGTGCCGGCCTGCGACTGCATCTTCCCTCTTTAAATTCAGGAGTGCCTTGGGTTTCTTTTGATAATCGTGCCACCATAATTTAATTCTTATGTCCCTTAAATGGTAGACAAAGCTTTCAAAAGTACTTTATTACACTTTTGCCTTTTCATTCTAAATATTTATTTCACCAGGTTGGATTGGGGGGAAGTGCAGAGTCAGATGTTTGTTGAAGAGTTTTCAGTGTCTCATCATTTTCTGAAGTTCACACTTTCAGAGTTTGTAAGCCGTGCCATTGCAGGGAGGGGTCCCAGCCCAAGCGGTGCTCGGGTCACGGCCATCCTCTGGGCCTCTCCTTGGCCACGACGATCCAGGGGTCACTGAGTGTCCTGTTCCTTGGGTTCACCCCCGTCTCAAAGCCACAGGGGCTCCTTGTCCCTGGAGATGGTGATTACAGCAGAGACGGGTCCTGGGACCAGGTAGCCGTCCCCACAGCTTGGCCAGGTCCTGAGCTGGAGGTGAAAATAGACTCCTGGTGCTGAGTTTGGTCCCTGGGAGGTCCTGCCGGGTCCCCGTGGGCCTGCAGGCTGCCGGGGCAGAGTCCTGCTTCCTATGAATGGGGAGCACCCAGGAGCCAGGGGGCACTCGTGTCTCCCTCTTCACTGACCTTTTACCAGCATCCAGTGTTTGCTCCCACTGAGAACAGAGGCCACAAACCACAGAACTCAACTCTGCCTGCGAATTTGTCACCCAGAGAGATCACGAGTTTTTAAATGTACGGTTTTTGATATCTTGATTCCCCCCCCCCAATTAATCATGCTGCAGTCAGACTTGCTCCTCCTAATCTTCCTTTTCTTTGCTGCTCCCGACACGGCTTCCTCTGAGGCCTGCAGGAAGGACATGGACCCGGCAAGTCTGATGCCTTAAATTATAGCAGCCCTTGCCTGTCCTTGACGGTTTTAATTAACAGAGGGTTTCCTACAAAATAGCTTATTCCTCATAGAAAAGCTTTGATGAAAAATTTATTTTTAATTGAGTAGGTATAAATTTTAACTTAGATTTAAATTTCTACTTTGATTTGTTTTCAAAGTATGTCAAATTTGACACCTTGTTAAGAATCGAATCTCTTTTCTAAGATTTCAGAAGCTTGTAATAAATTTAAAGAAACCAAATACACTGTAAGAGAATCTAGGGGCCTTTTATGTTCCAGATGATGCTATAAATAGCTCCCCTCAACCCTCACAGCCCCCAGACACATACACCTAAGTATCAATACCTAACTTAGCGCCCAACAAGCCCTGCTTGACCCACAGACTCAGGACACTTCAGAGTGAAACTTGCATGTTCATGAAGTGGTGGCTCTAAGAGCTCTCTGCAATAGCTGAACTGTGCCCAGCTGCAGCCAGGTGTGGAGGGAGCCAGCGTGGGCACCCCCGGGTCATACACGTTCATGCCCGAAGCCGAAAGGGACGGGGACCAGACTCCCGCCAAGGCTGACCTGGTCCGGGGGTGCCTTCCTCCTGCAGCAGGAAGTCAGAGTCATCAGCGCAGCTGCAGTCAATGGGTAGTGACACACTCCTGTGTTTGGTGTGATTTAATGAACTTAGGCTTGCACTGCCAGGATGAGGCAGTGACACACTTATTACACTAAATTAACACCTGTCAGGCTGTCGCCACATTCACAGTCGCACCTTCTCGGGGTGAAAAGCGTGGGTCTCAGGTGCCGGATGGGAGAGAAATAGCCGAGGGTGACGCTGTCTCCATGGCAACACCAGAGCATCTGCAGCTATCAGTACAGTCAGGCCCCAGGCTCACCGCCCGGAATTGACCTGGAGAAGGAATGGCAGCCCACCGCAGCGTCCGTGCCTGGAGCGTCCCGGGGACAGAGCAGCCTGGTGGGCTACGGCCCATGAGGTCACGGCCCGTGAGGTCACAAGAGTCGGACACGACTGAGCAACTGAGCCACAACCACCACCTTTGCCTTCAGGGCTTGTTTGTCAGAAAGGCATCACTAAAAAACACACACTCCCTCTGCTTCTGGGGAAGGGCAGCTGGTTATTCAGGAAGCACTGCCCGGGCGTTTATGCTGTGTTTAGTGGCAGCTGGAAGGGTTTCCCAAAGGAGCAGCTCGGCCATGACGCGTTTGTGAAGCTCATCAGCCAGACACGGTGCCCGCTGCAGGCACGAGAGTCAGGAAAGAGCCACCATCATCAGCCAGACACGGTGCCCGCTGCGGGCACGAGAGTCAGGAAAGAGCCACCATCATCAGCCAGACACGGTGCCCGCTGCAGGCACGAGAGTCAGGAAAGAGCCACCATCATCAGCCAGACACGGTGCCCGCTGTGGGGACGAGACCCAGGAAAGAGGCACCATCATCAGCCAGACACGGTGCCCACTGCGGGGAAAAGACTCAGGAAAGAGGCCCAGTCATCAACCAGACACGGTGCCCACTGCGGGGAAAAGACTCAGGGCAGAGGCACCAGCATCAACCAGACATGGTGCCCACTGCAGGGACGAGACTCAGGAAAGAGGCCCAGTCATCAACCAGACACGGTGCCCACTGCGGGGACAAGACTCAGGAAAGAGGCACCATCAGCAACCAGACACAGTGCCCACTGCAGGGACAAGACTCAGGAAAGGGGCACCGTCATCAACCAGACACGGTGCCCACTGTGGGGACAAGACTCAGGAAAGAGGCCCAGTCATCAACCAGACACGGTGCCCACTACGGGGATGAGACTCAGGAAAGGGGCACCGTCATCAACCAGACACGGTGCCCACTGCAGGGACGAGACTCAGGAGAGAGGCCCAGTTATCAACCAGACACGGTGCCCACTGCGGGGACAAGACTCAGGAAAGAGGCACCATCAGCAACCAGACACAGTGCCCACTGCAGGGACAAGACTCAGGAAAGGGGCACCGTCATCAACCAGACACGGTGCCCACTGCAGGCACGAGAGTCAGGAAAGAGGCCCAGTCATCAACCAGACACAGTGCCCACTGCGGGGACAAGACTCAGGGAAGGGGCACCGTCATCAACCAGTCATGTTCGCCACTACTGTGACAAACACGCAAAGGCACCATGCTGAAAGCTGTAAAGCTCCCATTTTCTTTCTGGATGAACCTGGACCTCCAGTTTGGCTCAGAAGTTGGGTCATAGTCTGGCAGAGTCTCAGTCTGACTTGGTGGCCAGAGTTCTCTGTGGCCTGAGGGACTCTGGGCCCAATGGTTCTGATGGTGGAGGGGTCGAGGGGGCGTCTTTAAGGAAGGGGCCACCCCTGAAGCATCCTCAACCCCTTCTGCCCACCCCCGACACAGGCGCCCACAGCCCTGGGCTCTTACCGTGCCCAGGTTCCTCACCACACCTCACACGGGCTCTCGGGCACCTTCATTTCCCGCTTTCTTGCCTGAGATGGGATTAAAAGCTAAATTAAAATTACCCTAAAGAAAGAGAAATACAATGAGGTTTACATTGTCAATTGGTGGCGAGGTGATTTCCCTTCATTTTTATTTCTATAGTTAATAGTGATTTTTCATTTCAGATTGGTGAGTCAATGTATATAATTCTCAGGAACGTATGGGCAGATGTAAAATATGACACAATGCTTAAGCCATATTAGCTGGTCTGCAATATTTTTGTGTCCAGAGGCACATTTCTGCAATACCTCAGTTGTAATGTAAAGTGTGGCTGCTCATTGTTAAAACCCGATTGGTGCTTCAGAAACACCAGTGAAGCTTGAACTTGCTATGAAGCATGGTCACCTTCCTCCCAGTTCTGATATATTTGCAGTTCCTCAAGTTAGCCCAACTCTCACTGTGCCTCTTCTTTGTGACTGAATGGCCCAGAGATCGTTTTCAAAAGTCGGCCTTTCAATTCGCCGCTTCTTGTGGAGGTGCACTGTTGGAAGCTTCACAAGCCTTCTTAGACCAGAGCTCTGAAAACAACCATGTCTTTTTTCGAGTTTCTGATAAACTCAATTAGGACAATGATAATGGAGTCTAACAGCCAGGGGCCCTACAAGAAGCAATTATTTCTAGCCTTGAAAGAGTGATTTTGCCTAAAACTGATGAAAAACATGGAATCATTTCCATCTCTGAAGTAGTAATAGAACAATTATAGGGTGGTTTTTTTTTTTTTTTTTTTGGTTACCTAAGTGACTATCAGTAACACATTTTTTAAAACCTGTCACAGAGAACAGCTGAGAAGGACACACATCGTTGTTAAACTGATTGCTATCACACGCAGGTTACAGATTAACTAACCACAGCTGGTGAGGCAGTCGGCTTTGCTGGCTTCACTTGCTAACCCTTTCTATCTAAGTCACCGTAACCTTAGAGCATTGCTCTTGGCGTGACTGGGGGAGGTCGTCAACACAGATGACACGCTGGCCGAAGCTCATCAGAATGTCCCCTTAAAACATGTGCCTTTTGTGCGTCAGCTGGAAAAACACGTTTTACTGAACTGAGAAACAAAGATTTGGGTCAGTCTGGTTAGAGTGAGTTCTGTGAGGCCCTCAGTCCAGGGATGTGTCTCTGTGGGAGGAGGGCTCCCTGGGTCATCCTTCCCCCATCTACTTGCTCCCTCCTTAGCCCAGAAGGTGCCAAGCGCCTGGGCATCCAGGCACGAGGCGACCCTGGGACCAGACTGGTCAGTGAGTGAAGCAGTCAGACCCCTGTATTCCAGACGTGGACTGAAGATGTGTGGGGGGTAAGCGTGGAAGAGTGTGTTGGGGCAGGTGGCACCTGGGCAGGGCTGAAGGGCAGGACGCCAGCCCGGCTTGGAAGAGAGTGCAGAGGCCCTCGGGCAGGAGCTAGTCATTAATAGGAGCGTCCAGAGCTAATTTATTTTGGAACTAAGCTCAGATTCCTTGTCTTCATAAGCTAATGTAGGTGAAATTTCATATTTTAAAGTTTTCATTGTTAGAAATTATATTTTAGAAATGGACTGTGTTATCCTTTATATTCATAGGCAATGTAAGTAGATTGCATGAAGCAGTATAATACAAAATGCTCACATTTTTATAAATAATGTAAGTGTGTGAGTTATAATAACTTTTTTGAGCTGTAATCACCTAAAGTTCAGTATTACAGCTCATTAACTTGCGAGATTATTTCTGGGCATATTTTTCTATAATTGCAAAATCATTACTGATTTCTTATCTCTTATTCAATTTTACTTTACATGTTTATTAATAAGAAAATAAGACAGAATAACTGAAAAATCAATTTATTATTTTAAAAAGTAGCTAATATTTATTAATGTGTTGCCTTAAGAGTATTTACATTAATTTTTAAGTTCCTAAGAACTGGGAATGCTAAGAAGATTAAAGATACTGGATGAGCCTTAACTTTTTTTGGTGACACCAAGAGGCAGGTGGGATCTTAGTTCCCAGACCAGAGTTCGAACCCGAGCTCTGCAGTGGAAGCATCAGGTCTTAACCACAGGCTGCCAGGGAAGTCTCTAGATGAGCTTTAGAAATGACCTCCTCATCCCTCCCGAGGATGCCCTTGCTGCAGGGCTTGTCCCCCAAACCTGCTCTTCCTCCCAGAAAGGAAGAGAGCAGGACACGGTGCAACAGCTCCCCAATCTCAGCCTCCCAGGAAGCAGCCAGCTTCCCAGCTAGTTCTCGTGGTGGGGATGTGTGGGAGCCCTGAGCTGGTCCCACAACCGTGAGGACCAGGCTCCAGAGCCTCAGGTGCCAGGGAGCCGCTCACCCCAGGAGCTCACAAGGGCACCCCCGCCAGCGGAGCCAAGATGGGACTCGCCTACTCTCGTACACCGCCGCCTGTGCTTGCGGTCCTTGCTGACCACCGTGCGCTCACACCGCCCTTCGTGCATACACACCTCTGCCTTGAGCTACTTTGTCGAGAAGGCAATGGAATCAGGTCTGAGCCTCTCTGTTCTGCCCACCCACCAACCCACCACCCCAGAATCAGGCCAACCAGGGATGCTCCATGTTGAGTGCATCCCGGGCAAGCAATCTTCTTCCAAGGAGGTGCTCCTGAGTTAGCAACTTATGCACACTGCCTGTAGGTCTCGGTTAAAATTCTGTCACTGTAACACGCCGTGCTAAAACTACAGGAGCGGCTCAGAAAACGTGGTGCCCAAGGTAGTGAAGCGAGGCTCCTTCCAAGGCCTTTGCCACTTTCTCAGCCATCAGCTTACACGTCCTTGTTCAGCCGCGAGCCTGGGTGAGAGCGCAAGGAATCGAATCACAGAGGAAGGAGGAGGAGGAGGAAGAGGGCTAAGTAATCGCAGGGGTGGGGCGAGGAGCCACTCCAGGGAAGAGAAGCTTGGGGGGCACCTGGGGCTGCGGGGTGCACCGCCACACGTGCAGGGTCACGTGTCCCGAGTCAGAGCCACTCCGACCCGACCCGAAGGCACCGGCGGGCCACGTGTGCTTTCTACTGAACAGAAATGTGAAAAATGTCCACAAAGAATGCAGTGCTGCGCAGGGGAGGAGGCGCCGTCTTTGCAACTAAAATACAAGCAGCTCCACTCACCGCAAGAACAACACTGGGCAGAAACGCGCTGGAGGAAGGAGGTCTTGTACATCGATGTTATTCCTGTGTTGGATAACGACCATTCAAGAACTGTAATAGGTGCCATTTTCATTTCCTTTTCCTTTTCTGATGCTAACGAGGCCTGTGATTTGAAGTAAGACAAGCAACTTCCTCAACCTGTTTCCTTATTTATGAAGTCAGAGCCTGGGTGGGTGGTTCCCCACCTGGTGGTGAAGTCACTTCTGCGTCC
Source organism: Redunca redunca (assembly GCA_006410935.1). NCBI lineage: Eukaryota > Metazoa > Chordata > Mammalia > Artiodactyla > Bovidae > Redunca > Redunca redunca. The sequence goes on from SJYQ01007496.1 coordinate 210,581, forward strand.
AAAGTGATGCGGTTCCAGACTCCACTTCGCACCAGTTCTTCCTTTTCTCCTACCCAGAAGCTCTGTGTGCACACATGCATGTGTATGTGTGTGCATGACAGAGAGGGAGAGGTTCCCGTGAGGAGGTGGTCGCTGAGTGATCACTGGGTGCTGGGTCCCGGCCAAAGCACTCTTCATGCAGCCCCGAAATCCTCACAAACACCAACTTCCGTCCCCTCAGCCCCTGCCAAAGGTGTGAGGATTTCAAAGACGCGTGGTCTGCACCATCCTAAAGCCTCTGCTCGCTTCACTGTGATGCAGCCGCAGCCATCAGGGCTTGATTGTAATCCTAACTGTCCCACTGGCGTGGAGTTTTCTTGGGCCTTTGAGTAAAACTTTCAGCTCCTTAGGAAGTTATTCCCCATCACACCTGACAAGGGGCTTCACACCGAAGCCAGAGCAGAATTAGGAGAGGCTGTGCGTCAGAGGACCTTAAAGGTTGGAAAGAAACACCCTGTCTGTGAACCCACGGACGATGAGGAACCTGTACACGGTTCATGTGTAAACCTACCCGGCAGCCAGAGGCAGGTGCAGCCCAAATGCCCACTGTCTGACGAGAGGATGGCAAATGTGGCAGGGTGCTGGTCGGCGATGGCAGAGGATGACTCTCGTGCCAACACACTGCTGTGGCCTCCTTACTGACCAGCCAGCAGCAGAAGACGGCGCACTGTATAATTCTGTTCCCATGAGGGTGGAGACCAGACCCGTCCAGAGAGACAGCAGGTCAGTTACACTCAGAATGAACAACGAAGGCAATAAAACAGACAACTGATAGAGACAGAAGCAGAAGCCTGTGAAACTGAAAGCAAGCAGACTCGGTATTGCAAAGAATTCTCACACAGGCAGACAACTCTGATGCGGCTAACAAGCGGAGGGGGTGCAGGGCGGCAGGCAGGGTGAGGGACAAGGTGGAGGAGACACTGAGGATGTAAAGGTTCCCCGAAGCGGGGATGTGGACACAGAGAGGATAGCGGTTTCCATGCCCAAGCGTGCATCACATTTGCTTGGAGTTTGTTAAAACAAATCGCTGGGCCCACCCGGACAAATCCTATAGGTTTGGTTCAGCTTGAGACTCTGCATTTCTGACTAGTTTGTGGGCGGTGCTGAGTACCCTCCATGAGAACCATTGTGGTAGCAAGGAAAAAAATCAACAATAGTGACAGCAATTAACACACTCAGCGATAGTTTGAATGACTTCATGCAACTCAGTTTCAAAATGCATGTAGTTCTATGCATTATATGCATGAGTGCATGCTCAGCTGCTTGGTCAGTCCTGACTCCGTGGACTGTAACTCACCAGGCTCCTCTGTCCAGGGAATGTTCAAGGCAGTAATAATAGTGTGGGTTGCCATTTCCTCCTCCAGGGATCTTCCTGACCCTGGGAACAAATCAGCACCTCCTGCCTTGGGAGGCAAATTCTTTACCACTGCACCACCTGGGAAGCCTGTATAGCTGTACATAATTTCATGAATAAGAAGGAAAAAACACTTAAGTCTAAGTGCTGCCTCAAAATGGCTCCTCCAGCTAGCCACCCAAACTTCATCTCACCTTGAAAAAAATGGAAAAGCTTTATTTAGAGTTACAGTGTATAGGACCCAAACTTTAAGGAATTAATAATCTGTTTCTCAAAAAAAAAAAAAAAAAAGTTCCAGAAACCAAGAACACATAAAACTAGCCAAATAATTTTGTAAGTCTAGCAAAACTTTGACATCAAATAAAGCTTTGCTAAAGAAGATAATCATTAAATAACTTATTTAAAAATCTAAATGCAAAAATTATTTTAAAAAAGAAAACCAGCATACCCATTTATCTAGCAATGTGTGCAGATAGCATGACCAAGCTGAGTTTATCCCAAAGAAGGCCACTGTGATTAAATGTTAGAAAATTGCAGAGGAAGGTAAACTTCCAAACTCATTCTATGAGGCCACCATCACCCTAATACCAAAACCTGACAAAGATGCCACAGGAAAAAAAAAAAAAAAAGAAAACTACAGGCTAATATCACTGATGAACATAGATGCAAAAATCCTTAACAAAATTCTAGCAATCACAATCCAACAACACATTAAAAAGGTCACACACCATGGCCAAGTGGGCTTTATCCCAGGGATGCAAGGATTCTTCAATATCTGCAAATCAATCAATGTAATTCACCACGTTAACAAATTGAAAAATAAAAGCCATATGATTATCTCAATAGATGCAGAGAAAGCCTTTGACAAAATTCAACATCCATTCATGATAAAAACTCTCCAGAAAGCAGGAATAGAAGGAACATACCTCAACATAATAAAAGCTATATATGACAAACCCACAGCAAACATTATCCTCAATAGTGAAAAATTGAAAGCATTTCCCCTAAAGTCAGGAACAAGAAAAGGGTGCCCACTTTCACCACTACTATTCAACATAGTTCTGGAAGTTTTGGCCACAGAAATCAGAGCAGAAAAAGAAATAAAAGGCATCCAAATTGGAAGAGAAGAAGTAAAACTCTCACTGTTTGCAGATGACATGATCCTCTACATAGAAAACCCTAAAGACTCCATCAGAAAATTACTAGAGCTAATCAATGAATATAGTAAAGTTGCAGGATATAAAATCAACACACAGAAATCTCTTGCATTCCTATACACTAATAATGAGAAAATAGAAAGAGAAATTAAGAAATTCCATTCACCATTGGAATGAAAAGAATAAAATACTTAGGAATATATCTGCCTAAAGAAACAAAAGACCTATATATATACAAAACTATAAAACACTGATGGAAGAAATCAAAGAGGACACTAATAGATGGAGAAATATACCCATGGGTTGGAAGAATCAATATAGTGAAAATGAGTATACTACCCAAAGCGATCTATAGATTCAATGCAATCCCTATCAAGCTACCAACGGTATTTTTCAGAGTTACATCAAATAATTTCACAATTTGTATGGAAAAACAAAAATCCTCAACTAGCCAAGGCAATCTTGAGAAAGAAGAATGGAACTGGAGGAATCAACCTGCCTGACTTCAGGCTCTACTACAAAGCCACAGTCATCAAGACAGTATGGTACTGTCACAAAGACAGAAATATAGATCAATGGAACAAAATAGAAAGCCAGGAGATAAATACACACACCTATGGATACCTTATCTTTGACAAAGGAGGCAAGAATATACAATGGAGAAAAGACACTCTCTTTAACAAGTGGTGCTGGGAAAACTGGTCAACCACTTGTAAAAGAATGAAACTAGATCCCTTTTAACACCATACACAAAAACAAACTCAAAATGGGTTAAAGATCTAAACATAAGACCAGAAACTATAAAACTCCTAGAGGAGAACATAGGCAAAACACTCTCCAACATAAATCACAGCAGGATCCTCTATGACCCACCTCCCAGAATATTGGAAATAAAAGCAAAAATAAACAAATGGCATCTAATTAAAATTAAAAGCTTTTGCACAACAAAGGAAACTATAAGCCAGGTGAAAAGACAGCCTTCTGAATGGGAGAAAATAATAGCAAATGAAGTAACTGACAAAGAATTAATCTCAAAAATATACAACTCCTGCAGCTCAATTCCAGAAAAATAAATGACCCAATCAAAAAATGGGCCAAAGAACTAAACAGACATTTCTCCAAAGAAGACATACAGATGGCTAACAAACACATGAAAAGACACTTAACATCACTCATTATCAGAGAAATGCAAATCAAGACCACAATCAGATACCATTTCACACCAGTCAGAATGGCTGCGATCCAAAAGTCTACAAGCAAAATAAATGCTGGAGAGGGTGTGGAGAAAAGGGAACCCTCTTACACTGTTGGTAGGAATGCAAACTAGTACAGCCACTATGGAGAACAGTGTGGAAATTCCTTAAAAAACTGCCATATGACCCAGCAATCCCACTGCTGGGCATATACACCGAGGAAACCAGAATTGAAAGAGACACGTGTACCCCAATGTTCATTGCAGCACTGTTTATAATAGCCAGGACATGGAAACAACCTAGATGTCCATCATCTGATGAATGGATAAGAAAGCTGTGGTACATATACACAATGGAGTATTACTCAGCCATTAAAAAAAATACATTTGAACCAGTTCTAATGAGGTGGATGAAACTGGAGCCTATTATACAGAGTGAATTAAGCCAGAAAGAAAAACACCAATATAGTATACTAACTCATATATATGGAATTTAGAAAGATGGTAACGATAACCCTGTATGTGAGACAGCAAAAGAGACACAGATGTATAGAACAGTCTTTTGGACTGTGGGAGAGGATGAGGGTGGGATGATTTGGGAGAATGGCACTGAAACATGTATAATGTCATATGTGAAATGAGTCACCAGTCCAGGTTCAATGCATGATACAGGATGCTCAGGGCTGATGCACTGGGATGACCCAGAGGGATGGTGTGGGGAGGGAGGTGGGAGGGGGGTCAGGATGGGGAACACATGTACACCCGTGGCAGATTCATGTTGAAATATGGCAAAACCAATACAATATTGTAAAGTAATTAGCCTCCAATTAAAATAAATAAATTTATATTAAAAAAAGAAAAGAAAAGCTATTACTGTAAATACCACATGAACAACATAAAAAACTACCTTCGGATTATCTAAAAGGGTTAGAAATGAACTTGTCAATAATGTTTAATTCCTATTCATGATTACAAAAGAGCTTTTTTGCAGAACAGGAAAGAGAGGCCTGGCATTGACTCGATAAAGGATATTCACAAGGAGAAAATCAAACACAACAATGGTGAAACTTTAAAGTGATTCTCTCTCAAGGTTGCCAGTGTTATGCTCAGTTTTTTTAAAGGCATTTCCTTTGAAGTGAAGAACAAGGCGCAGATAAACTCTCTCGTGGCTAAAGCTGAATGTTGCATGATCACCATGAAACTGAAGGACAGGATTGGAGGCATGAGTATCTCAAGTAAAGGAATGACATTTCCCTCCCAAGGAGCCATAAGATTGAAGACAAGGGAATTAGTAAGGGAATTCAAGACATTCTACAACGATCCATGAGAGTTATGAATGTCTTCAAAATAAATTACTTAAGAAAGCATAATTTATTATCATAATCCAGAAAGGACCAATGATACAAAATGCCACATGGCAATAAACTATTATGTGGCACCTCCCAATAAACCTAACATCTTTGTAAGATCTTTTTAGAGAAAATCACATAATTGCTGGATGCATAACACAGACATAGATCATGATGCTGACGTCTCAATATTCTAAAACTGTCAACTGCACCCAAACTGATCTATGCACTCAGTGAGATGTTAAAATGTGTAGAACTGGTGAAAGTCAGGCTAACACTTATATGGAGGTACAAGAGTCCCATTTAAGCAAAGGAAAATTTGAAAAAGCAGAATGAGGAGATCAAGTGGCGACCCCATGAACCACAGCACACCAGGCCTCCCTGTCCATCACCAACTCCCAGAGTTCACTCAGACTCATGTCCATCGAGTTGGTGATGCCAGGCAGCCATCTCATCCTCTGTTGTCCCCTTCCCCTCCTTCCCCCAATCCCTCCCAGCATCAGGGTCTTTTCCAAGGAGTCAGCTCTTCTCATGAGGTGGCCAAAGTACTGGAGTTTCAGCTTTAGCATCATTCCTTCCAAAGAAATCCCAGGGCTGATCTCCTTTAGAATGGACCATAGCCTTGACTAGACAGACCTTTGTTGGCAAAGTAATGTCTCTGCTTTAGAATACACTGTCTAGGTTGGTCATCACTTTCCTTCCAAGGAGTAAGCATCTTTTAAGATTTGGACACGACTGAGCGACTGAACTGAACTGAGCCAGACAGCAGACTTACTTCACTTCTATAGTAATTAAGGGAAGGTAGACTCACTGCAAAGATTAGAAACGGTTGCTCCAAGGATTTCCTTTGTGGTCCAGAGGTTAAGACTCCACCCTCCCAGTCCAGAAAGCATGATGTTCATTGTCTAGATCTTATACATTAACCTAAAAGAGCTCCGCTCTGTTTATGAGGTATAATAGAATTGTGTCATGTAGCTTTTATCTTGTAAAATCCATCTTTCTGTCAAGTAACAATGTTCACATTGCAATCTTCTAAATACCAAGTGTAAAAATAAAACCTATTCCACACACACACATCTTAGTTATTGAGTGCCTTTCTTCCCATTCTTTTTTCTCTTCCTGTCCAGGGATAATTAATTATTCTTTGAGAGATGTAGGTGTTGGGGTTTCTTTCTAAATAAAGGAGTTCCTTCTGGGGTATTAAGAGTGGTAAGGAAAGGACGCGTCTGCTCTCAGGGAACCAGCAGTTACTTACGAGACTTCCCCAGGCCTGAGACTGTCGTCCTAGGCGTGAGCAGGAGGTGGAGCAGGCAGGCTGGCGGCAAAGGGCACACTGATCTACGCTAGTGGAGCTTTCCTTTTTAAAGACGTTGTTGGGGGCGTCCTGAGATGGCGGAGGAATAGGACAGGGAGACCACTTTCTCCCCCACAAATTCATCAAAAGAATATTTCAACACTGAGTAAATTCTACAAAACAACTTCTGAATGCAGGCAGAGGACATCAGGCACCCAGAAAGGCAGATCATTGTCTTCAAAAACAAGTAGGAAAAATATAAAAGATGAAAAAAGAGACAAAGGAGGTAGGGAGGGAGCTCCATCCTGGGAAGGGAGTCCCATCCCAGGAAGGGAGTCTTAAAAAGAGAGAAGTTTCCAAACACCAGGAAACACTCTCACTGCTGAGTCTGTGGCGAGCCTTGGAAGCACAGAGGGCAACATAACAGGGAAGAAAAATAAATAAATAATTAAAACCAACAGATTATGAGCCCAACGGTAACTCCCCCAGCGGAGAAGCAGTGCAGACGCCTGCATCTGCCACTAGCAAGTGGGAGCTGGGCAGGGAGGCAGGGGCTGCAGTGCTTTTTAAGAATCGGGCCGGAATGCCCCGAATGTAACCAGAGTGAACTAACTTGGGCCAGCATACCAGACTGTGGGATAGCTACCACGCGAAAAGCTCTAACACAAGACACCGCCAGGACTGCGCACAGAACAAAGGACAGAACAGAAATAGCTGGCTGCAGACCATCCCCTGGGCTGGAAGGGGGCAATCGCAGCCCGGGAGAGACTTTACCTACCAAACTGCAAGCAGGCTTCTTTGCTAACTAAGACTTCTTGGGGTTATGGACAGTCACCATCTCCCTGACAAGGGGTGCCAGTGGTACACCCAGAAAACTGAGCACCAGGGAAAGGCGATAAGTCACAGTGACCATGCTTGCCAAACACCTGAGCTACTCGGTCCAGGGAAGGGCACAGAACACAGGCCCAACCGAATCTGCACCTCTGAGGGCTACCTGAGAGCCGAGCCTGAGCGGCTTAGACGGGAGGTGCATGCAGCCTAGGGCCGGCCTCAGACGGTTCCCAGCAGAGCAACGTAGAGGCTGTGCAGGGGCACGCCCAGCGTGGCTGAAACACTGCGAGCACATGCCAGTCTTATTTGTTTGCAGCATCCCTCCTTCCCCACAGTGCAACTGAACAAGGGAGCCTAAAAAAACAACAAAAAAAGTGTCCACCACCGCCCCCCTTGTGTCAGGGCGGAAAACAGACACTGAAGAGACCAGCAAACAGAAGAAGCTAAACAGAGGGAACCGCCTTGGAAGTGACCCTACACTGCCCACAACACCAGAGAAAGTCCCAGAAATATCTTTACTATTTTTACGGCCATTCTGTTTTGTTGTTGTTGTTGATGATGTTGTTGTTTGATTGTTTTTTCTTCTTTTCTTTTTCTTCTCCTTTTTTTTAACTTTTTTAAAATTTTAAGTCCTCTATTTCTCCTTTAATTTTAATTTTTATAACCTACTATCACTATTCAAAAAAAAAAAAGACCCTATTTTTTAACCAAACGCCATATATATTTCTTTTTTGGTGGTTGTTGCTGTTTTCTTAATAATTCTCGTGACTTGGTTTTNTTTTTTCTTCTTGTTCTTCTTCTTTTCTTTAATATTGTATTTTTGAAAATCCAACCTCTACTCTAGATTTTTTATCTTTGCTTTTTGGTATTTGTTGTCAATTTTGTACATTTAAAAACCCAATCTTCAGTACCCAATTTTACCTGAGATCAAGATTACTGGCTTGACCACTCTCTCCTCCTTTGGACTCTCCTTTTTCTCCACCAGGTGGCCTCTGTCTCCTCCCTCCCCCTTCTCTTCTCTACCCAACTCTGTGAATCTCTGTGTGTTCCAGACGATGGGGAACACTTAGGGAACTGGTTACTGGCTGGATCTGTCTCTCTCCTTTTCATTTCCCTCTTTTATCCTCCTGGCCACCTCTGTCTACTTCCTCCCTCTCCTCTTCCCTGTATAACGCCATGAACATCTCTGAGCAGTCCAGACTGTGGAGCGCACATAAGGAAGTGATCACTGGCTAGCTGGCTCTCTCCTCTTTTGATCCCACCTCATCTCATTCCAGTCACCTCTAACTACCCCCTTCCTCTTCTCTTCTCCATGTAACTCAGTGAACCTCTCTGGGTGTCCCTCAATGTGGAGAAACTTTTCATCTTTAACCTAAATGTTTTATCATCAGTGCTGTATAGATGGAGAATTCTTGAGGCTATGTAAACATAAAACTGAAAACCAGAAGCAGGAGGCTTAAGTCCAAATCCTGAGAACATCAGAGAACTCCTGAATCCAGGGAACATTAATCGATAGGAGCTCATCAAATGCCTCCATACCTACACTGAAACCAAGCACCATCCAAGGGCCAACAAGTTCCAGAGCAAGACATACCATGCAAATTCTCCAGCAACACAGGACCACACCCCTGAGATTCAATATACAGGCAACTCAAAGTTACTCCAAAACCACTGATGTCTCATGACCCATTACTGGTCAGTTCATTGCACTCCAGAGAGAAGAAATCCAGCTCCACCCACCAGAACTCCAACACAAGCCTCCCTAACCAAGAAACCTTGACAAGCCACTGATACAACCCCACCCACAGCGAGGAAACTCCATAATAAAGAGATCTCCACAAATTCCCAGAATACAGAAAGGCCACCCCAAACGCAGCAATATAACCAAGATGAAGAGACAAAGGAATACCCAGCAGGTAAAGGAACAGGAAAAATGCCCACCAAACCAAACAAAAGAGGAAGAGATAGAGAATCTACCTGAGAAAGAATTCTGAATAATGATGATGAAAATGATCCAAAATCTTGAAATCAAAATGGAATCACAGATAAATAGCCTGGAGAAGATGCAAGAAAGGTTTAAAAGGACCTAGAAGAAATAAAAAAGAGTCAATATATAATGAATAATGCAATAAATGAGATCAGAAACACTCTGGAGGCAACAAATAGTAGAATATCGGAGGCAGAAGATAGGATCAGTGAAATAGAAGATAGAATGGTAGAAATAAATGAATCAGAGAGGAAAAAAGAAAAATGAATTTAAAGAAATGAGGACAATCTCAGAGACCTCCAGGACAATATGAAACACTCCAACATTCGAATTATAGGAGTGCCAGAAAGAAGACAAAAAGAAAGGCCATGAGAAAATACTTGAGGAAATAATAGTTGAAAACTTCCCTAAAATGGGGAAGGAAATAATCACCCAAGTCCAAGAAACCCAGAGAGTTCCAAACAGGATAAACCCAAGGCAAAACACCCCAAGACACATATTAATCAAATTAACAAAGATCAAACACAAAGAACAAATATTAAAAGCAGCAAGGGAAAAACAACAAATAACACACAAGGGGATTCCCATAAGGATAACTGCAGATCTTTCAATAGAAACTCTTCAGGCCAGGAGGGAATGGCAAGACATACTTAAAGTGATGAAAGAAAATAACCTACAGCCCAGATTACTGTACCCAGCAAGGATCTCATTCATATATGAAGAAGAAATCAAAAGCTTTCCAGACAAGCAAAAGCTGAGAGAATTCAGCACCAACAAACCAGCTCTTCAACCTCATTCCATAGTTCATCAGG
>SJYQ01007496.1:222947-265580 GCA_006410935.1 Redunca redunca
GTATGGAGAAAAGGGAACCCTCTTACACTGTTGGTGGGAATACAAACTAGTACAGCCACTATGGAGAACAGTGTGGAGATTTCTTAAAAAATTGCAAATAGAACTGCCTTATGACCCAGCAATCCTGGTGCTAGGCATACACACTGAGGAAACCAGAATTGAAAGAGACACATATACCCCAATGTTCATCGCAGCACTGTTTATAATAGCCAGGACATGGAAACAACCTAGATGTCCATCATCTGATGAATGGATAAGAAAGCTGTGGTACATATACACAATGGAGTATTACTCAGCCATTAAAAAGAATACATTTGAACCAGTTCTAATGAGGTGGATGAAATTGGAGCCGATTATACAGAGTGAATTAAGCCAGAAAGAAAAACACCAATACAGTATACTAACACATATATATGGAATTTAGAAAGATGGTAACGATAACCCTGTATGTGAGACAGCAAAAGAGACACAGATGTATAGAATGGACATTTAGATTCTGAGGGAGAGGGAAAGGGTGGGATGATTTGGGAGAATGGCATTGAAACATGTATACTATCAGGTAAGAAATGAATCGCCAGTCTATGTTTGATGCAGGATACAGGATGCTTGGGGCTGGTGCACGGGGATGATCCAGAGAAATGATATAGGGTGGGAGGTGGGAGGGGGATTCAGGATGGGGAACTCATGTACACCCATGGCGGATTCATGTCAATGCATGGCAAAACCAATACAGTATTGTAAAGTAAAATAAAGTAAAAATAAAAATTTAAAAAATAACAACAACAAAAAAACGTTATTACATAGAGCTCTCTGAAAGAGGGGCATTTCTAAGGGACCACGGGGAAAGAAGGTGTGAAAGAGACAACCAGACATTCAGGCAGCATCCTCCGGCCCGAGCGTCAGTGTTTCCGACAAGACTGATCAAAGCGAATTAGGAGAAAATCAAGATGCACACAAGTGCCATTTAGAACCGCTTCCAGTTCTAAGAAGAAAACTGGGCATCAAAGATGTTTGGATTGATTTCAACACTAGATATTGAGCAAATCGCCTGCGTATGTCTATAATGTGGACGTGTGTAACACAGATACATACGATCATGTATGTACATGCTGGTAGGGGCATTGAGTTTCAGCATGAAATTCACAATTTGCCAGTATTTAACTTTGTATCTCTGAACGTTTCCCCAGGCTTGGGTTTACAGGATGTTGCCAGCGTTTCTAACTCATCCATCCAGGTGTCTATGCTTAGAAAGGCCTCGGTCTTGTACTGTTGTTCAGCTGCTCAGTCGTGTCCTACTCTTTGCATGGACTGCAGCACACCAGGCTTCCCTGTCCTTCACCACCTCCCAGAGCTTGCTCAAAGTCATGTCCATTGACTCAGTGATGCCATCCAACCATCTCGTCCTCTGGCGTCCCCTTCTCCTCCCGCCTTCAATCTTCCCAGCATCAGGGTCTTTTCCAATGAGTCGGCTCTTCACATCAGGTGGCCAAAGTATTGGAGCTTCAGCTTCAGCCTCAGTCGATCTTGCGTACTTATTGAAATTGTTTTTAATGCTATCACTGTCTTGAAATTTTTCATAATTTTTGAACAAGCCCTGCATTTTATTTTGCACTGGGCACCTCAGATTACACAGCTGGCCTGGTTGGTGGGGGGGAGCACACACCTGCCTCTGGCCTGGACACAGCCCCTGCCAGCTCACCTGCCATGGGCTTCCATCCCTGCAGCACAAGACAGGCAGGGCTGAGGCCAGGACGCAGCCCCTGGCAGCCGGGACCTGGTGGTCTGAGGACGCTGGAGTCCAGGGAGAGGAGGGGCAGGTCTAACCAGGTGAGCAGGGTGACAGGTACAGGGACACCCCTGGGCTCCGTGGTCCATGAACATTGCCTCTTCCTTCTTTCTTGTCCTGACCTGTGTTCCTGCAGAAGCAGGGCTACTCAGACCTCGGCACATCAGGCTGACCTTGGGCACCTAAGAGGCAGGGACACGGAGCCAGGCCTCCTGGTTGCTGGCGCTGAGACTTGCTGTTGAGGTCCCTGAAAGCAGGCTGGCTCCCGTGGGCATCTCCACCGGGGGACCAGGGACAAGGCCAGGGCCGGGGGTCAAGACTGCTGCAACCTGGCCCTCAGCTTCTTCTCCAGCAGAAAAACAGAGACGTGATCGAAGCCCTGGGGCAGCTCTCTGTGGTCATTTTGAGCGTGCCCCGCCCCACACCCCCACCCCCGGAGAAGCAAGCGAAGAGCCTGGGGCGGAAACCTCCGCTGTCAAGGAGGCAGTGAACATGCTCTCCCATCAGGTCCGCGGATACTGGAGGTGCCGAGACTGTGCTCTTAGGAGTCAGGCGGTCTCGGGTCTGCGGCCTGCGCTGCCTTCACTCAGGAACCACGCGGGAAGTTACGCGCTTTACCTGCTCTAGAGGGTCTCCACTGTCTTATTTCCTCACGCACGCCCTCCAGGCCCCCGCCAGGTGCTCACAACTCAGCGTGGGCGCGGGCCCGGGCGAGAGGCATCCTGAGATGCGGGGTCCCATCCCCTTTCGTCCCACTCCGTGGACGGCTGGCCGGGGCTCATGGGGGTGTTAGTTACATGCATGACCTGAAAGTTTTTGAAAAGGTTTATCTTTAGGTTAAATAATATACTTATGGCCTCAAGCCCTTCTCGTGAAGGTTTTGGGAAGCGCTCTTTGTGAAAAGCATCAGACCAGGATGTTGGATGTCCTTTGTCGTACAAAATACTCTCTCTGCAGATCCTGAAGAAGAGGGTCTCCAGGGAGAAGCCTGCGGCTGGCTCCTCCAGCCTTGGGGTGAACCCCCTTCCCCAGGCTGCCAAGACCTCCCTTAGGGGTCTGACCCCTCTCAGCAGGGCACCCGCTGTCCCCCTGGATGCGAAGGCTCGCCTGTCACCTGGAAGGTACCCGGTCTGTCCGTGAGGGGAACAAGCCCGCACGTGACATCGGCATCAGGTCCTGGGTGATGGGAGTGTGTGAAGTGAGCCCGTCCCACTGAGAAACTGCCCCCAAGACGCCCCCATCCGAAGGCCGGCTGGCCCTCCTGTGGAGGCAGTTATGTCGGGGCCATCTGGCTGACCCCTCTGGTCTCCGTGTTTGACCCTGCTGGTCAGGCCCCTAGCCGAGTCTGGAGATCTGAACCCCCTCAGCACCTCTGTCCTGGGATCCCCTCGCACCTGCCCAGGTGCTCCCAGCTCACCTGGAGCCCCCACCTGGGCTCACGGAGGAACAGGCCCAGCTCTCCCTGCCGTTCCCCAAGCTGACAGGCGTGGACCCTGCACCGTGAGATGTCTGCAGGCCTGTGAACACCGCCAGCTCATGGATCTCTCACTTCTTACTTACAGACCAGTTTCCCGGGGACAAACATCCGCACAGGCTGGACAGACCAGCGTCCCAGGGAGGAGAGTGTGGCGTTTCAGACTTGCTTGCTCCACATACCACCAGCTTGCCCCTCTGCAGGAGGAGCCCCCCTGAAATCAGAGCTCGGGGGCTCTGTGTGGTTTGCAGGAATGACCACATGTCTGAGGTCTGATCTGCACACAGTGTAGGGATGAGCTGTGTTTTCTGCTAAAACTCTATGCTGGAATCATCTCCAATGCTAAAACCAGCTAACAAACAGCACACAATCAAAGACCAGTTTGCTTACATCCAGAATCATAACCGGCTTCCTGTTCTCAGTGATTCTCCTGTGATCACGGCCGACGTGGTGCTGTCTCTTCACTGTGGCCTCCTTACCCCAACGCCCTCCTGCGCTGCCTATACCTCCATCCTGTCCCCCTGATCTGGTCAACACTGGTTCCCTCAGCCCAACTGTGTGCTCATAACTGTTTTCTAATCCATCAGCCATGGTTTCTCAAGTGATCACGTGTGGATGTGAGAGTTGGACTATAAAGAAAGCTGAGCACCAAAGAATGGATGCTTTTGAACTGTGGTGTTGGAGAAGACTCTTGAGAGTCCCTCGGACTGCAAGGAGATCCAACCAGTCCATCCTAGAGGATATCAGTCCTGAATATTCGTTGGAAGGACTGACGCTAAATCTGAAACTCCAATCCTTTGGCCACATGATGGGAGAACTGACTCATTGGAAAAGAGCCTGATGCTGGGAAAGATTGAAGGTGGGAGGAGAAGGGGACAACAGAGGATGAGATGGTTGAATGGCATCACCGACTCGCTGGACATGAGTTTGACTAAACTCCAGGAGTTGGTGATGGACAGGGAGGCCTGGCGTGCTGCAGTTCATGGCGTTGCAAAGAGTTGAACACAACTGAGCGATTGAACTGGACTGAACTGAATACATTAGCTTTGTTACACTGACTGCAAAACAAAAAGCTACCCTAGACACACTTGGTAAATGTGTCTGCCCTAAATGTAGCTAGACAGAAAAGAGAGAGGGAAGAAAATGGACTCGAGCCTGTCATTTCTGCAGCCTCCGCCCTAGTGAGTCTGGAAGCAGCTGGGGCCCCTGGCAACTCTAATCCTCCCGGGTCTCCTGTTGCTCGTCTCTCCTCGGCCTGCTGTCCCTTCCTGTGCCCGCAGGGAGGCCGCTGAGACCCTGAGGGCCCCCTCCTTGGCATCAGCATGGCCGTGTCTGAGAATCCAGACCATACTCCATGATCCCTGGTGGCCTTGCGATGCCCTTGCTCAGGGTCACAAGTAACCTCCGCCTGGGTCGTCCCGTCTTCGAGCAGACAGGCAGACTTCCTGAGGTCAGGAGCCCCGGCCCTGGTCAGGGAGCTCTTCCAGTTCACGGACACGCCTGCATCTCATGTGGACTCTGGTGGAGATACTCAGAGGTCTGTCCTCTGGGCACAGGGTCCACCTTCCTGCACAGCTGCCGTCAGAGGCACAGTCAAGACAAGAGAGTGTTCATGAGGAACCAGCCCTGGGAGTCCCTCCCCACCCCCAGGAGGACCCACTTGCTAATGTCTCAGAACATGACTCATTTTCTCAATAGCTTCTGTGCATTTACTAAAAATGGCAAACCCATTAATAAATAATCACCGCGTCAGGGCCTGCTTCCTGCGTCCCCGACACTCTTCCACAATGTCCAGTCTGTGTCTGACGCTCACAGCACCCTGTGAGGTGCCTCTGACCCTATTTCCACTTTATCTGCGAGGAAACTGAGGCAGGGGATCCAGACTTTCTCAGGCCCCAGCGTGCGTGGCCCCAAGGTGCTCCTGCCCCAGCCCTGCCCTGAGCCCCCGGAAGAGGCGCAGCAGAGGCAGACGGTGAGCGCAGAGCCTCCTCTGCCCCCGAGCCTGGGCAGGTGTCCTAAGTCCACACCGCGGACTCACGTGGGAAGAACGCAGGCGGGTGGGCTGATGGTGTGGCCTCGGGGCCCGGAGCAGCTGGGGTGCAGCCACAGATGCCCCGTGAGCAGGCGAGGACCCCCTACCCCCAGTTCTCAACACCACGCAGGCTTTTCTAGGCTCAGCTGCCGTGAAAAGACCTGAATTGACTAAGGAAACCTTGGACTGATGGAGTTTAACATGAATTAATAAAGGGAAATTTGCCAGCAGGCAGAAGGAAGGCTTGAAATAGTAATTATGTTCAGCTTCAGAAAAATTAGAGATCGAAGCTTTGCACCTTGAGTCGATGACCTGAAAACTCCATGCCTGCTGTCTCGACACACACACTTTTGTGTGCACCTGCCTGACATACACAGAACACTGCGGGGGGGTGGGGGGGTGTGCCCAGAGTCACTGTGTAAGTGAGCAAGGAACACAGGTGTGAGTGTTGGGGTGGGTGCCCACAGAGCTGCTGTGTAAGTGAACAAGGAGTGTAACTGCCTCCGTCCCAGGAGCGTGAACTCTGCAGCCACGCATCTGACGTCTGTCCCCACTGGGTGGTCCTGAGCACTCTCATCGACAGTCTCCCAGGAACTCCTCACAACTTACCTTCGAGGATCACTGGAGACGAGGCTTCATCGGCTACTTTCCTTTCCATCGGCTGGAAACCACCTCCGGAGAGGAGGCTCTGGCGGCTCCCTGGCTGCCCCTGCCGGCAGGGGAGTCTGCTCCGGCTCACTGCCTCCCACCCCTCGGGGGCCAGTGCTTGGTGACGGGGCGTCTACACTAGGAGGGGGCCCGTCTACACTGCGTTGGCCCTGGCCAGTTCCCTCCAGGGCGCCCATCCGGTCAGTGAGGGAGGAAGCCGAGGGCCAAGTCAGGCCGTTGCACTTTGGTTGGTTTCAGATCAGCGTCACTGACCACCCAGTGTGAATGTCTGACCTTCCTTCCTGGGAAAACTTGTTGCCTTTTCTCGGTTTATCGGTGGACTGAATGTTCGTCCGTCCTGGGCAGTAGCGACATCAGGGCTCTGGAGTCACGGGAGCTGGAGGCGGTGGTTCAGCTCAGCCCTCTCAGGTAAAGCACACGTGCATGGTCCGTGAGATTAATACTGACGCAAATTTCAAACCTGAAGCTCTTTCAGTTCAGTTCAGTCGCTCAGTCGTGTCCGACTCTTTGCGAACTGTACAGAAAAGATCTTCATGACCAAGATAATCACGATGGTGTGATCACTCACCTAGACCAGACATCCAGGAATGTGAAGTCAAGTGGGCCTTAGAAAGCATCACTACGAACAAAGCTAGTGGAGGTGATGGAATTCCAGTGGAGCTGTTTCAAATCCTGAAAGATGATGCTGTGAAAGTGCTGCACTCAATATGCCAGCAAATTTGGAAAACTCAGCAGTGGCCACAGGACTGGAAAAGGTCAGTTTTCATTCCAATCCCAAAGAAAGGCTATGCCAAAGAATGCTCAAACTACCGCACAATTGCACTCATCTCACACGCTAGTAAAGCAATGCTCAAAATTCTTCAAGCCAGGCTTCAGCAGTACGTGAACTGTGAACTTCCAGATGTTCAAGCTGGTTTTAGAAAAGGCAGAAGAACCAGATATCAAATTGCCAACATCTGCTAGATCATGGAAAAAGCAAGAGAGTTCCAGAAAAACATCTATTTCTGCTTTATTGACTATGCCAAAGCCTTTGAAGGTGTTTAGTGACTATTAAACTGCCTTTCTTTAATTATCTGTGGCCCAGAGAGAGTAACTGATGTGGGCAGAACCACAGTCTCTGTGAGCACCTGCTCCAGCTTTAAAGCAAAACATTGCAGCAAACACTTGCATGCTCACCCCCAAGAGCAGCCCAGGGCCCGACTCACAACACACCAGAGCCGTATACTTTCGCTGACTTGACAGATGCCCAGAGTGAAGGTTTGGCACAGGGTCTGCCGGCTGTGAGAGGAGCTGCTGCTGCTGCTGAGTCACTTCAGTCGTGTCCCCCTCTGTGCGACCCCATGGACTGCAGCCCACCAGGCTCCCCCGTCCCTGGGATTCTCCAGGCAAGAACACTGGAGTGGGCTGCCATTTCCTTCTCCAATGAGATGAACTAGCCAGCACAGTTCAGCTCAGTCGCTCAGTCGTGTCCGACTCTTTGCGACCCCATGAATCACAGCACACCAGGCCTCCCTGTCCATCACCAACTCCCGGAGTCCACCCAAACCCACGTCCATCGAGTCGGTGATGCCATCCAGCCATCTCTTCCTCTATTATCCCCTTCTCCTCCTGCCCCCAATCCCTCCCAGCATCAGAGTCTTTTCCAACGAGTCAGCTCTTCTCATCAGGTGGCCAAAGTACTGGAGTTTCAGCTTCAGCATCAGTCCTTCCAATGAACACTCAGGACTGATTTCCTTTAGGATGGACTGGTTGGATCTCCTTGCAGTCCAAGGGACTCTCAAGAGTCTTCTCCAACACCACAGTTCAAACGCATCAGTTCTTCGGTGCTCAGCCTTCTTCACAGTCCAACTCTCACATCCATACATGACCACTGGAAAAACCATAGCCTTGACTAGAAGGACTTTTGTTGGCAAAGTAATGTCTGTGCTTTTTCGTATGCCATCTAGGTTGGTCATAACTTTCCTTCCAAGGAGTAAGCATCTTTTAATTTTATGGCTGCGATCACCATCTGCAGTGATTTTGGATCCCCCAAAAAATAAAGTCTGACACTGTTTCCACTGTTTCCCCATCTATTTCCCATGAAGTGATGGGACCAGATGCCATGATCTTCGTTTTCTGAATGTTGAGCTTTAAGCCAACTTTTTCACTGTCCTCTTTCAGTTTCATCAAGAGGCTCTTTAGTTCTACTTCACTTTCTGCCATAACTGGTAAGTCACTTCAGTCATGTCTGACTCTGTGCGGCCCCATAGATGGCAGCGCACCAGGCTCCCCCATCCCTGGGATTCTCCAGGCAAGAACACTGGAGTGGGTTGCCATTTCCTTCTTCAATGCATGAAAGTGAAAATTGAAAGGGAAGTCACTCAGTCATGCCCAACTCTTAGCGACCCCATGGACTGCAGCCCACCAGGCTCCTCCGTCCATGGGGTTTTCCAGGCAAGAGTACTGGAGTGGGGTGCCATTGCCTTCACCGATAAGGGTGGTGTCATCTGCATCTCTGAGGTTATTGATATTTCTCCTGGCAATCTTGATTCCAGCTTGTGCATTCTCCAGCCCAGTGTTTCTGATGATGTCCTCTGCACAGAAGTTAAATAAGCAGGGTGACAGTATGCAGCCTTGACGTACTCCTTTCCTAGCCAGCACAGATGACTACAAAGCACCAGGAAAGTGCAGGCGCAGTGAGGAGTAGGGTTTGTCTCTGGAGGGGCATTTCCTGCAGTGTTGATAGTCATCTGGCCAAAGAAGACAGACTGTGCAATTGAAGATAATGAGCATAATTAGGACTGAGTCTATAAAGCCCTGTCTTTCCCAAAGGACAACATTCTCTGACTCTCTATAAGTGATTCTTCACTTTCACCCAAGGCTGGTGCAACAGACTTTTGCCACATGTGCTGACAGCGATTGCTGTACTATGCACACTACACTATCTTTTCAAGACGCCTGCACACCAGAAGATCCCTTTAGGGAGCACAGAGTCAGAGCAGGTGTGGTGACATCCAGCTTGAGCTGAGGCACACAGAGGTTCAGGGAGGAGACGTTCCCCAGGGGCCCCGGGCAACAGGCATCAGGTAGATTCCATCCTGGAGAGTGTGTCAACAGGACTGAGCCCATTTTTGCGACAGTGTTCTGTGTGAGATGTTTCAGTTCCAGCTGTTGCCTAAAGACCAATGTCCCCTAAGTAAACACTCTGCAGTAATATCAGTCCACGTAGGAATGGCACGTGTATAGGATGAGTATGTTGCAGAACGAAGCTGCTCCGTAATCAAAGAACACGCGATAGAAAAAGAAAGCAGTGAGTCCATCACCAGTGTCCTGAGCACACTTCAGGTGAGTGCCGGGGGATCTCTGACCTCGGGGGAGACTCTCCCTCTCCCTGCTCCTAAGAGAGCTCTGCTGACACAGAGTCACCAGCCCTCACATCCTCTGATCGTTTCTTTGCTGGGAGCTCACGAGTTCATATTTGCTCTTAGGACCCTGAGGTCTGGCCATGGGGCCCTGCGGTCTGGCCATGGGGCCCTGAGGTCTGGCCATGGGGCCACTGAGGTCTGGCCGTGGGGCACCCTGAGGTCTGGCCATGGGGCCCTGCGGTCTGGCCATGGGGCACCCTGAGGTCTGGCCATGGGGCACCCTGAGGTCTGGCCATGGGGCCCTGCGGTCTGGCCATGGGGCACCCTGAGGTCTGGCCATGGGGCACCCTGAGGTCTGGCCATGGGGCCCTGAGGTCTGGCCATGGGGCCCTGAGGTCTGGCCATGGGGCCCCTGAGGTCTGGCCATGGGGCACCCTGAGGTCTGGCCATGGGGCCCTGAGGTCTGGCCATGGGGCCCCTGAGGCCGCGGGGCTTCCAGAGCAGGCGTGAGGTTGGCGCCTCCGTGCAGGTGCTCTGGGGAAATGTTTACTGATCAGCTGACTGCCGTTTTGATGAGATGCTGACAATTCTGTCAGCCCTGTTCCCACAGAAACATCATTAAACACATGGGGAAACTTTCAAGAGAACCGGGGAAGGGAGAATTGCATATCTGCCTGATGCCTGAGTATGCGGAGCGTTAGACCTGCCAGGACCCAGGGTCCTCACTGGGATTTCTCACTTTTGATGGGATCCTCATTTGCATTTCTCACTTCCTTCATTTCCTCAGAAATTAAGGAAGCTGGGAAGACGGATTTTGGGGTGCCCACTACATGGAGTGTGGGGGGGCCAGGCGCCTGCAACATAGGTCAAGGTGCCCTGCGGCTACCTGGGTGCGGCCTTGAGGGGCAAGCGTGCAGACCACGCGCAGGATCACTCAGCGCTCGGTGTGATGGTGCGGCCTGCCACATAGCCTGTCCTCTCCGTGCTGTGACACCATCTGGAAGCACTAAACGGGCACAGGCTGCAAGCAGTCTGTCCTCAACCCCAGCCCCCAACCTGGAGGCGTGCACACCAGTCACTCCCGACGTGTGATAAGAGACCCACCGTCTGGTACTTATTAAAGGGAAGCAGCACATGGGGAAATTGAACCGCTCTGTTCTGTGAAAAGAGCAATGTATTTTACTGACTTTTAAGGTACATTTTTATTGTCTTCTATTTTGAGATACTACATAACCCCCAAAGCAATAATACTTAATAAAATAAAATTGCTTTAAATTGTATAATTTAAAGCTAACACCCAGATTCTGATACACAACAATAAGGTAGAAATTTAGTACCTTAGTTTCCCTTAAGAATAGATAAAGACCTGCTTGTAAGAAAGTCTGACAGGAGTGAGGAGAGAAGGCTGGGAGCTTCAGAGAGGACACGCTGTGGCGCCTTCTCTTCAGTGTTTACACCGCGCGACAGTTCAAAGTGCAATTTATTAGAGCAGCCGAGGTTATTTCTAAGGCATGATGTAAAGCTAACGTCCTCTACACCCTCAGCTTCCTTCAGTCAGCCAGGGGGCTTTTCTAGCTCTTTCCAAGAGTCTTCTGCTTGGAGACAGAGCTACTTCTATTACTAATAATGATAACAGTAAAATAGCGAAGAGTGTTTAGTGGGTGCTGGCCTTGGGTAGGGCTCAGCGGGTGAAAAACCCGTGTGCACTGCAGAGGACACAGGAGACAGGGGTTCGATCCCTGGGTCAGGAAGACCCCCTGGAGGAAGAGACGGCAGCCCACACCAGTGGGAGAATCCCATGGAGCCCAGCGGGCCGCGGTCGACAGGGGTCACTGTCTAAACCCACACACACCACGGCTTTGGTGGGCAATGGGCTACGCTACATACTTCCATAATTATCTTTATTTCAGCCATACTGAGGAGTATAATCTTTGATTCCCAGGTTACAGATCAGAACCTTGAAGTTCAGTAAAGTGAACTCTCTGCCCTGCACACTGAGGTGAAGAAGCTGAGGAAGACAGTCTGGGCTTGAATCAACTGCTCTTGCGATGATCACGCCTCTCCTTCCATCATGGACCTGGGGGCTCTGGCTCCTCTCCTGGACTCAGGCTCATCCCCGGGAGGGCGGTCTCCTGTTGAGGGGCAGGGAGCACCGTGTGGGGAGCACCCTTGCATCAGAACCGCTGCCCTGAGGCCAAGCCAGACACTCCTGAGGACCCGGGAAGACTGCCCTCTGTGCCGGCGGTGAGAGCAGTCACATGCACGAAACCCCAGGAGGCGCCACCTGCCGCTGACTTTGTGTCCATGTCTACCATCAAATAAAGCAACAGGGCTCTCCTCTCAAAGTGGAACGCAAGTCTCAGTTCTTTGGGGAATTTAGTTTTGAAGGTCAGTTAGGGTTCAAGAGAGTTACTCTTGTATAGTTACCAAAAGGAGGACATCTTTTTCAAAAGTAAGACCCATTTGCTTTTCTTGCAAAATCTTCCATTTTGGATTATCTTGAAAGCAAAATTGCTTATGAAGTAAAAAAAAAAGAAAAAAAAACATTCTTTGTATGTTTGCCTGAGACTTACGTTTATCATACAGATTTTATTTCATGGAGAAAAAAGCCTGAATGCTCATTACGATGTGCAGGAAAAGAAGAAAATGAAACTCACCACTCATGAGCCAGCGGGAACCACAGATCACACTCTTTAGGATTACACGGCATTCTGCTGTGCCGTTGCTGATATGAGCAGTTAGTTAAGATGTTATCACACTCTTCACAATAACCCACCAGCTTCACCTCCTGCACCTTCGACCCACCGGCCTCAGTCACTACTCTGAGTCTATCAGCTAATAACCACACACACAGATCTCGTGTTTGTACATTTTCCTGTGTTTCCTGCTTTTGGTGTTAACAAAACTTTTAACTCTATTTCTATTTATTACTGAGGATTGCATTATAGGTGTGTTTGTGTTCGGTGGGAAAAGTACCAAAATTTACCCCCAAATAAGGAACCAGTTTATGGTCCCAGGGAAAATGCCAGAGAACTCCAGCCTCCTTTAATCTAAGCCCAGTCTTATCACTGTGTGTGTTTCCAATGTTTGTTTGTTTGTTGGTAAAAATGTTAGCTTTTAGTTTCAGCATCGCTCACCGCCAGTAGGAGGGAACACTTTCTTCTCCTGTGAATCGGTCTCAGCTTCAGCTGCTTCCTTCCCCAAGAAGGAGCCCTCTGCCCCATCCATTCACTTCTCCTGTTTCCTTTTCTTGCTCCCAGGGGGCAGAGATCACGCGCTCCCGGCCCATCCGTTACAAGTGTGAACCGTAAGCCAAATCCATGGTGCGGGGGGTCCTAACGTCCACTTGTCTCACACAGCAGTATGAACAGCTCAGGCTGTTAAATGTTGAGACCCTCAGACACTCCCTGCCTTGTTCGAACATTATTCACTAAGTACAATTTCCTGAAAACTGTGAGCTACTCTTAAGAGCTCATGATCTCAACCCGCGCACCCTTCATTGGCCGGCTCCAGGGCACGCACGCGTCATTTTAATAGAAAAGCTTTAAACTCCTGAAGCCCTTTCAGATCTTCAAACATTCTCAGCAGGAGCAGTTGATGTCTCTTCCACATGGCAAGAGGAAATTCAACGTTTGGTCAAAGGGTGTTTCGGATCAGCATTTTTAGGTCAAAAAAACTTCCTCGCATTAACTCACCTGGACCTCCAGCCCCTCCATGGTACGGTGTGCAGACAGTGGGTGGAGATGGCAGGCTGTAGATAGAGGCCCACGCTTGCTTTGCATCATCTCCCCAAAGCCATCCCCGCTGGAGGGAAGTGTTTGTGCCTCCCCTCCATGCACGCCTCACCGGTCATCGAGAAAACACGGAAGCACACACTTTGGTTTCCATGGGAAAGAGCAGCACTTCCCAAACGGGTTGATTTCTATTCAGAAGTGCTGCGCCTCCGTACAAGCAGTGTGACCGTGCACTGCGCACGCCTAACAAGCCCAATCCAGATGCCAAAGTTGCTCGCAGAAACCAAGGGCGCCCTTTCCACTGCAGCTCCGGGGATTCTCGGGCAGAAACGCCTGGGCAGGGGTGCCCAGCCGCCGGAGGTGCCACCCAGCCCCCACCCACAGCGAGCTCACCTTCCACCACTCCCCCGCCAAGACCTGTCTGCCCCATCAGACTCCAGCACAAACGCTCTTCAGTCTGGCGGTTCGATGGAACGCCAGCAACTAATGTCATTCAAGTAGCTTCAGATTTTCAACTCGTGGCTTCCAGAAAGCGGGTGAAAGTCGGTGCCTACCAAGCTGACCAGATAGATCCCTGGAGACACAGCCTGGCCCCCAGTGGCGCCCACTGGTCTCTTATGAATATCCAGAGTGCAATGAGGGTGTGGTTCGTATATACAGTGGAATACTACTCAGCCATAAAAAGGAATGAAATAACACCACTTAGGAAGACGTGAACAGACCTAGAGATTATCACACTAAGTGAAGTAAGTCGGACAGAGAGAGATAAATATCAAATGATATTACTTATACATGGAATCTACTAAAAAACAAACTTCTTACAAACCAGAAATGGACTCACAGATTCCAAAAGCAAACTTAAGGTTGCCAAAGGGGAAATACAGGGGGAGCGATAAATTAGGAGACTGGGATTTACAGATACACACTACGACATGTAAAACGGGCCCACACCAAGGACTCCCTCTACAGCACAGGAAACTGCGCACAACACATTGTAAGAACCGATGAGGGAAAACTCCGGAAGAGCGCGCGCACACACACACACACACACACACACACGTCTGAGTCACTTGCTGCACACCTGGGACTATCGCAGCACTGTGAACACACGTGTCTGAGTCGCTTGCTGCACGCCTGGGACTATCGCCCGCTGTAAACCAGCTCGACCCCGGCTGCTCTGTCTGCGCTCCCGTCCCCACGTAAAGAAGGGCGCTCCTGGGGTGGAGGCTCCTCCTTACGTGTTGCTGACATATTGACTGCACACTCAGCACGATTCCCCAGACCCTTACTGACCTCGGCTCATGAACACCGCAAGCTCGGGGGTGGGAGAAACACAAACTATCCGCACACCCTGGGGACCAGCCCATCCTCTCACCGGAAGGCCAGGAAGACACTCCAAGGCCAGCGCCCTTGCCGTCACGGGATCCCATGCACGCACATTCTGGGGACATTTTCACCAGCTTTGACATTAAGATTTCTGAAGTAAGGAGTCATATGCCATCAATTTAATTTGGGCTTAATTTTTAAACAGCCTCCATGCTTATAAAGATGAGAATGTTGAAATAATGTTTTATTTTAAACAGTAATTAGGGTTTTCTTATAAAATAATTTTTAAAACTGCTTGAAGGAATTTCAAAGCCTGCTTAACCCTAGGCTGTCTCAGAAACAGACGATTTCCGTGATTTTGTGCAGGACAGAGCTGTCGTTCTTCCAGGCACCTGGAGAAAGCAATTTTCTTTAAAAGCTCACAGGACCTTTCTTCCTCCTATCACATTCCTCTTCAAAAAGTATCCAGTCTCAAAGAACAGATAAATATTTTATGTGTGCTTTTAAAATTCTGTTTTTAATACTAAGAACTGAGACACTTTGGTTTCCTTGTAGATAGCATCTGCTGACTATATACGCACTGAGAGGATGTATGAATGTGTACCTTTAATAGATGTTTGTATGTATGTGTGTGCATTTGATAGGTGGATGTATGTGTGTGGGTGCATTTGATAGGTGGATGGATAGACAGACACTTGGTTTAAAAAGTCCCCCTTGGAGCTGATTCAAATGGTAACTGCAGTTGCCCCAGAAATCCACTGTGTGTCTAAAAGAACAGAAAGCAACTCATTTTAATCGCTTTTATGTTCTCTCAGGACCCCACCAACAAGGTGACTTAGATGGGTCTTTTAGGCAACTGAGCAAGTAAGGCAGAGAAAACTAAATTAAGAGACAAAAGATAAAACCCACAAGACTGCCGGGATCTAAGTTAATCGTGCACATGGTTTATTACTAACCGCCAACTCTAGTTTATGCAAAACACCGCCACTTTGGGTGAAGTCAGAGGAAGGTCTGACCCCGAGTGGCCAAGCTGCCTCTGCGGAAGCCGAGGCGCCGCCAGAAGCTCCCTCCTGTGCGCCCTGCAAGAGTCACTGCCCCCGGAAGGGGAAGCTGCAGACTCCGCCCTGAGGCCTAGCGGAAGCAGCAGAGCGTACAGGACACAGGGGAGCGGTCCTGCGCTCACTCCTGCGCCTGCCGCTGGCCCAGACGTGGGCCCCCCACACCCCCCAGCGGCACCCACGCGTCCCACCAGTCTTGGCCCTGGCTGCTGCTCCGGTCCCGTGAGACTGCCTGAGGGAAGGACTGTTTGAACTGAAATGGCCGAAAATCTACAATTAAAAATAACAAACTTACAAAATATGAACTCAGAAATCTGCTGCATCTTAATACACATATAACAAACAGAACATGGAGACATTTCATTAAAATGTATATTTTATTCGATTCAAGTTTTCATATAAGTGATTAACACAGAGAACTGTTTTTCCCAGTCCCAAATTTCTGCTTTCACCTTCTGAACCAAAACAGCACTGAAGCAGAATTCTCCCCTGTGGCCCCTTGTAAGCTCACTCTGAAGGGAACACGGGCATATCAGCGTTTGAAGGGCTGGACGGCCAGTGAGCGTCTTCTTGCCAATGAATCGATCTCTTCGGGACTGGCTGTCAGTCCTGCAGCCAGGCTGGCACATTTCTGAAGGACTCCACGCCTCCTTCCATGGTCTCTCGTGCGGAAGCTGGTCATCGGTCATGCAGGCAGAAGGAGAGAGAGCAGATATCCGTTTCTTCAAAGTCAGGCGACCTGTTCCTAATCTTTATCAAAATGAATCAGCGGTGACTGCATTTCCAGAATTCCCTTTCCATCTTTTTTAAGTGGCCACTTCCAACAAATTCTCTTGTAACATTTTAATTAATCATCAATGAAAGGCACTGATTCTGTACTTTGTACACGTTTCGGTTAAAGTTGACAAGCCCACCTTAAAATATATTGTCCCTGGTCTTCCAGGCCCAACCACTGGTGGGTCAACTCCCAGAGTCGCCTCTGGAAGTGGCCACAGCCTGCTCTCTCGGGGAGGACGTGGGTCTGCCCCCGGGTGGAGCTGAAAACACTCCTCCGGCATCTCTCCTCTGCCCCAGGAGGATGGAGCGCAGAGCCACTTCTAGAAAGCATGGAGGACAGGCCTCCTGTCACAGAAACTCGACTGTTCACAGGGGGAATGCAGGGCTCCAGACGGTGACTGTACGGCAACCTTGGTCACGGTGGTCTCACTTTTGCACAAGTGAGTGTAAAGCACTTCCCAGGTGGCTGGGACAGGGGCGGGGTGCTACACTGATGGAAAATGGAAGGAGGGAGGGAGAGAGGGTGGTCTACTCGCCGTGTGAAATGACCTGAGTCCTACATCCTCAAAACTTAAGGGTTCACCCTCATTTTCAGTCTGAGCCCCTGCTGGCGGGCAGGTAGCCCAGGCTGAGGGGTGACCTGAGGGTGCAGCAGGGGCTTAGGGGTGGCCTCCAGGAGAGAAGACCCCAAAGGAATGGGGAGAGAAGACCTCCCAAAAACAGGGAGAGAAGACCCCCAAAAAACAGGGAGAGAAGACCCCAAAGAAACAGGAGGAGAAGACCCCCAGAGAAACGGGGGAAGAGAAGACTCCAAACGGGGGGGAGAACACTCTCCCAAAACAGGGAGAGAAGACCCCAAAGGAATGGGGAGAGAAGACCCCCAAAAAATGGGGGAGAGAAGACCCCAAAGAAATGGGGAGCTGCTGCCCCACCCTGATCGCCCAGCCTGAGGGCGACGCCACCAGGTCCAGAAGCCTGACTGCGGGTCTCGGGGTCTCGGGGGTCAGCAACCACTCTCACGCAGGCCAGTGCCCACTCTCAACGGGGTTCAGGGCCCAGTCTCTCTAACGCAGGCTGGCGCCCACTCTCGCGGGGGCCGGCGCCCACTCTCGCGGGGATCCGCGCCCACTCTCGCGGGGGCCGGCGCCCACTCTCGCGGGGATCCGCGCCCACTCTCGCGGGGGTCGGCGCCCACTCTCGCGGGGGTCGGCGCCCACTCTCGCGGGGGCCGGCGCCCACTCTGGACACTCACTGCGTGTGGAGGACTCAGCGATGAGCCTCCTTCTAAGGGGCTGAGGGCAGCTTACTTACCAAAGTAGGTTTCCGAGCTGATGAACCACTTCGAGTGCGGGAACCTTAATTTTCTGCCCAGCACCAGAGAAAGGAGAAGGATGAAGACACGCCCGCGCTCCCCGCTCCCGAGTCAGCCCGCTCCGACCCTGATATCCATGGCGCTCTAAATCCTCCCTGTCACCCAACTCCGCTCACTCGTGCCATTTCTATCCCCAAGTCTCGGGTCTGAAAGTTTCTCTCTCTGGCACTAGGCTCCCCGGAATTCTGCTCCCTTATGATTACCTACCGGAGGAGGCAGTGGCACCCCACTCCAGCGCTCTTGCCCGGAAAATCCCAGGGACGGAGGAGCCTGGTGGGCTGCCATCCGTGGGGTTGCTCAGAGTCCGGCGACAGGCGACGCAGCAGCAGCATGATCACCTATATGTGAGGCAACTATTTCCCAAATAAGTAAACACAAATTTAAAAAATAGCTTTGCTCTTAGAAACTCCCTCATTATCTCATTTCCAGAGAGATGAGTAATCTCCTGAATAACTGATTATCTCAGACCTAAGATCATGTAGTTTGGCTGATTTTAAAAAATATGAATTTGGTGATAGAGATTTTGAAAGTGTGATAACCGTTAATGTTTAACAGAAACTATCTGAAAAAGAACAGTTGATTTTAAAAATGCATAAAGATGAGTTTTCTATAATAAACTCATTATATTCAATAGGATAGAATTTGGGTTTAGGTTTTATTTAGTTTCCTGATTCCTGTAGGTGATAGCAGCCTGAATAAGAATCTCTTCACACACTTTCCTGACGTGTGGAGATAAAATACTCCCAACAGGTGGCTTTGTTACCCCCTTGTGGGAAATAGTTGCTAAGTTTGGGTGCGGAGTTCATTTTGCTGCCTCTCAATCATTGAGCATCATTACTGAGGTGGGAACATGGGAGGTTCCTCCCAACACGCTGCCGTTTGAGCATCAAGCATGGGGCCGTCAGGCTCCGCGGTGTCCTGCTGGGCGCTGAAGCTGAGGGGAGGACTAGGGACCTACCTGATCCCAGGAGACCACGGAGATCCTCACCCACCACACCTGAGGTCACCCCCCTCACCTGACCCCAAAATACCATGGAGACCCTCACCCACCACACCTGAGGTCACCCCCCTCACCCGACCCCAGGAGACACGGAGACCCTAACCCACCCAAACCTGCCGTCACCTCCCCTCACCTGACCCCAGGAGACCCTCACCCACCACACCTGCGGGCACCTCCCTTCACCAGATCTCAGGATACCATGGAGACCCTCACCCACCCAAACCTGCCGTCAGCCCCCTTCACCTGATCTCAGGATACCATGGAGACCCTCACCCACCACACCTGCCATCAGCCCCCTTCACCTGATCTCAGGAGACCATGGAGACCCTCACCCACCCAAACCTGCCGTCAGCCCCCTTCACTTGGACTCTTCCCAGTACTAGTTATAACTTAACTCCTGCACAGCATTTACCACTTACACTTGCTTCAGACATGCCATCTCCTATGATCTTTCAGGAAAATTTTGATTTGGTTATTAACATAAAAAAGGGAAAGCTGTGAAACCCCAATGCACAGTCTGGAGACTTATCTAAAGGAGCAACCTTTGGTGAACCCAGAGCTCCCGGCTTTCAGCTTCAAGCAAGCCTCCCCAGGGCACAGCTGTGCTCCCCAGGGCGTCTGCCTCGGGGGCGGCCCCGGGCCCCGGCCCCCGGCCCCCAACCCCTGGCCCGGCCCTGCTCCCTGCACTGAGCCCCCGGCCCCCGGCCCCCGGCCCTGCTCCTGCACCGAGCCGTCATGCCCGTGCCTTCTGTGGCTCCTGCTGACCCAGAGAACTCGACTCGCCGAGGGAGGCCCAGGCTCGGTCAGCTGGACTGTGGCGGCCCCTCCAGAGGAAGACGGGTCGCTGGAATCGAGTCCAAACCAGAGGAGTTCAGGGGGTGGGGCGGGAAGGACTGGGAAAGTGGAATCAGCGGAGCGAAGCATTACGCGCAGGACGGACAGGCAACACAGCCCCGCAGTGCGGCTCGGGGAACCGTGTTCAGTCCCCGTGACACTACCCTGGGGGAGAATGGGAGAGGGTGTGTGCAGGGACACACGCGCAGGACGGACAGGAAACACGGTCCTGCAGGGATACAGGCGCAGGACGGACAGGAAACACGGCCCCGCCGTGCGGCTCGGGGAACCGTGTTCAGTCCCCGTGACACTACCCTGGGGGAGAATGGGAGAGGGCGTGTGCAGGGACACACACGGGGTCTCCTTGCAGCTCGGTGGGTACAGCATCTGCCTGGGACGCAGGAGGCCCGGGTTTGATTCCTGGGTCGGGAAGATCCCCTGGAGGAGGAAATGGCAACCCCCTCCAGGATTCTCGCCTGGAGACTCCCATGGACAGAGGAGCCTGGCGGGCTACAGCCCATGGGATTGCAAGAGTCGGACACGTATAAACCACCTCCACCGTATATATATTTATATACACGAATCACTTTCCCATGCAGCAGAAATTAACACGATATTATAAATCAACTACTGAAAAATCTCTGTGTTATAGCCAGCAACAGGCTGTATATCTAAAACAAAGATCCCCAAACCATCAATGAAAAATTCAGCTGAAAAGAAGACAAAAACCAGGGGAGTTGGATGCATCAGAGCTCAAGGCCGAGGCCAGTCGAAGACGCGGCTCGTGGTCTCAGGCAGTCACAGGCGCTGCGAGAGAGGGGGCGCTCCCCCTGGGCGAGTGGGTCTCGGGTGAGTCCGCAGAGGCCCGGGGACAGGAGGCGGCCCGGCGGGGGACGGTGGAGCCTGGGGCGGGCGGCCTGGGGCTATTCAGGCAGTCGTCCTTCCCCACCAGGGGCTGCCTCATCACAGACCTTCACCTTCCTGACTGTGGTGGTTCACAGGCGGAACGGAGGCATGGAGGTCAACCTCAGCCCTGCCCAAAGAAGGGGAGACGTGGGTGCAGGCCGGGCCCCTGGGGGCGACCTCCACTGTGGGCCCCGCTCCTAACCCAGCAAAGGGGCAGGTCACCGCCGTTTCCAACCTGATGACCGGCTCAGAGTGACCTCGTTCCTCCCCTCGCCCAGCCAGGGCTCGTGTCCAGGCTCAGTCCACACTCCAGAGGACAGGAAAGAGTGACGGGGAGACTGAAGCGGCGGGGGCTGAGCGGGCTGCCACCCCGGCTCTCAGTGTCCCGAGGGCAGGAAGCGCGTCTCCGTCAGCGCCCATCTGCGGCCTCCACACAGCCTGCGGCAGGACGCAGCGAGTGGCTTAGAACACCCTGAGCCCCGAGAAGCCGGTGACGGCACGCGGGACCCGACAGCCAGGGCGGGCTGCTCGCTTCCTGCGAGCAGAACTTTCCTCAATTTGGAGGAGCTGCTTTTATTCTCCTCACAGGGAGAAAAAAGGACGTTCTGGGACCCCGGAAGCAAGAGGCACCACGTTCGGATTCTCTGAAATAATTTAAAGTGTGATAATACAAGCATCTTGTTTCCAAAAATACTCGCCGGCACTTGCGCCTACAATTCCCTGCCAGCGCCCCCAAGGTCCCTGTTCATTCGTCTCCCTCAGGGATGTGACTGGAACGTAGATTATAGTTTAGACAGTCTGAACATGCAAGGTAATTCTCTGTTCCTTGTCACCCGGCACCGCTGAGACACAGCCTTCTGGCTTTCACGTGGAGTCCGCGGGGCCCCCAGGACCACCTCCCTCCGATGCCGGGGCCGCAGATGCAAAGGTCTTGGGTCCTCCTGCTTCCAGGCAGCAGGCTCTGGGGCAGGGCGGCTCCTCCCCACCTCTGCGGTCAGACTTCGTGTCTGTTCCCAAGTGACCGCTCCTCAGCCCTTGTCCTGCCCGGGGTTGGGAAGCTTGGCCCCTCTGAGAACCTGCCCCCTCGGTTCCTGGTTTCTCCCTATGGGGGGCTCCCAGGGTTTGTCCACCGGGTCCTGCTCGCGCTGCTGAGACCAGGCTTACCCTCTGCTCTGGTTAGCGGCCGCCACGACCCTCAGGGATCCCGTCCCTGCTGGAATCCCGCAGGGCCCAAGGCGCGGACCTCCCAGGAGGGTGAGCCTTCGGGGTCACGCTTGGCGCCAGCACTAGCCGCCCACCCCTCCACCACAGAGGGCGGAGAGGCCGGGTCTGGGGGTCTCGGCAGGGCCTAGGCCAACTCCCCCAGGAGGCTTCTCGCCCCGCGGTGAGCGCGCGGCCGCCGGGCGGGATGGGGGCGGCGAGGCTGCTCGGAGGCCCGCGGAGCACCGGTGTTTTCAGCGCCCTCCTCCCGCACCCGCCTCAGGCCTGCGCGGTGTCCGCAGCATCGGCCGAACTTCGCATCCCAGTCCTGCCCAGGGAACCCCGGGTGTGGGCAGGGCGGGGACCTCACGAGGCTCCTCAGCGAGGAGCTGACCCAGGGCGGCGTGCGCTCACTGCACGGCCCACCTCGAGAGTCACTGGAGGACCCGTCAAGACGGGGTGAGGGCGGAGAGGACCCCTCAGGATGGGGTGAGGGCAGGGAGGACCCCTCAGGATGAGGGGAGGGCCGGGAGGACCCTTCAGGATGATGTGAGAGCCGGGAGGACCCCTCAGGATGAGGTGAGGGCAGGGAGGACCCCTCAGGATGAGGGGAGGGCCGGGAGGACCCTTCAGGATGGGGTGAGGGCAGGGAGGACCCCTCAGGATGGGGTGAGTGGGGAGGACCTCTCAGGATGGGGTGAGGGCAGGGAGGACCCCTCAGGATGGGGTGAGAGTGGGGAGGACCCCTCAGGATGGGGTGAGGGCCAGGAGGACCCCTCAGGATGGGGTGAGGGCGAGGAGGACTCCTCAGGATGGGGTGAGGGTGGGGAGGACCCCTGGGGATGGGGTGAGGGTGGGTGGGGGTGACCGGAGCAGCCCTCCAGCAGGACCTCAAGCACGGGGAGCTGAGGGGACCTGGGCACCACACAGGGATCGGCCCCCACGTGCCCCACCCCAGCAGATGGCTCTGGAGGAGGCAGTGTTTTTAGCCTCCTGTGTCTAAACGGATTTTAACACAGTGGATATTCCTGGATTCTGAGTCTATTATATAAAATTCCCTGGCTGATTGTTTAGGCTACAGTCCGCGAGATTTACAATTCACCCTCTAAGGCTCAGCCTCTGTGATAATTAGGGCTGAGGAGTCCTGCCGAGCCTTATTTCCGCTTTTTACTTTCTTTTTTTCAATCAGACCTGGGGTCTGATAAACAGTGAGTGTGAGGCCCACATTCCTGTGGAGAAGATTCGCATCGCCCTAAGGCCTGCAGCTTTCCTGCCTCCTTCGTGATCGATTTCTGATCACCACAGCGCTGTGGGGGGAGCCAGGCCTCAGTCTGTACCCCACACAGACTGATAGAACAGTGACCGTGTGTCCAGGGCTCAGGTGCCTGGCCAGCTCAGCTCCCAGAGAGTTTGGTGAAAAAGCGGGGAGTGTTTGGGAAGGAGGCGGTCGGGAGCACGGATGAGAAAGGCCTTGCTGATGGGGGGGTGTCCCCAAGGCTGAAGGAGGTCTGGGAGGGTGGCTGGCATGAGCACCACGGACCGAGCATGGGTATCGGTGCGTGATGGGCACCGTGCCTTCCGTTAAGTCACCTTATCAGACGCATCTTCCCCACCTCCCCACCAGGGTCCCCATCTGGCTGCTGCCCCCAGGCCCTCAGGGAGGGGTCGAGCCTTAACAGCTCAGCAGGAAGAAGCCCCGGCCTTGGAGGACTCCCAGCGTTCCAGGCATCACGCATTGTGATGTGGAGGCTTAAATCTGATTTCAAGGGAGATTTTCTGTGATGTGATGTTTTAGCTTGGCTTGGAAGGATTAAAAAGGACTTTTCAAAGGCAAAAAAAAGTGGGGAAAAAATTTTAAGGATGAGTGAAGGCAGGAAAACGAAAGTGGATGTTTATAAACACAGCGCCCTTCCGTGTCCCCAGCCAGGGGCTCCCCGAAAACGGGCTGCCAGCCCCACCTCGTGCGACGCCCACCACTCTGCCCCGTCGTGTCCCTCACGCCCCACACGCGTCCTCCTGGGGCCTCTGCCCCTCCTGGTCACTCCTCCTGGTTCCCAGCGTCCCCCCACATCCTCACCCAGCATCAGGAGGAGGTCACGGGAGAAATGAGGCCTCAGCCCCTAAGAGTTCACCTTCTCACCAGAATTTCTCCAGCTCCAGCCTGGATCTGAGGCTTCCAGAAGCAGCACATTGGCAGACCTGTGGATGTCAAAGCAAATATCAGGGTGATAACCAAGCAAACTCATCCCCGTTGCTTTAGGTGATTTGGTGAAATGAGACCTAAAACTGAGGCCTGCTCTTGTTACGTGAGCCTCGACACCTGGGAAACCAGGAGGCATCCTGTGACCTGAGCCCCTCCCAGCTCTGCTCCTGGGTGAGGCCCCAGGTTAACCCCTCATCCGGGATCAGCCTGGGGCCTGCACGTCGCTGGGTAGCAGCTCGGGCTCCCCGCACATCCTGGGATCACTCAGACGAGCCCCCAAGTCCTCCTGCAGCAAAGCCTCCCCTCAGCCTGTGCCCAGGGCACCCCACGTGGCCCCATGCCCGAGACCATGCCCTGCTGCCCATCTCAGCTGCCTGGGGCTGGCTGTGCGCTCAGCACCCCCGAAACGCCGGGATGGGACCCCCACCCCCGGGGTGGAGAGGAGCCAGGACAGACCCTCCACGACCCGCGAGCGGATGTGAGTGGTCAGCACCCAGCCTGAACCTGCAAGCTTCCCCACCCACCCAGGGGGAGGAGAGGAGACCACACGCCTCCCCACTGTCTCCTTCTCAGTTGAGGGCTCAGCTCTCAGAGCAGGTCTCAGCACCGACCTCACAGGCTGGGGCGTGGCACCCAGCCGACCTCTCTTCCCACGGTTTAGGTGAAAGTGTTGGGACCTAACAAACGCCATGATAGGCTTCAGGGACTAAGGTAGGACTCACGGGAAAAGCTGAGTCATTGCCCAGTGAGGTCATCCCCGAGGATACCAGGACTTGTCTAATCAGCACACTCCCCGTAACCTGGTTTGAGCTTATCAGGACGTAAAAGACATCCCCCTGCAGCCAATAAAGATTAGCCAATTAGTAAATACTAGGAAACTCCTGCAGGCAATCAGCCCTTGCCAAATCTCTCTTCTAACAAGAACCTATAAATACTGCTGTGAATCTAGGCTCGGGGCTCCTTGCTCCACCCCACTACGTTGGACATGGCGGGAGCCCTAGCTCGAGATAGAAATAAAACCCCTTCATGCTTTTGCATTGCTGTGGACGTCTTACTGTCTCAGTTTTGGGGACTCGGACCCTGGGCACAACAAAAGTGTAAAGGGCGCTCTTCGTGTGTGACTGTCCCTGGAGCTGCAATCCAAAATCAAGGGGCCATCAGTCGACTCGTCAGTGTTCCTGGCCTAATACAGGGTCTGGTGTTTTACAAAGTCATGGTAAATACTTGTTTCATAAATAAACATCTGCAAGAAAGGAGCGAATCAGTAAGAAGTTGTGCGGGAGATAGGGCTGGGCTGCAGCCCAGCGTGTGGCTGGTGGCGAGCTAGTCCTGCTCCCTAGGCTCCTGACCCTCCTGCTCAGCAGAGGAAGGAGGCAGGCTCAGTGACCAGGAGGCAGACCTGGCTAGGCAGCACCAGGAGCCCAGGAAGAGAGGACCGACTGCCCGCCTGGGTCCGATTTTTTCTCACTTCCTTTTAAAAAATCATCCAAAAACAATAAGAACCCGTGATGCATTTTCAGCTAAGTGGGTCTGTGTCGGGTGGACTGGATCATAGCCCTGACCGCATAGATGCTGTTTCTGCACTACAGGATAGAGAAATGTAAAACTGACTTTCTTTAATGTAGAAAGAAACCATTTTTTTTTCTCAAATGAGTTTAAAGATGAGAAAAAGACAAGCATGTGCACTCAGGACGGCCCTGACGGCTGCCCCAGGTGGCACCCCAGTGCCCACGGAACAGGAGCAGGGCACCTCTGGGGGAGACACGGGAGGATGCCCGCAATAGTGAGCCTGGGGGGCTCGCACCTGTGGTGAGACTCACGAGTGGTGGACTGAACGGGCTTCCTCGGGGGACAGGACAAGGCAGGTGAGGCAGCCCTGAAGCTGACCGCTGCGGCCACAGTGTCCTGGCCCCGGGAGCCACATCAGAGGATGTGGCGATGCCTGCCCATCACCGTGGCAACAGGAAGACCTGACCACAGCAGGAAAAGGATGGAGAAACTCAGGTGAGATCTGGAAACATAAAAGGACCCCATTGGATTTCTGGAGGTAAAAAATCGAGTATCAGATATTAAAAATTCCTTGGATGGAATTAGAAGAACATTGAGCAAGAGAAAAAAGAATTTGTAAAAACTGAGACCTATCTGTAATCACTACCCAAGCTGAAACAGAAAAAAATGAGAAAAAGGAACAAAGCTTCAATCCCTGAAAGCGCCAGTGTGAGCAACTCAGACATGT
The DNA here is from genome assembly GCA_006410935.1 of Redunca redunca. Taxonomy (NCBI): domain Eukaryota; kingdom Metazoa; phylum Chordata; class Mammalia; order Artiodactyla; family Bovidae; genus Redunca; species Redunca redunca. The sequence goes on from SJYQ01007496.1 coordinate 248,899, forward strand.
AGGCGACTCCAAGGTGCAGAAAAATACCAACAAAAATCTTCATTTCAGTTCAGTCACTCAGTCCTGTCCAGCTCTTTGTGACCCCGTGGACTGCAGCACGCCAGGCCTCTCTGTCCTTCACCAACTACCAGAGCCCGCTCAAACTCATGTCCATCAAGTCGGTGATGGCACCCAACCATCTCATCCTCTGTAGTCCCCTTCTCCTCCCGCCTTCAATCTTTCCCTGGGTCTTTTCAAATGAGCTCTTCACATCAGGTGGCCAAAGTATTGGAGTTTCAAGTTCAGCATCAGTCTTTCCAATGAATACTCAGGACTGATTCCCTTTAGAATGGGCTGGTAAAATCTCCTTGCATTCCAGGGGACTCTCAAGAGTCTTCTCCAACACCATAGTTCAAAAGCATCAATTCTTTAGCACTCAGCTTTCTTTATAGTCCAACTCTCACATCCATACATGACTACTGGAAAAACGATGGCCTTGACTAGGTGGACCTTTGTTGGTAAAGTAATGTCTCTGCTTTTTAATATGTTGCCCAGGTTGCTCATAGCTTTTCTTCCAAGGAGCAAGTGTCTTTTAATTTCATGGCTGCAATCACCATCTGCAGTGATTTTGGAGCCCCCCAAAATAAAGTCTGACACTGTTTCCACTGTTTCCCCATCTATTTCCCATGAAGTGATGGGACCAGATGCCATGGTCTTAGTTTTCTGAATGTTGAGCTTTAAGCCAACTTTTTCACTCTCCTCTTTCACTTTCATCAAGAGACTCTTTAGTTCCTCTTCACTTTCTGCCATAAGGGTAGTGTCATCTGCATATCTGAGGTTATTGATATTTCTCCCAGCAGTCTTAATTCCAGCTTGTGCTTCATCCAGACCAGTGTTTCTGATGATGTACTCTGCCTATAAGTTAAATAAGCAGGGTGACAATATATAGCCTTGAAGTACTCCTTTCCCGATTTGGAACCAGTATGTTTTTCCATGTCCAGTACTAAATGTTGCTTCCTGACCTGCATACAGATTTCTCAGGAGGCAGGTCAGGTGGGCTGGTATGCCCATAGCTTTAAAAATTTTCCACAATTTATTGTGATCCACACAGTCAAAGGCTTTGGCATAGTCAATAAAACAGAAGTAGATGTTTTTCTGGAACTCTCTTGCTTTTTTGATGATCCAGAGGATGTTGGCAGTTTGATCTCTGGTTCTGTCTTCTTGAAACACAGCTTGAACATCTGGAAGTTCATGGTTCACGTATTGCTGAAGCCTGGCTTGGAGAATTTTGAGCATTACTTTACTAGCGTGTGAGATGAATATAATTGTACGGTAGTTTGAACATTCTTTGGCATTGCCTTTCTTTGGGATTGGAATGAAAACTGACCTTTTCCAGTCTTGTGGCCACTGCTGAGTTTTCCACATTTGCTGGCATTTTGAGTGCAGCACTTTCACAGCATCATCTTTCAGGATTTAAAACAGCTCCACTGGAATTCCATCACCTCCACTAGCTTTGTTCGTAGTGATGCTTTCTAAGGCCCACTTGACTTCACATTCCTGGATGTCTGGTCTAGGTGAGTGATCACATCATCATGATTATCTGGGTCGTGAAGATCTTTTTTGTACAGTTCTTCTGTGTATTCTTGCCACCTCTTCTTAATATCTTCTGCTTCTGTTAGGTCCATACCATTTTTGTCCTTTATTGAGCCCATCTTTGCATGAAATGTTTCCTTGGTATCTCTAATTTTGTTGAAGAGATCTCTAGTCTTTCCCATTCTACTGTTTTCCTCTATTTCTTTGCATTGATCGCTTAAGAAGGCTTTCTTATCTCTCCTTGCTATTCTTTGGAACCCTGCATTCAAATGGGTATATCTTTCCTTTTCTCCTTTGCCTATGAATGGACAGAAAATATATCTGAAGCAATTATTGGCAGAATATAACCCGAATCATCTGAGACAGCAATTTGCAGATCCAGAAAGCACAGCAAACCCTGAACAGGGGACTCACAAGGAAAGACACCCAAGGCCCCTGGAGCAAGCTGCTGAAACCAAAGATTAAAGAGCAGCCAGTCGCAGGAAGAGATTCACTCCATGTCGGGAGCAATGGTAAAGCTCACAGAGGATATTTTGTCACAAAAATAATGATTGGCCACAGAAGAAAATGTCACTAAGTAAAAAGTCTGTCAAATTAGGAATGCATCTAGCAAAATCATCTTTCAAACATTAAGGATAAATAAAGACATTTTAAGATGAATTAAAGCTGAATAAATGTGTTCCCAGCTAATCTGCACCCTGAGAAATGATGAAGGAAGTCCTTCAGGCTGAAGAGAGATTTTATCAGAAAGAAACGTGGTGTCCAGGAGAAATAACACACACTGGGAAGGGTAAAGATGAAGATGGATAAAAGCAGCGTTCTCTTTCTTCTGCTACATTCTTCACAAGTTGACTGTTTAAGACAACAAAACACAAAATATGCCGAGATTACCGCACGAAATTTAAGCGGAAGGGAATAGCAGACATGACAGGAGAGGCTGTGGGTGGCTTTACTGTCACGAAGGTCTTTATATGACAGAGATGGATGAGACTGTGTCAGAGTAAACCATAGAAAGATAAAGACAAGAATGGTGGTTTTGAGGGAAACCACTGAAAGGTAAATAATACAGACGAAAGTCAACAGAGGAACAGATTGGATCATGAAAATTCACCCGTTCAAGCCAAAATAGAATATAGCAAAAGCAGAAGAAGGCACCCAAAGAGGATAAATTGAGAAAGACTTCTAAGATGGTACCCTGATACCCAACCCAGAGGGCGCTCATGGAGAGAGGTCAAACATCCAGGCTGTGACCCAGCTGGGCCCAGGGCCGGGCTTGTCCCCGTCGCCAGGCGGTGGGCATTTCTCACCACCCGGAGACTTCAGCCTGTTTCCAGCTTCTCTGTAAGCAGGAACGCTGCCGTGAAAGGTTTGTGTTTCTGCGGTCCTGCCGCTGTTCCTGAGGTCCGTTTCTGAGCACACCTCTATATCCACACGTATAGACACGTGACACTGAAACGCTGTCTTCACCTAACGGATCAGCCATCAGCTCCCGGTTAGTTCTCGTCTGTGGCTGAACCCTAGAAACACTCTTTGAGGAAATTAATACATTCTGAAGCTTGAGATATACTGCTGACTTCTTTTCCCCCTTACGATCTGTGTGTTGCAGACACTGAGCCGTTGGTCTCCCAGCAGCTGGTGCTGACGACTGCACCCCTGGCGTGTGACTCCGAAAGTATTTTCGTCAGTTCCCAGCATTTTCCATAAATTGGTCCTTAGATCAAGATGCTTCACCAGCTTCCTGGTGCTGACCCGCGTTTCCGGTGAGGCTGTCCCCCTGGCGACACTGTGCCCCACGACCAAGACGCATCTAGGGTCTGGTCACGGCTTTCTCTCTGTCTCCCTCACTAACTGGCGTTTTCTGCCACCACCCGGGCTCATTAATGTATTAAGGGTAGCGAAGTCATGATGTTTTAACATTGCCATTCTTTTCTTACTTATTAGCTGAAATATTTCTACACCGAGAAACCTCCCTTTACCAACCATTTGGTTACTCTGAGGCACAGTTTTTATATGAAAGGCCGGATCAATGCTTTATTCTTTCTCTTTCTTTCCATTTTCAAAATTACGAGTTGTATGTCTAGTATTTCCCAAAAGTGATCGCTGATTCCTTTGATTTTACCTGTTGAGAACCATCAGTAATTCATGGAATTTTATGTAATAATAGGTGCTTCCATCCCTAACAGTTATCATTTCTGATGCTAAAACTGTCCCGTCCTTTTCCAGGAGAAGCCTTTTGTGTTGTATCCTGAGTGTTTTCAAGAAAGTTTCAGTAAGTGAGAGCATTATACAGAAAGCTGTACGTTCCCAGGCTCAGAGAACGTTTGCAAACTGCACAGGCGCCTGGACCAGCCCGGGAGAGTGGCTCTAGCATCCCAGAATCCCTCCCCCCACCCAGCCAACCTCTGGAATTCCAACCAGCTGAGTAATTTATAAGAATTAGTAAACAGCAAAATAAGGTGCTCTCCTTTCACCAGGCTTCTCTTCACAGCTCAGCTCTTTGGACACGTGAATAACATCAGCAGTGACTTTAAATGGGTATACACCAGGAGTTAGATGTCAACTTTAAAAGCAAAAAGGATGCATTTTCATTAAGCATCAGAGAACTCCAGCGCTCTGGGGCTGCACACCTGCCGCGTGGAGCAGGCACAGGAGCTTCCTTCCTGGTTGAACTTTTCTGGTGTAACTGAGGCCTGTAGACACTCTTGGCAAATCCTACCTGTTTCCAAGGAGCCAAGGGACCTGAAAAGCACATGTCCCATCTCCAAGCAGCATTACAAGTCACGTTCTCATCACATCCCGTTTTCTTTGAGTGTCTTCTGTGTTCTGTTGGGCTTCCAATCATTTTCTTCAAATAAAAGCCACTTCTCAGCGCTTTCCTCGTAGTCTGCTGAGCTGGAAGGTATCCCGTTTTCAGGTGCTTTGTAGCGGGCAGCAGGGCAGAAGTAAAGCTTAGATATTGTCTTCAAGCCCATCCTTCTCGTTCTCAACCTTAACAGAAGGTAGTGCCGAAAGATGCCCGTTGACCCGCTGCCCCCAGAAGCTGCTTCTCACGTTTAAGAAAAAGGAAAAGAAGGACGCGAGGAGCAGGTGAGGAGCTCAGCGCGGCGCGGGAGGAGCGGGCCCTGAGGCCGGCCGTTGGCGTGAGCGGGGCGCGCTCACTCGACTCCGCTGCGGGCGCTGCGCCAGGAGACGCGCCGGAGACCCCGCAGCCCGCGGGCAGGCGAGGGGCCCAGGCCGCTGGCCCAGGGGCCCCGCCGGACTCTGCGGCTCCGCAGAGCGGAGGCTTCAGGCACAGGTCCGTTAGCCGGTTCCGAGGGAGACGCGCGCGGCTGTTCCACCGGGACGAGGCCTCCGGGTCAGGTGGGTCCAGAAGGGACCGCGCCGGGCGCGGAGCAGGGGAGGCGGGCAGCAGGCCCCGAGCGGACCCCTGGGAAGCTCCAGGCCCCCAGGGCCTGGCGAGCCGGCGCTGCCGAGAAGCGCGCCCGTCCCCTCTCCCACAGGGCGGCGCCGCGTCTCCAGGCCGCCCCGACGACCACGCGGCTCCCGGCAGACAGCAAGGCGCGGGGCTCTGCCCGGAGTTGGCTCCCGCGGCCCCCAGCGGAGCTGCACGGGCGGCCGAAAGCTCCTGCTGCTTTCCGGGACCCCTTCTCAGCCGGCTGGACGCTCCGGAACCTTCCCCGCGGGTCAGGCCCCCGAGCCCCGCACGCCGTCTCTCTCGGCCCCCACGCTAATCGCTCCGAAAGGCCCCCGCCTCCCTAACGGCTGCAACCCCGCGTCTGGGCCGTGCTCTTCGCGGGAGCCAGCGCCCGTCTGGCGTCGTGGGAAACGCTGGCCGCGCTCGCCCACGAGGAGGGCCGGAACGTGCTCCCGAGCGGCTCCGCAGCTTGCTGCCCGCGGCCAGGCCGTCGGGTCTGTGTCCAGCCCTCCTGTCCTTTCGCGCTCAGGGCCGAGAACCACTCTTCTCCAGGGAAACGCCGCGGCTGCCCGCGGCGCCGCGGCTTCGCTCCAGGAGGAGGCGGGGGAGCCCGGAAAGGCAGGAAGAGCCCCCACGTCCCTGTGGCCCTGGCTCGGCCCCGAGAGCCTCGGGGGCCCCTCCGTCCCGGGAGCGGCGGGGCCTTGTGCGCGAGCGCTCAGGTCGGTCCAGCAGGACGGGGCGGGCCCTGCTCTCCAGTCGGCTCCTGCTCGAGGCTGACTGCGCGCACGCCTGGGGTGGGGCTGAAAGACGGGGGGCAGGAGGAGGAGGGGGGCGACGGGGGCTGAGACGGCTGGGCGGCGGCACCGACTCGGTGGGCGTGAGTCCGGGAGAGCTCCGGGAGCCGGTGATGGACAGGGAGGCCTGGCGAGCTGGGTCCCTGGGGTCACGAAGAGCCGGCCACGACTGAGCGACGGGACTGCGCTGAGAGAGGGTTCCTGCCCGAGACAGCGTCGAGCTGCTTCTAAACAGCACCGGCCTGGAGCAAGCGTCTGGGCTGATGACTTCCGCAGCCCCTTCCCAGCCCAGGGCTGCTTGTAAAAGGCGCCACACGAGCCGTGAGGGTGCGTCAGCGCCCGCCCCGCCACGTGCCGCTCCCGCGCGGCCGCCAGGCGCTGGGACTGAGCCGTGGTCGCTCAACAGGCACCTAATATCTTTATCAAATGGGCCCATTTGAATAATAATCTGGCCTTGGGGTTAAAGGACGGCACAGACAGTTTCAAGTATGACTGAATGGATAGTGAAAGTGTTATAAAAACTCTCCCAGGAAGAGAGAGGAAAAAGAGAGGCAGAAGCCAGAATAGGCCTCCGATTAAGGCTGAGCACCGAAGAACTGATGTTTTTGAACTGAAGCAGTACTGGAGTGGGTTGCCATTTCCTTCTCCAGGGGATCTTCCCGACTCAGGGATCAAACCCGGGTCTCCTGCATTGGACGCTGACGCTTTACCGTCTGAGCCACCAGGGGCACCTTATTACTTTATCTTTATTGGAGAAGACTCTTGAGAGTCCCTTGGACTGCAAGGAGATCCAACCAATCTATCCTAAAGGAAATCAGTCCTGAATATTCATTGGAAGGACTGATGCGGAAGCTCCAAAACTTGCCCCCTGATGTGAAGAACTGACTCATTGGAAAAATGGAAAAGACCCTGATGCAGGGAAAGACTGAAGGCGGGAGGAGAAGGGGACGACAGAGGGTGAGATGGTTGGATGGCATCACCGACTCAATGGACATGAGTCTTAGCAAACTCTGGGAGTTGGTCATGGGCAGGGAGGCATGGCGTGCTGCAGTCCATGGGGTCAGTCAGACACGCCTGAGACGACTGAACTGAACTGAACGGAACGCAGACCTGCAGGAGCAAGAGGAAAGTGGGCGGGTGTCCACCTAGTGGTCACACTCGGTACTACATGCTCTCTCCAGGTTTCAGCAAAGGTCACTGGTGATGCTCAGGGATCCTGACGTCGCTGTGAGTGATAAACAGGGCTGGTTCACTCTGCTGTTATTAAGACAGGAATAGTTACAGTGAAAAAAAGATGGCTAAGTTTTACAGGAAAACACAGATGATCAAAGGGAAGTCCTTTATTCCTTTGTGTTACGTGCTCTTTACACAATTTTGTTGTTGCCTTTGAAATTACTGAAGGCTTCCTTGGTGGCTCAGACGGTAAGGCATCTGCCTGCAGTGCGGGAGACCCGGGTTCGATCCCTGGGCTGGGAAGATACCTTGGAGAAGGAAACGGCAACCCACTCCAGTACTCTTGCCTGGAAAATTCCATGGACTGAGAGGCTCAGATGAAAGGTGACGCAGGGCCCTGACCATGTCCAGCTCTGGCATTCGGTGCTTTAAGGTCGTGGTTCCCAGCCTTTTTGGCACCAGGGACTGGCTTTGTGGAAGACGGCTTTTCCATGGATGGGGGTGGGGGTGGGGGAAGCCACAGCATGCCTCTCAGTCTTCTCTCTCCCAGCTTCTAGCACTTTCCACCCGGTTTCTCTGGTCCAGAAAGAAGGATCAGCCTGGGACTCATACCTCTACTGTCCTTCCAAGTCAATTCCAGATGCGAGCACATTGCCAACCTTAGGATATACCGTGCCTGGTCTAACAAATACCTTGATGTGAAGGCGTCTGCAAGAGCTCGTAATCGTTTCCTTCTCCCTACACAAGCGCTTCCCAAGCCTGCCTGGTCAGAGCCCCCTAGGCACAACTTACATCTACTAATCTAGATCTGCAGAGAAAGGACCAGAGAATATGGAATTTTAATAAGTGTCTCAGCTGATATGCTTCTCTTTCAGACAACCAGAGAAGGCAGTGAGAACCTATTTGTTTCAGAGCACGTACTCATGGGCAACTGAGAAAGGAACACATATATCCAGGCCAGCTGGGCTGTCTAACATTCATTCACCAGCTCCACCTAAAGACACTAGGCTGCAGGTAGAAGAGGAATTCTCTCATCATCCTCCCAGCAGAGCAAGCAGAAAACTAACTTCCTGACCAGGACACTGTGTTCTAAGAGGCTTGGGCTTCTCTAACTCTTGACAAAATCAGGCCCTCCTTCCTTTCATGACAGAGCATGGAGAATCTCTAATGCTAACCAGTGGCAGTGGCAACTGATTACAGGAGAAACTGAGATGCCTGTTGAGCTTTTCAGAATAATAAAGATTTTTACAATGGAATGTACGTGTCTTTGGACTTTTAGCAGTGACCAAAGTAGGACCACTTGAATTAGCCAAATTCTACCCCATTGAGCCTACTCTCCTGATTATGCCATCTAGGGCCACAAAGCTTATCTTTTTCCATTAACACCATTTCTGATCTCTGAATATAGCCCACATATTCTGCCTAGATTTCTTCTGTCAAAGCCAAATGTCCCTGATCCCTTCAACTATCCTCCCTAAGGCCCAGTTTGCAGCCAAGTCCTCTGAACATGCTCTAGCTTGCAAACTCCCTTTTAGAGTACAATCCCAAGGAACTGGGCTTGTTTATTGGTTGGTTGGTTTTTTTTCAGGATAGACAATAAGATTATATGAGTCCGTGTCAGGTCCAGGTTCATGCTGCCCTGGTGGGGTTTCAATCCATTTACAGGCATCTTGTCAGAATGCCTGCCAGGGATCCATAGGGCAGGACCAGGCTTTCCTCGTGCAGGTCATCACATCACAATAATGCTTTGTTAAAGGGCAGATCATTACACAGCTTTGGGAAGGAAATACCTGGGAGGGAAGAGTGAGGCAGATCAGTGGGGGTTTTAAGTTCACATAGAGGAGAGGTGGATTCCGGCTGCGCATCGCACTGGCTCTATGATTCTGACCATCGCTTCACATGTGCAAGTGTGTGTGTGAGAGAGAAAGCCTGAGATTCTTTAGCTTTTCCTGCACAGGTGGAGACTCAGNTTGGCCACCTCATGCGAAGAGTTGACTCATTGGAAAAGACTCTGATGCTGGGAGGGATTGGGGGCAGGAGGAGAAGGGGACGACCCAGGATGGGATGGCTGGATGGCATCACAGACTCGATGGACGTGCGTCTGGGTGGACTCCGGGAGATGGTGATGGACAGGGAGGCAAGGTGTGCTGCGATTCATGGGGTCACAGAGAGTCGGACGCGACTGAGCGACTGAACTGAACTGAAATTGCAGGATTGAGATTCAAACCTGGGTCAAAAGGAGATCAAATCCTGTGTTAAGGCCCTAAACGAAGAGCTGAGCCTGTGGCGACTCCTCCGCTGTTTCCCGGTGACCTGAGAGCCGAGGACAGAGAGCTGTACCGGAGGCCAGCAGACAGGGGCTGCTGCTGGGGCCTCTGTGTGTGTATTTATTGATTACATGTATTTAAATGCATGTGCACAAACACCCTTAACTGTGATTGATTTATTGCTTCATTATCAAGTATGTAATAGATTTAGGTTATATGTTTTCATCATAATTTCATACAGTTTATTTTGCATTGTTTTTATGGTTAGGAATGAAAATGTCACACTAGCCTTTAACAGAGAAGGAATGGCACCCCACTCCAGTACTCTTGCCTGGAAAATCCCATAGACAGAGGAGCCTGGTAGGCTGCAGTCCATGGGGTCATGAAGAGTCAGACACAACTGAGCGACTTCACTTTCACTTTTCACTTTCTTGCATTGGAGAAGGAAATGGCAACCCACTCCAGTGTTCTTGCCTGGAGAATCCCAGGGACGGGGGAGCCTGGTGGGCTGCAGTTCACGGGGTAGCAAAGAGTCGGACATGACTGAGCGACTTCACTTTCTACTTTCTTTCTTTCACGTTGTAAAAACATCAATGAACAGGCCCCCCAGCTCCTTGGGGTGAGGCGTCACGCTCCCCAGCCTGAAGTGGCACCAGGCCATGGCGTCTCTGGGCGCATGTCTGGCCCCAGTCTCCTCGTGAACAAGGACATGATCCTGCTGGATAAGGCCCAGCTGGCCCAGGGTCACTTCGCACAGAAGTAGGGTCGCACAGAGTTGGACACTACTGAAGTGACTTAGCAGCAGCAGCAGCAGCCTTTTAAAGTGCTTTGAACTGAACTGAACTGAAAATCTCTCAGTCGTGTTCGACTCTTTGTGATTTCATGGACTATACAGTCCATGGAATTCTCCAGGCCAGAATACTGGAGTGGGTAGCCTTTCCCTTCTCCAGGGGATCTTCCCAACCCAGGAACTGAACCCAGGTCTCCCGCATTGCGGGCAGATTCTCTGCCAGCTGGGAAGAGGGAAGCCCTGAGTGCTTTGGGCAACACCAAAGACAATTACTTCTGCAACCAGCCCAGGTCCTCAAGGTGCTCAGGGGCTTCCGGGTGCTCACGTCACACTGGCTCCCCCACAGCAGGCGGCCTGACCTGGAGCCTGAAGCTAAGGAGCTCAATCTTTAGCTTTTCAGCACAAAACCTCCTTCAAAAGCATTTGAAGTTTTGGTGCATTTTGAATTTCAGATGCTTCTCAAAACCAAGTGTTTGAAAACTAAATCTGTTTTCCTGTGATAAGATTCAGCTGGTAATTCCTAAACAGCATTCCAGGGACTGAATCCAGTGGCACATCAAACATGGTGTTTGTCTCATTATCTAGAATGCCTTGAAGGAAGTTTAGTATCAGTTTATAAATTTCTTCCTAGTGAAAGACTCACACACATTCAAAGGCCCTTCACAGTGAAGAGAGAAGCTGTTGGGTGTGACTGAGTTCAGCAGGTACTTGTCACTTCAGCTCAAGTGCCTTCTCAGTAAGTATGGACAAGTGAAGATCCGGTGGCTTGAAGGAGTTAATCTATAACAGTAATGGAAAAGAAAATTGTAAAGAATTCATAGTGAAAAAAACTGACATTAATTACCAAAGGTGAAGACAGAGAAGGAGACAAGGACCCCTGCAGGCCCCCAGGGGCCAGGGGGCAGGGCCACCAGCTATGGGTGCCACCTCCGGACCGGGAGGCCGCGGGCCGGGGTGAGGAGGGGGCTGGGCAGGCTGTGAGGGGACCAACTGCCCAGAGCTTGTCCCTGGAAGATGAGCAGAGCTCACGGCGACAGGAGGGGCAGCTCGTCAGGTGCCGAGACTCACGTCCAGCTCCTCGGCGGGGGGGACAGCTCCTGCTGCTGTGCTGGTGGGGACCCGCGCCTGCGCTGCACTGACGCCCCCCGGTGCTGAGACGCCCTGGGCCACGTCGGTGCGAGGCCACAGCACGGGCCTCGGGAGGGCCTGCTGGGGCCTGGGGTCCCTGCCGATGCGACCAGTCAAGGCGAGGTGACCCTGGGCCAGGTTGGTGTGAGACCACAGCACGGGCCTCGGGAAGGCCTGCTGGGGCCTGGGGTCCCTGCCGATGTGACTAGTCAAGGCGAGGTGACCCTGGGCCACGTCGGTGCGAGGCCACAGCATGGGCTCTCCGGAGGGCCTTCTGGGGCCTGGGGTCCCTGCCGATGTGACCAGTCAAGGCGAGGTCACCCTGGGCCACGTCGGCACGAGGCCACAGCATGGGCTCTCCGGAGGGCCTTCTGGGTCCTGGGGTCCCTGCCGATGTGACCAGTCAAGGTGAGATGACCCTGGGCCACATCGGTGCAAGGCCACAGCACAGGCCCTTGGGAGGGCCTGCTGGGGCCTGGGGTCCCTGCCGATGTGACCAGTCAAGGCGAAGTGACCCTGGGCCAGCTGGGCCTTATCCAGCAGGATCGTGTCCTTGTTCACGAGGAGACTGGGGCCAGACATGCGCCCAGAGACGCCATGGCCTGGTGATGCTTCAGGCTGGGGAGCGTGACGCCTCACCCCAAGGAGCTGGGGGGCCTGTTCATTGATGTTTTTACAACGTGAAAGAAAGAAAGTAGAAAGTGAAGTCGCTCAGTCGTGTCCGACTCTCTGCTACCCCGTGAACTGTAGCCCACCAGGCTCCTGTGTCCATGGGATTCTCCAGGCAAGAGTACTGGATTGGGTTGCCATTTCCTCCTCTAGGAGATCTTCCCAACCCAGGGATCGAACCTAGGTCTCCCACATTGTAGGCAGACCCTTTACTGTCTGAGCCACCAGGGAAGTTCTTTACAACATGAGTCAGTTATAAATAAAACTGGCAAAAACACAGGCACCCATGCATGCATTTCTGTAGGCTGTATAACCGTAGTAGAAATGCGAAGTTTTGTGATGTGTGGACACCTAGATCCTAAGGTAAACGGCAGTTTCCCACAGTGGTTACACCAGTTGACACCAGCCAGCTCGAGGAGTTCAGCTGCTTAGTCACCCACGCTCATGGAATCGGTGACACCGGAATTTGCATGTCAAGCACACGGTGGAGGTGGCTCCTGCTGCTGCGTGATTGCGGTAGGGCCACAGTACTCGAGACCCACCCTTTGTACAGATGTCTCCACAGCGTGCCTGCAGCACTGGTGTTTAGCCCTCAACCTTCCCTCCCTGGCCCCCACCCCTAGTCCCAGACCGCCGGCACCCATTCTCGGCTTCCGAGGCCTCTGAGCGGCTCCTCGCGCGAGTGGACTCCCGCTGTGCTGGCTCAGTCCCCCAACACAGGGTCTCCAGCTCGTCCAGGCGCCCAGGCAGCAGCAGTGCCTTCTTCCAGGCTGAGTCGTGTCCCCCTGTGTGTTCACGTTACGTGCTCCCGACTCATTCGGCCGTGGGTGAGGGCTGACAGTGCTGCCGTGTCTCAGCTGCTGTGAATAATGCTGCAGGGAGCGACGCCAGGTGTCCAGGCGTCTCTTCAGGATCTCGACTTTGATTCTTCCTGATACCTGCCCCACGTGGCACTGTGGCTCACATGGCTCCGTTTTAATTTCTTGAGGAACTGCCATGCTGCTTCCCACCGTGGGTTCATACCCCTGCTGAGCGCAGTTTGCTTTTGCCCACTCCCCACTTTCCTGCTCACTCTTGGCTTTCCTGTACGGCAGCCATCCTGGTCGGCACGGGTGGTGTCCCACTGTGGTTTTGATTTGTGTTTCCCTGATTGACGATGTTAAGCAATTCAGATGCCAGAGCCCCCGACTCTACCTTTCCACCCTCTGATGGTGCTAGAAAATGTAAGAAAAAGAACCTATAAAAATGGGTGAATTTTTGTGACAGATTTCCAAGAGAAAAATGGGACTTATATTAGAAGACTGGACCTGACAAGAGGGAAGATCTGACAAAATTCTAAATTAACCTTCCTTTTATGCCTAAGTGAATGTAAAGTAGATACATAAACCTCAGTTCACGTATACTACTCAGTGAAAAGAAAGCATGTCAATGAAATAGGTATTACCTGTTGCAGAAGTAATTTGATTTCCATTACAAATCAAGATATAACAGACTAGAGAGGGGAAAGAAGCTTGGCTCCTCCCTTAAAATAAACAGAGAGGTTGTGGAGAGTTCGGCTGCTGTGACACAGGAGGGGAAGTCATTGCACTCTGGCAGGAAAGGAGGATGTGACTTAAGGTTATTGCTGCAGGTAAAGCTTCCATAAAACAGTTTAATGCATCAATTTTTATAAACACGTTCTGTGGCTGTGTGCAAGAGAGTATCAGGATGGGCTGGACTCAAAGTGATGAGACTGAGTTCAGTGTAAAGTTATAGACAATAAAGAAAATAAAAATATGTTCTCATAAGTCATATGGGACAGAGTAATTTTAAAATCAAAAGAAAGACAAACTCTTAACCTTCTCAGGTCTGAGCTGCTCAGTTTCAGACTCTCTTGGAAAAAGTGAATATTAACACTCATTTATGTTCAACGTTTTGTTAATAAAATATCACATGATAAAAAAGTAAAAACACTGTCTATATCAGCCACTGGGAAACAATAGATGATTAACAAAAGACTGTTTAACAAAAACACTGCTTAAACTATCATACACAATTTGGAGTAGATGTATGCACTGTTACGTTTCATATAGGGCTTCCCTGGTGGCGCAGAGGTTAAAGCGTCTGCCTGCAATGCGGGAGACCTGGGTTCAATCCCTAGGTCAGGAAGATCCCCTGGAGAAGGAAATGACAACCCACTCCAGTATTCCTGGAGAATCCCATGGACGGAGGAGCCTGGTGGGCTACAGTCCATGGGGTCACAAAGAGTCGGACACGACTGAGCGGATTCACCTTCATTTTCACGTTTCAGATAAGGGTTCTGCTGTGTTTGTTTTTTGACACCTGTCGTTTTAGCAATCTCCAGAGAGGACAACTTATCTGCCAGTTCAGAGCCGAGCGGACTTGGAGCAGCATCTTCACGAGCAAAGGAACGTGGCATTTCCGTTTTAATTCTGTCTTTTTACCAATGAAATGTTAATTGGTTTAATTCAAAGACCAAGGGGAAGTTTAATTCAAAGACCAAGAAAGTAAACAGTTCTGTGTCTTTTGAGGGACAGGGCTTCGCCTGTGGGCCTGTGAGGTGGAAGGGTCACACAGTGACAGCTAAAGGGAAGGAAGAGGCCTTTGGGTGCCGCCCGCAGAGTTTCTCTGGAAGGAGGTCAGTGTCTCGACTCACATGGTGAATTTGCCCATATCCTTTGTTTCCAGACATCTCTGTTTGCTGGCACAGTTGTCTCCTGACAACTGTGGGGTTGAAAACAGACTACTGTTGCTTTCCCTGTGGGAACAGCAAGGAGATCCTGCCTAAATGGGCCATGGAAGGAGACAGAGAGAGAGCACATATGTGGTCAGATGGACAGAGGTTTGGAGAATAAAATGCAGTGAACTGAGGTTTTGGGAAGATCCATGTCTATCAGGAAGGGACAGGCTGACATGCCAGGTGGTCCCTTCTGCAGAGAAGCCCCAGTGTCAGAGGACATGTGACATTAGACAATGCATTATGAAAATTCTTATGATATTCCTTAAAATTCACTGAAATTTAGCAAGTCTAATCATTGTGATAACAAAAATGTCATGCTTCTTGCAATGACAAGATCTTAAAGCAATAACTGAAGAAAAGTTAAACTGAGCACGCGTGAATGTGGTAACTTGCAAGCCACTAACAGCCCCTGGAAGCTGGGTGTGAGGAGGACGCCCTAAGCGGGGCCTCAGGCTCCCGACCCCTGCTGGCCATCCACCCTCCCCTCCCCTCCCATGCATGAGCCGAAGCAGGAGCAAAGGGTGACGTGGGACACCCGAAGGGGCCCCGGGCAGACTCAGGGTGAGAGCCCAGGACACCGGGCCCAGGAAGCTGAAGTGCACATCACAGGGATGACGTCAGCGAGCCCAGACTCTTCTGTCTTCCCATTCGTAGAAAGGGGCTAAGTTCACTAAACTGCGATGTCTGGTTTTCTTTAATTAATAGCAATCTTTTGATGTTCTGACTACCTGGCCTTTGTGGAAAAACACCGCTATGTCTTGTCTCCTCCCACACCTCTAGGGAGCAGTCCCTCAGAGCCCTCTGAGAGGTTGAATTCTGTGCTTAAGTCCTGTTTTGTCTGCCAAATAAAACACCATTCTCAGCTTTTGGGCTGTGCATTACTTTTCAGTCGACATGCACATGCCTTCTCCACCAGTTCTAGACTCTAGAGAAACTCACCTGTGGCTGCTCTGAAGGCAGCTAGTGCCCTGAGGGGACAGGAGACCGGAGAGCTGACCCGGTCACTTCCTGGGGCAGGTTGTCGGGAAATCGGAGGAGTGAGCAGCAGCTGCTAAAGGCACGAGGCCGGCCCGCCTCAGACACCGTCAGTCACGCTGCCTCTGCCTTTCTCGAGCGACGCTGCAGAAGCCAGCATCGGCAGGAAGCCTAGAGCCTGATCTCTATGCCCTAGCATAAGAAGCCATCGTTAGAAAGGAGAAATACTGCCTTTGAAGTCTTTGATTTTTCCAAACCATCTCCCTGACAGGTCAGGGGAGTAAACACTGAGTATGAAATGTCCAGCATCAGCGAAACAGTGGTCACTGCAGGACAGCAGATTCTTATTCCCAAAGAGCCCATCTCCTGACAGAATCCTCACACGGACACGCGAGGGGGACAGTCACAGCCTTGCTGGCCCTCACCCCACAGCCCCAGCTCCACCGAGAGAAGAGCCAGATCTGCCCTCAGACCCGAACATTAGTCATCTCAAGTCAGATCACTGGCCTGCAAACCTGGAGAAGTGAATTCAGGGACTAGGTGATATTGGGGAAGAGAATCAGGCATTGAATCCACAGCACCACTCGGGAGGGTGCCTGCAGCCGTGAAATTAAAAGACGCTTGCTCCTTGGAAGGAAAGCTATGACCAACCTGGACAGCATATTCAAAAGCAGAGACAGTACTTTGTCAACAAAGGTCTGTCTAGTCAAGGCTACGGTTTTTCCAGTAGTCATGTATGGATGTGAGAGTTGGACTATAAAGAAAGCTGAGCGCCGAGGAACTGATGCTTTTGAACTGTGGTGTTGGAGAAGACTCTCGAGAGTCCCTTGGACTGCAGGGAGATCCAACCAGTCAATCCTACAGGAAATCAGTCCTGGGTGTTCATTGGAAGGACTGATGCTGAAGCTGAAACTCCAATACTTTGGCCACCTGATGCGAAGAGTTGACTCATTTGAAAAGACCCTGATGCTGGGAGGGATTGGGGGCAGGAGGAGAAGGGGACGACAGAGGATGAGATGGTTGGATGGCATCACAGACTCAATGGACATCTGGGTAAACTCCAGGAGTTGGTGATGGACAGGGAGGCCTGGCGTGCTGCGGTTCATGGAGTCGCAGAGTTGGACACGACTGAGCGACTGAACTGATCTAGAGAAGTGCT